>JAWPHD010000597.1:0-260000 GCA_037043455.1 Cyrtodaria siliqua
TTCTAGGCCCATTTCTATATTTTATCTCGATGTACATGGAATATGAGCCTGGCATGTTCATGCCTGTTAGGCGCCATATAACCTTTTCATGTGTTGGTGCGCCTAAAACCCCAATTCAGTCAGTTTATTTTGAGAGAAAAAAAATAACTTTGATCGACATGTTGCTACACAACGATACATTTACTGTTAGTTTACTTATGTTTTAATTTTAAGTTGCAAGCCATTATAACCATTATACTAGTAAATTTTCGAAAAGACATCAGTTGAAATATTTAAATTAATATATTATCATAAACAACTATGAGATTATTAAATAAACCAACAGACTGGCAATGTATGTATTTGTTCATAGAACGAGATAATTAAGTAGTAATTTCTCTACTTGCTCCTCGAGGGAGTACAGAAAGTTACCCTCTAAGAGTCTGATCTTGATTGAAATTACTTTAAATATCTGTAATGCACACACTGGCACACAGATATATAACAAGCTATTTTTGGTATGGTGCTTTAGGTCATTTTCAACACTTCTAATGTTTTATATGACGGTCGATTTTCTGTGGTGGAGGTAGAAAAAAAAAGACAGTCTACACCCTTCTAGTTTAATCACGGTGGCGAATCCAATTGACTTTTTTTATACTAAGACAGGACGTATTATGTTGTGGCCTTGCCTGTCTGTTACGTTTTGCGATGTCCACTTGCTAACTCAAACACATTATCCAATCATTATGAACTTGGAAATAATGTTTATGGTCATAATATCTCGGTCAAGTTCGAAAAACAGCTCATCGTCCAGTAACAACGGCCTTTAATTATTGAAAATTTACAATTTTGCGATATCGCCCTTTTAGTCGAACAGCTATTATCCAATCCCTATGAAACTTGGAAATAATGTTTATGGGCATAATATCTCGGTCAAGTTTGAAAACCAGCCCAATCGCCTTTTATTATTGAAAAGTGACAGTGTCCGCTCAATAACTTGAGTATTTGTTGTTTATCTTTATGAAACTTCGAATAATGTTATGGGCATAACATCTAGGTCAGTTTCGAAACCATCCTGATCGTCCCGGTAACAACGGAGTTATGGCCATTTACTTATTGAAACTTTTGATGATGTCCGCTAAATAACTTTAATATTTGTTTTTCAATCTTGATGAAACTCGGTCAAGTTCGAAAACCAGATCAATCGCCCTGGTACAACGGAGTTCGTATTATGTCGCGGCACTAACACTTACAATCATTTATCACAAAAAAATGATGCAAAGCATCAATTCGCCGGCAATTCAACAGTTACTTCATGCATATACACCTTTTAAAACATTTATTTTAAAATATTACCAATATCATATCAAGATATTTGGTAAAACTAGTGCGTTAATAGTTCTTTACAAAAACAAAAGAGCTATCATTAATTACTTCTCCTTCCAGTGCATGTTGGCAACCTATGCACAAATATATTCGCCGGCAGAATGGGCGATTTTGTGTCCAATAGAGACTCTTACTAATCGTAAAATGTAAACAGCACGCTTGATTCAGATTTATAACTTTCTTAATATTTAACGAATCGTACTCGACTAAAACAGAAGTACCCCTCCGCCGCAAAGAATAATTCCATGCATCCAGTACTTCCGGAGACTAGCCCTCCGAAAGTGTCGGATTTTTAAAGAAATCTATGACCGTATACATTTTGGAAGGCTTATCTAAGAAAGTACGGGAGGAATACATTTTTTACCGTTTCCGGAGAAGAGAAGATCTCAGTTTGTACATGTATATACGGTTTAGGTGAAGACAATTCTTTAAATGAAGTTATGAAGCAAAAACCTGAATCGAGCGTTTTTTGAAATTGTTTTGCCAAGAAACGATCAAAAAGTCACGTGGTTTCGCCACCGTGTTAATTATTCTAAGGGAACAATTAATTCTTACTGACAGATTATTGGATCCGAATGTACGGACGGATAGACAGACAGGGGTTTGACCTATAGTACCCTCCGGTTTAACCGGTATGGGACTAATAAATTACAGGTAACATGTTTATATATTCTTGGTGTTATAGCAAGGTTCTCAACAGATCCATTGCTTGACGTTCCGTTTTGCATGTCACGGCCGCGGTGCCTAAAGTGACCGATTATCTTAACATCATATACGCGCCAAAACACCAATAGCATATACTTATAATAGTAATAATAATAAATTCTTTATTTAAAGAAGGTTAACTGAATTTATGTTCACAAAAGAGTAGTTACAGGGCAACGTATTACAGGGCAACGTAATTGTTCATGATGTACTTGGGGGAGGGGGGGGGGGGGGGGGGATTACGCAAATGGATTGAATACGCAAATGATTGAACTACAAGCTATTAAAAGTGATATTAAATTCAATTGGGGGGGGGGGGGGGGGATTACGCAAATGGATTGAATACGCAAATGGATTGAACTACAAGCTGTTAAAAGTGATATTAAATTCAATTAGATATATCAGTAACTTAGCACGTAATCGGACATATTACCACAATCACGGTACTGACCATATGTCATTTAGATCCCTTTTGTCGTTTTATCTCGGCGTGACCCATGCAGTGGACGTGAAACCCCGGAGGACCATGTACCCTTGGGCAAGACACTTTCCCTTAGCCCCGTTGATTGGACAGGGATGTAAAACTGGCGGTCTCGTGTATTTGAGTAAGGAAAGGAACTTAAGAAGCATTACGCTTCCGTTCCAATCCTTTATTTGTGGTTATTGTATATATGCTTAACTTGTAAATACAATGAATAAAATATGTTTAAACTATTTCAGTCTATTTTCCGAAAAAAAAACACAGGAATCCAGATTTAATAAGTTTAGACACATATCTAAGAAATAATGGTTGATTACGTCTCTGGTGTAGGGCACGTTCCCGAATTCCGATCTATTATGTCCCCATATATGGGGCGGCTTAAAAATATTTTAAAAAAAAGAAAAGAGAAAAAAGAGGACATCTTCTCCTCCATGGTCATCTGAATGTGAAGACTAACGACCTATGGCATTAGCGTCCTATTCTGGAACTATTCAAACACGCCAGCATGCGGTTGCCCTTATATGAGCTATTGACGTTGACCTTCCAGCGTTCAATGTACTCTATTTTTTTTACATTCATAACATTTTCAATGGGAGCATGCCACCGTAAAACCGCCGCCCCGATCTATTATGTCCCATATATGGGGCGGCTTTAAAAAAGGTTATTTATATATATAAAAAAAAAAGTAAAAAAAAAAAGAGGGCATCTTCTCCTCCATGGTCATCTGATAGTGAAGACTAACAATCTATGGCACTAGCATCCTAATAATCTATTCTGGAACTATTCAAACACGCCAGCATGCGGTTGCCCTTATATGAACTTCGTTCAATCTACTTTTTTTTTTACATTCATAACATTTTCAGTAGGACCATGCCACCGTACCCACCACCGCACGACCCCCCCCCCCCCCCCCCACCACCCAAAAATAAAATCCCACACCCACCAACCCTACACGTTCGCAAAGTAAAACTGGTATTCCGCATACTCAAGGCTCTGGCAGTCATTTTGTACTAATTTCACGGTTAGATATTTTATACCTTCACCGTCATGGTCACGTGCTTAGCAACACTACTGGCGAGTAAAATTCAGCTCATATTTTCCGCAAAATGTGTTTTTTTCCTTTGACTCCTTCATTTTGAGAACATATTAGAGCAATAAATTAATCAATAAAACAATTTTTGAGACAAAAAGTGTCTTTAACTCAGAGTTATGTGCAAAACGTGCTTAAAATTAATGACATTTCAAGACAAGGGTAGGTTTTCCCTACATTTTTATGCATGGCTTATCTGGACTAAGGTATTAGGTTGACCTGAAAAATAAATTGGAAACCGGTTACCGAAGGAGGGTTGCTGGACTAGGTAACAGATGGGTGGGGTGTTGTTGTAAACATTGACCGACAGGGACTTATTCTACTGTTCCACTTCTGATATTTTGATGGATTTCATTACGGATGCATGTTTTAAAATGGGCCGTATGCTTGTTTTGTTGTGATACAGCGTTAATGTTGTCAAAGCAACGACGACTGCGAGTTCATGTGTGTTGGGTAACAGATGGGTGGGGTGTCGTCGTAAACATTGACCGACAGGGAGTTATTCTACTGTTCCACTTCTGATATTTTGATGGATTTCATTACGGAAACATATTTTAAAATGGGTTGTGTGCTAGTTTTGTTGTGATACAGCATTAATGTTGTCAAATCAACTATGACTTTATGTGTGTTGTGTAAACAATGGGTGGGGTATCATTTGTAAACATAGACTGATCGGGAATTATTTTACTATGTCACGACGGATATTTTGATGGATGTCATCACATAAAAATATTTCTAATGAATGCTATTACCGTCTGTTCATGATACAGCGTTCCATATGGTATATTCAATATTACAGTATGCCTCTGTATCTGAACAGTCAGAGGCGTAGCTGGGTGAATTTGAACTGTACGCCCGATGGGGTTCCAAGTAGCAACCGCAGCTTGCTCAGGTAGGCTCTTGACGATCGTACGTTAGATTTCAGGATTTTTAGCTTAGATTAAATGTATGTATAATTCATGCAGAAGAAAGCGCACATGTAAAGTCAGTTCAAGTAGTATACATGTATTTATATTATTTTTTTATAACAAATTAAGATTGGGAAAATAAGGGCGCAACGCCTGTGCTGGAAATATTTTACCCCTAACCTCCTACCCCAATTTGGATTTTATTGCATATTTGGACCATTTATTTTATTATTTATTTCTGGCCAACTGTACGCCCGGCGTATGGGCATATGCCTGGCTACGCGCCTGACAGTAGCAGGGTGGAGTTTCTTTTTTCATAATACTATCTACACAGTGATAATAAACATGTACCTATACTTGCTATACATTTTATATTTTTAGCATCTGCATACCATAGTATAGCAAGAAACCAAGACAGATACTCATTAGGTGATAACAGCAGACAGCATTTGTGCCAGACCATAAAGGAAGTGGACACAGTCATGACCTCTTGCTGTCACATGAAACTATCCATCTCGCAACTGTGTATTTAAGTTCTGCATTTGCGATCAATTACATCTGCTCATGGATTTCCTTATCAGTTGAAGACAGAACAGACTTTTTTGACAATTGTAAGTAATTACTAGTAACTAAAATCTAACCTACTTGTAAACACATTATGTTTGAGCCTTCTAAGACCAAGTAAAATACTTTTAATTGCACTTGGCTTAAACAAGAACTGATCCTAATGCTCTACAGAGGGATTCTAATTTTACATGCTGCAACTTTATCTAACTAATTTAAATCACAAAGATTGACACCAACATTTATTCAACAATGTATCTATGTTTGATTTCTAAAATATTTAGTGGAATATTGAATTTATACACCATAAATAATGATAACATATACCTTTTTCAATTTCATCCCAAGTGACCCATTCTTACCTTGAAATAGAATCATCTATAACTAAACACATAATAACAAGTTTTATACTGGCATACACTTCAGTGTCATTGTCTTAAAGGGACACACGACATTCTTGAAGTTTTTATCAAATTTTGAAATTAGCATCTCAATATATTTATCAAATTTTTAGTTTTAAGTTCCTGTTATTCGACCATAGGTTTAAATATAATATTGGTGCAATATAACCAGTAGTTAGAAATATACAAAAAATATTTGATTTATGCTATTCTTGTAATTAATAAAAATGACTAAACAAACATGAGATGTAAGGAGTTTATATAAAAACATCAAATTGCCATATGTCCCTATAAATTTACAATGAAACGACTCTACTGCTTACAGACTTGAACTGCAATACAAACCTGATTGTAGACAGAATACTAACGGTCAGAAACAATTGTTTAAATATGCAAAGGATACACCTTTCTTTTTTTCAGGGAGGCATCACTGCGATACAGCTCTTTTATAGTTGACATGGTCACATCATCTTTGCTCTTTATCTAAATCCATTTTCACAACAGTCCAGATGGTATATTAGTAGTTAAATGATGTTTGTGTAGTTATCCAATGATGGATGTAAATGCCTGACAGGATATTGTACATATCAGTCATAGACAACCATTTAAATATATACATAGGATAAAGACACTTTCTCTTCTTGTTATTCTGTAGTGACATCTCATCTTTGCCATTCCAAATACAGTACATTAGATTAAGACGCAGGTTTCAACATGCTATACCAGTTGTAATGATCCAGGGCAGGACAATTCTCACTCGTCCGCTCGCCATGGTGACTGAATATGTTATAATTGTATCCAACCATACCTATCAATTAATGAAGTCAATAAAAAAATCTGACGAATTTTAAAATTTAGGCTAAACTTTGTTTAATTTAAGTTCTGTCGATCAATACTTTTTCCCTCAAAAAATGCAATATATGATGGTGTTGTCTACACATTTGTTCAATAGAAGAATTTGTAAATAGTAGTTTCTTTGGTCTTCGGGTAGGCTTGGAGGAAGAAAACGAGTAAATCTCTGCCAACCACATAAAAAAGTGTTTAAGTAGGTCAGGGTCATTCTCAATGTCAGATTTTCTTTTGCTAAGTGCATCCGTAGTCGAGAAGATAAAGAATACTAAAGATGCTGAGTTTGATCACACCGCTGTGGGTCAGAATCCTAATAGGAGTTTGACTTGTAAGTGAAGAACTGTCGATTCTTACAGAGGTACCATATATACAATACTGGTTCTACCCACGAATATATTTCCCACAAAATAGCCAGGTTAGGGAGTCTTCACAATTTCAAGAAAAAAGCCCTGGTTGGTAGCCTCAACCACTAAAAACTGAATGTCATTTATAGCTTAAAGTGTGCTAAAAAATTATGTTAAACGCCAAATAAACTTTTAGTACAAACATGTTGCTGTCATGTAGCTTTAAGCATGTATGAAGCAAATTATTTTGCATTTATAACTATAAACTGTCGATTACATTTCACCAATGATATATTTAAACATATGGTAGAATAACCAAGAAAAGTAACAACTCAAAATTGTATTTAAATATATGCAAGCAGAGTTAACGTCCAGCTGATACTGGATCATTAGTAAATCGAAAGGCTAATTTTGGGCGGCTGATTTTAATGCGTGAATTGATAAAGACTTCAAGATTGCATCCCTTTAAAGATAAAGCTTCCCCAGGTGCTTTTTTCCACCAACCTATCTCCCGCGGTGCCTACAAAGCTGCCTGCCTACAAAGCTGCCGCTGTACTTAAAGTATAATTTATAAAATTATAAAAAAACAACTTATTCTTTCAATAAAGGAGGGTAATTAAAACATTCATTTTATTAATATTTTTAATTAGGTTTAAATATAGAGAAACACAGTACTGTGTACTTGTATATAAAAAAAGCTTGCAGACATGTTGACATTTGTTAATGGTTTGGTTTAATAGCATGGTTAGGGGTAAAATATTTTATGAAATATTAAATAAATTTGATCAAAATAGTTTTAAAAACATAATTATTAAGGGTTTCTATGTCCAATTAATATTTTACATGGTTTCTGTAGAATTTTTAAATGCAGACAATCAGACCTTATTGAACATCTTTATTGTTTGTCTTTGTTACACTCTACCAATTTCACACACCTTTTGACTGATACAATTCTGTTAATTTATTTGCAGTTAAAATGAATGACTTTAAACACTTTAAATATTATAAAATGCAATAATGTATGTATTGCTTATAATAATTTCGGGAGGATTTACTACTATTTTTTTTACAGGCATTATGTGCAGGCTGTGTATCAAGAGAAAAAATAAATTACTTTTTAAATTTTATTATATAATTTCATTGTGTTTAAAATTAGATTATAACATTGAATACTAAGTCACTAGTATAGGGATTGGAATGAACACAATAAGACCCATAAAAACATACATTTCCGGTTTATAATAATTGAGTTTAAGAAATTTCACGTATACTTAAGAGCCCACCAAGTCAAGAACGCAAATTTAAAAAAATCAATGCGTAGTGGGGACACACCCCCTTCCGCACCAACCCCGTTCCAAATACAGCACCTGAATATTTTTTCATCAGCATGTTTTGGTGTTGTTTACACATGGGGCCAACCCCTCACCACCTTTTCCCCCTAGTCTGATTTATCTGACGTTGTTTGTTTGCATATTCGCCATTACACACAGTGCTCACCAAATAGGATAGCCCTAAGCCCGGGGCCTGTCAAAGTCTAGTTGTGGCTTGTTCCTTTTTGCCATATTTTACTATCTAATTAATTCAGGATCTGTCAATATTATTTCAGGGCCTGTCTGTAAAAATATATTCCGTGAGTACTGACACATTAGAATAATTCCCGATAGGTCCGTGTTTACAAATGACACCCCACCCATCTTTTACACAACACACAAATAGTCATAGATTATTTGACAACATTAATGCTGTATCACAACAAAACGAGCTCATGGTTCATTTGAAAATATGTTTTCGTTATGATAGCCATAAAAATATTCGCCATGACACAGTAGAATAATTCCCGATCGGTCTATGTTTACAAATGACACCCCACCCATCGTTTACACAACACACACAGAGTCGAAGTTGATTTGACAACATTAACGCTGTATCACAACAAAATGAGCTCACGGCCCATTTAAAAATATTTTTTCGTAATGAAATCCATCGAAATAACAGAAGTGAAACATTAGAATAACTCCCAGTCGGTCAATGTTTACATTTTCAAAAGCATTTTTCTGCATGGGCAGCCATCTTGAATTTATGTGTAGAATTCGCCATTCGACAGTGAATACCTGGCCTTCTGTGCAAAGCATTGTGGGAGGCCAGGGAACCAGGCTATTGAGACCACAGTCCTGGGTATTGTGATTATTCATGCCACAATCGTCACAGTATCGTGAATAGCCGCGATTAGAAACCATGTGACTGCTTCCGTTACTACCAGCGCGTGCACTTCATCCGAATATTGGTCGGTGGAAAGGTTGTTTTTGACGTTGCTGCTGACTAAACATGCCCCCGTTATTACTGCTTCGTATCTCTTCTATGGAATTGACATGCATTGTATGTGCTAAATTTTATTTTGTCAGGTATATATGGCAAGACATAATGAAATAATATGTTTAATAGACATTCTATATCTTGCTTACGGTGTCAGACTGGACGTCAATGTCATAGAAACATTTCAAAGTTCAGATTTGCATGTACTTTTCTGAAGACGGTGTTTCATTTTACAGTTAAATTAACCCGGTTCTGTTGTCCCGAATTGTATTTTACTGTGTTTTAACTGTTTTTAGCACTACGTTTTAGGAGGGTATGATCACAGGGGATAGGTAAAGAGATGCGGTTCGACATATGGTATAGTGCGAATGAATAAAAAACAAACTTAAACTACAGTGTAGGTAAATGAACGAATGTTATGGAACTTTTGAATTGCAGTGAGTTCAGTGAGCTTAATTTCTCCAGTATAACACCTTACGAGAAAAGAGGAAATTCATGGAAACTACGCTAGCCTCTCTTACAGATATTCCACCTTCTATATCACTGAATGACAGTGAGTTAAACCTAATATTGTTCCAGATATATGCATCTGCATAATAAGTTTGATTATTACATTTTAGGAGTTTTGGTCCAGATTTTCGGTGTTCTTCAGATATGCTTGATTGCGTCTTCGGAAGGTAACTGATTTTTATATCTATATTTCTGCTATATTCAATTTTACAATTAAATGCACTTTCTACGTAACATATTAACATATTGATTAGTTATTGGGTAATGTTCCATTTTGCAGGCTTTAACTTCTTTGCCATATAAGCATTGATGTAATACATGTAATTGAACAGTTATAATTAAATAGTGTATGACCGTATTTTATATTATTACATTTCTCAAAAATCCTTCGCTTTTGATTGGTTAAGAGCCATGGTGTACCAGACCATATTAACCACCGGTGACCAGTAATACGACAGCCCACTGAAAAACGAAGAGAAAATGTTGTACTAACCATCTACCAATGGATTCGAACCCGCAGCCCTAGACACCAACATAGACACAGCGCCTCGCCCAATAGCTCACGCCTTAGTCCACTCGGCCATTTAGTCAACCTAAATATATATATATATATATATATATATTGTTATACATTGGCTATAATATGTTATTAAATAGAACTAAACAATGACAACACAAGTAACATGATCTATTTATAATGTCTGCTACTTGATCAGACGTATCTAACACTCTTGGAAATAACGCTTGAAATATGAACATATCACGTTATTACTGCTGATAAAATTGACTTATCTGTCGAAAACTATTTAAAAAAAAAAAGAATGAATAAACCTTAAATCATACGGGATAATTGAAATAAACACGTCCATGTACCAACGTCGGATATATTCGATCTTGGTTACAGACGTGCATTCCGAAAGTACACAAAGAAAATAAAGGATACTTTCACCATTGACACATTGATGCATACCTGCATTTCGTCCTTCAGGAGCAAAGTCGATTAGGATATGCCCGTCTCAAATATCCGAAGTTAGATGCCCAAGGCAACCACCGTGTCAAATATGAATATAAATACTGGCGTAGAAGAGTTTATGTTACGGGAACTGTGTCAACATTGTCATTAAACATGATACTTATTGAAACTAATGTTCAGTTTCGTGGCATTGACTTTTGATCCTGCTTGATTATAGTTACCCTCTGACAGTCACTATCAGAAATGCGTCCGCTTGGTCTCATCTGTTCTTTCAACCATGTAACGACGGTGTTTACTTGTAGTGCTGCTGCTCTGGAATATCATTAATTAGACACATGGCAGTCACATTATACTGGCACCGGGCCGACCAGTCCTAGAACTTCCTTTTATATGTTGAACGTCAACGCGGATTAAACCCACGACCTCCATAAACTGTGTAAATACCATACTGATATTGTTAATATGAGAAAAATGGTCCTACATAAATCAAAGAACCCAAACGCAATGGCATCAAGCGACGTTAAACCTAATTTATACATACATATACTGAAAGAAAGAAGAAACGCATACTGGGTAATTCCGCTATATATTGTATGTTTAACATGCTACTGCTAATCAAATGGTACAGGGCGACATTTGGTCTGTCCTTTTGGAAAGAAAGTTTAAACAGCACCGAATACACAAAAGGTTACCCCGTAAAAGTTATCGACAGAATGCGCATTTGGCTCAAGCAGGTGAGCAAACTTAGGCTTTAAACGTTGCAATCTCTTAACATTAAACACAATACCGAAATGGCTTGACTTTTTCAAGCGAAACTTCAACATTTATGAATTTCTAGTAACAAAGTATACTTTGATCAAAATGTCTACTACATGACAGAGTTGTCCTTTTTGTAATAAGCTGTAGCCCCTTTTTGTTCAAAACACATTGAGATATATCTGGAATATTACGTGGAATTAGGTGTGTATAATAGTGCAATATAGGCAATATTTTGATTATGCGTCTCTTTTTCCTTTCAGTATATATACATACGCGGTTGTTGATGGATACAGATACCTTTTGCGCATATTATGCCCGCATAAAGCAAGATATTGAGTGATGACAGTCCATTATGTTCACTTAGTTTATCATCTGCAATGCAAAGGCTATTCATTTGCGATGACGGAAATTGCAAATAGCTTTTAGACGGAACGCGATTGTCACATAACATTAACTTCAAACCAATGCGGGTTTGATATATATAATGCATTTCTCTGAAAGCATATATTTATCATTATAACAAACTGTTTGTCTGTGATTAATCAAAATAATAGTTAGTTGTAACATTAACAGTCAAACCAATTTTATGTTTGTGCACATTAAGCTAAACCTTAGTTACACATGAGCACATAAAGGTAGGTATATTGATAAGGGCAGGCACTTGAAGGTCATGAACCAAACGCAGTAGGCAAAATACTAGTTTGAGATAGAGATATAAGGAAGCTGTTCTAATTTCCAGCTATGTACTGGATTTCTAAATTACATAAGCAAACAATATAAAGCCCTCTTTATTTCTAATTCTAATGCCTTCACCACTACAAACATCTCCAAACGTTTGAAGTATTTTCTTACTGCCATGAAATATCACGTTGAACAATATTGTGCTAAAGCTTATGACAACTATGGAGTTAATAATTAATTAAAAATAATTCAGGAGACGTTCTTGATAAAATGTGCGATATAAGTCATGTGACATCTGTAAGTACTTATGCCTTTTCAACGTTATATACAACATTAAATACTATTGTGCACCTCTTGTCGCAGATTTGTTCTTGTATTGCTATGAAAGAGATTGCATGTTGTCTTTCACCAGATACTCAGGCGGATGTAATTAAAGATTTTAATGGCACCTCTAGTTATCTGGATGACATATTGAACATTGGCAACCCTTTTAGTTCTGCTATGGTTAATACTACATATCCTAAGAGAACTTAAACTCAACAAAATTAACATTTCTGATATTGTCTCTTCTTTTCTTGATTTACATCTATTTATTAAAAAAGGTGAAATAATTAGTAAATTCTATGACAAGAGAAGTGATTTTATTCTCGATATTGTTAATTATTCCCACTGAGTTGGGGATGATCTGTGAGCTAATTTATATGGAGTTTATGTTTCTCAACGTATTCGTTTTTCTAGAGATTGTAGTCGTGTTTAATTAATATTGGTAATAACTGTATAACTAAGAAGCTACTCCATCAACTTGTTCATAATCCCTTTTTTACAATCTTTGTTAAACATTTCAGCAAAAGAGGTTATGACCCTATCATTCAGCAACGCACGGCATGTGTAGTAGTTGACCCATTTGCATTTCGCCACTATGCCTTCCTCTTTGATTGTGCGATGACCGGACTGTTTGTGGACCCTATGATGACGTCTACCTAAATCCTCAAAGGACGGTAGCGTTTGATGATCGTCTTAAATCTTGCCATTTCGTACTCTTAACGGTTGGTTCTCTTGTAGCTCTGGCTTCTGCCAAGTCATTGTGTACTTGCTTTGTGATTTTCTACGCGTTTGGTTTTTATATTTATTTTCTATTTTTTAAGTATGTTTAATGTGATACGGTTAAAGTGTCTATCGTCACAAATGAAGACGTACTAATCGGTTACTAAAAACGGTTTTCTATAATTTATATTAAGACTTCATCTGAAGAGATGCCTTCAATCATTGAGAATTATATCAATTTAAATTTGTGTTCATTGCCTAAAATCCTTCAATGAAAAGTGTACTTTACAACCATATTACGTGAATATGCGTGCCATTATGTAGTGTTTTGTTTGTAAATGGTAGCTTTAATGGCGTCAATATCTAATTTGTCTTGCTGAAATGAAGTGCATCATTGATCACACTTAAATAAGAAAGTGTTTTACCGACAAAAGTTCTAGACTGATGGCGAAAAAACAAGAAGAAGCATTTTATTAAGACATGGAGATAATAGTACCAATCACAGATTCCGCTATTTAGCTTACGCTTTTCCGTTTTCTGTGTTTACGGCAGAGCTATGAAACTTAAGTCAATATCGGAAAGCGTCATTGAATATGCGATATTGTCTTGCTCTCAAGAGTGGAAGATAATATGTCCGAACTTTCCATCCTCTATAGGTATACAGTTTATAAACTGATCCATATTCGGCTGAAAGATGAGTAAACATGTGGACGGGTAAATAAGGTAGACGTCTTAATCGCCTTCACACTAGCACTTCCGAAGTTATATCGACTTTGCCAATCAGTTCCAGAAAAGGACACTCACGTTAATACCAAGTGGTAACAAGACGTTGTTCATCCTATGACATGATAGCCTTTTAACAAGAAGTGTTGGCATTTTCTTAGCGGTAAAAGTACGCAGGTTCAAAATACTGTAACACGAACGTACCTTTAGAATAGTCAGCATATGCCTCGCTAGTATGCGGCCTTTCTCTGATATTGACAAATCAAGATCTACTGAAATCAGTTTGCCGCATTGTAAACATTACACAGCTAGAAATACATTGCATGCTAGCGGCTTGTTGTACTATGTAAATGTACTTAAAATACTTGAATTTCATTTCCGTGGGGAAATTTGTTGTCTGTGCCTTCAAGTATATTTCATTAGCGACCTCCAACTCCAACGTGATTTAAATCCTAGCGGTCCTTTTTGACACTGACGGTTTCAATGCGGTAGCCCTTTTATCAACCCGTTTGTGTTTCTTATGTCACATGCCATGCTTTTTATTAACAGTGATATTGTTGTTTCTATGTTTAAATGCGTGCTTTTGGTTGACTGTGTTCTGTGAAAGCTACCTACTGTTTAAGACATTGATGCATATCTTTCTTAGCTTTCCAGCGTTGGCAAGAGCATTCTCAGCAAACGGTCCTATACTCGAGAATATGTTTGCCATGGCTACATGACTTTGGTTGATCGAATCGATATTAGTGTCGTTTTTTGCTCTACGGCATTAAATGCAGCTGAGGAAAGCAACCAGAAATGTCAAAACAGTTCTTACATACATATTACTCAGATAAGATTAGTGAACCCATACACCGGCCTTAGCGCTAATACTGACACGACATGACAGTTGGTTAACTTCAACAACATGCGATAAGTGATTTACTTCGTATACATCAGAGTAGCTTCGCGAACATCTTGAGCATTTTACACCATAGCGCCATGAGAATAGTTTACAATCAAACAAAGAAAAGCAATCCCATGTTTAAGTTGAACCATTTATTTAACGTCCGCACTCTGATTCCAGTTTTTTTGAATTTACAACGCTATTTATTATATATCACTGATTTATAAGGATTTCTCAGTGACATATGTTTAGCATCTGACAAAAGTGATCGTTTTTCTAGTGACGATATCACTTTGTCGGAACTACCTTTTTAACATTTATTTTGTATTTAATGGTACTGTAGGGTGCAGAGTGCTATTGCTTTCAACCAGCAATTTTAACAGCTCATTTGAAAATCTGCCAAATGTATACATACGCGAGGGCACCTTGGGTGGGGGCGCGAGAGGGGGGAGTATTTTCAATTAATTATCCTTAAAAAAGTCACTGATAGGTATATAATAAATAAAATAATCAACAGGCTTGGTGTGATACAAAACATATGTCACTCGAACAGATTGTAATTCGGTTAAAAAATGTGTCCTTGGTACTCGTTTTTAACCGAATTACAACGTGACATATGTTTCGTATCAAGCAAATATATATCAGCAAATATAGTTAAACTTAGCCACTATGCTTTCCTCTTTGATTGTGCGATGACCGGATGGCTGTGGACCCTATGATGACGTCTACCTAAATCCCAAAAGGACGGTTACGTTTGATGTTTGTCTGCAGTCTTGTCTTGTCGTGCCCTCAATGGTTTATTCTCTTGTTGCTCTGGCTTCTGCCAAGTCATTGAGTACCTTCTTTGTGGCTTTCTAGGCTATTTCTTTTTTGTATTTATATACGCGAGCATCTTTGTGTTTTACTTATATTGCTATTAATGCTGCTTGTTGGTTTGAGAATAGTTCATGGCGGGGATTTCTTTATTTACACTGTCCCGTTTTATTGGGTTTACAGTAGGGTAAGTGTGAGGTTTGGTGCACCCTAGAACCTGGTTTAAACCCCCAGCGCCCTGTTTTGCCACTGACCGTTCCAAGGCGATAGTCCTATTGTCAAACCTTTTGTGTTTGTGATATCTAAATTGACCTTTTATTCATCTTTAAATTTGTTCTTTGGTTCTGTGTGTGTGTTTGTGGTTGACTGTCGTCCTTGAATGCTGCTTTTCCTGTTCGATTTTTATATCTATATTTAGCACTTGACTGTGTAATCTTATTTTTATTTCATCATGTATTATACTGAAGATCAGAAACGGTATATTCTAGAAGTTGCATGATCTCATATTACATGTGCCTTTCTCATAAATTGAAAGTAAATGATATTTTAAATTGTATTTACTAGTATTTGTGAACACTTCTAGTGGAGGTGAATAACGTTTGTGTTTTGTTTTGACCATATGAAGTGTAGGTAACTTGATTTTATGTTTTGCCAAAGGTGGAAAGTAAAGAACTATTTTATAGTTTTGTACTTGTCTGACTTTGAAGATTAGACGAAATGTATTTCAATTTGAATTAAAACTGTACATGGTATTGACAATAGGTTGTATAAACACACAGCAGAACATCCAAGTGAACCATGTTTAGTACTAAAAAGGTACTATGGCTAAAAAAGCGCACAAATTAATGTTTCATAGACAAATGTTTGCATTTGTAATCTCTGGCTGGCTTTTTCACTTTGCTTGTCTATCTCGGGTCGGAGTCAAACCTCATGCAGGGATAATGATGATGCATTGCAATACGTTCTGTAATATATCAAATTGTGTGAATAATTGTAATAGATCCACAAGAAATATGTCATCTTTTGGAGAGTTAACAATGTTAATAAAGGAGTCAATTGTATACTGTATTCGGTATACACTTATTACAGTTTAGCGAATTTCAATTATGTTAAAATGAACCCAGATAAAGCAATAAAATGGTCCTTTAGAAACCACAGTACCCAATTGCAATGTCACCGTCATTACGTGGTCCGAGTATTACCTTTCATACTCCATCCATCTCCTTCTCCAAGAAGCGAAAACGGGGTTGGCTGGAGTATGAAATCTTAATTTTGGTTTAGAAAGTTTGCATATTGTAAAATTAAAACATTTACTAGGTAACTTTACACAGCTTAGCTCATTTGTTCAATACAAATGTCTTTAAATGTGTTTTATTTTCCAAATATCCGTTATAAAATTCTCTAAGATAAGCTTTCCCATTGCATATTGTAAAACTAAAACATTTATTAGGTAACTTTAAACAGGTTATCCCATTTGTTCAATACAAATGTCTTTAATTGTGTTTTATTGTCCAAATATCCGTTATAAAATTCTGCTGAGATAAGCTTTCCCATCGCATAATGGAATTAAGGAGGAACCACGTAATGGTAGGTCCACACAGTACTACACTTTTAAAATATAGAGCAAATTAAATAGACAATGAACACGACAATATTCAAAACAAAGAGTGGTGAAGATAGAGTTACAGACTTAAAACGGTAAGTAGGCAATACGGCCTACTGGTTAGCGTAAGTCTACTTTATGTATACACAACCTCGCTATTTTCGTGTACTCAGCTCCAAAATTGACGAGACAGTGTAAAGGTCAGTTTAGATGGATGTAGATAAGCTTCAGTTGTATTGCATTAACTATCATGTTTTGCGTGATTGTTTTCAAATTAATGTTGATATTAGTTATCTATATCCATAAACAAAAGTAAACGTTTTGCATCATAGTTGTTGTGTTTATTTGTGTGTACAAGCATAACGCTTACATCTGAAATAAGAATTGATTATTAAATATAAAGCGTATTGTGTTTAGTCATGCGTGAATATATTGGGCAAGGAATGCTAACTTGATAACTTAGTTAACATGATTTAAGTTTGGACGTACGTGCACTTGTCATTTGTGACAATATTTTTACTACAGTCAATAACACCTTGATATTTTATGACAAAAGTAATTCTTACTAGAAATATGTAAGTATTCATCTTTGCTAGCTAGACAATTACTCACACAATGCCATGATATATGTTTGTTTAACAGCAACGAAGATCAGCATGTTCTGTCTAAGATATTGCAATAAGTTTTATGCAGACTAGTAATATAAATATGTCCTTTTTCACCAATAGGGAGAGTTTCGTTTTGTAAAGAGTAGAGTAGAGAGTAAAAACCGAGCTTCACTTACAAAAAGGCGAGTTGCGAGTTATAAAAAGCAAATAGGGAGTTCCAAACAATTGTTACTTACAAAAGGCGATTTTCCAGTAACAAAATGTTATACAGAATAAGTCACAAACAATAAGTAGATATACTGAAAGGAAAAAGAAACGCATAATCAAAACATTGCTTATAATACACTATTATACACACTTAATTCCACGTAATATATTCCAGATATATATCAACGTGTTTTGTACAAAAAGGGGCTCAAACTAATTACAGAAAGGACAACTCTGTCCTGTAATACACCTTTTAATCAAAGTATGTTTGATCACCTGCTTGAGCCAAATGCGCATTCTGTCAATAATGGAACTTTAAAGGGTTAATCATTGGTGTGCTCGGTGCTGTTTAGACATTCTTTCCGTAAAGACAGGCCTAATGTGTCCCTGTACCATTCGATTGGCAGTAGCATATTAAACATACAGTATATAGCGGAAATACCAATTAGGCGTTTCCTTTAATAAATATATTTTCACTCTTAATATGTTTGTGTGTCTTTTTGATGATTTCCAAACAGTTAATAAAGATATCGGAATCAATATTGCTTCCAATATATATATATATATAACATCTACCAATTCAGTTATTTGATAAAGGTAAAGATCAGATGATAAATGAAGACTATCGTCTTAACGAGGCTATTACAATGTAAATATAATGTGAGAACTCTTTTTAGACAAACTGACTTTTATGGTGACGTGATTTACAAACTTCGTAAGTTACTTCATTACCGCTGCTCCCCCTAAATTCCGTTATGTTTATTTTGCTCTTCGGGGCATTTAATTTTATTAGATACTGGGACCATACGCCGTACGACATGGGGAAGCATATGACTCCATGTCCACCGCCGTATGCATGCCATCTTCGGGATGGTTTAAATTGTGTACTATTGATTTTATGACTATTGAGTTATGCTCAACCCGGGGCTAGAGGGCGTGAGCGGTAGCTAGCATTATACACTACCGCTCATGAACAGTTTCAATCAAACCGAGACTGCAATATTTCGTATGTGTCGTGCTCGGCCGTTTCCAAAGGTCCATTATCATACTTTTTTTACTAGGTCATGAACACCTTCATACAGTCTTTATTAAACCGTTATTATAGCTAATATATAATCAAGGCCCTATCATCTTAACAAGGCAAAATACGGGTAGTTTACAAACTTGTCCGAGCTACTTGTTGATTAAGGAGTGAGGGATGTGTGAGTGTGTGTGTGTGTGTTTGTGAGTGTGTGTGTGTGTGGTGGGGGTGGGTCTGTTGAGAAGGTGATGAGCTCAAAAGCCGGATAGGGCATAAACACCCAAATAATGGTCCGTGTGTACATACGTTCGTACGAAAAGAGTTTTACATTAGTTTACGCATGTTCCTGTTTAAACCCCAAATAATTCTACCAGGAGAATATTTGAGTTATGTGTTTCAAGACGTCATAGCAGCATGCTGGCCTGAATTTGCAGGTCAAATCCTCCTAAAATATGCGACTGCATTGCATCACTGTATAAGACGGATGGATAATTTATACCAGCATAGTATAGATAGTAAATGTTATTGAACTAAACAAAACCTAATGAAGAAATTGGAAGAAAACGTAATCAAAATAATTAAAAACTGATACTATGTATGGTTAACTACGGTTTTTAATAGATATAAAAAACTCACCGTTGAAAAAACAACACCACCGAAACTTCATTCTCTATAACGACTTCAATATAACCCATAAAAATGATACATAGTTTGGAGATATTTATTACAAGATCATACTATATATTATTATGAATCTCAAAACTCATTTTGTCGGAATGTAAACATATTGATTTAATGTTTTTATTTTTATTTTAGACTAACAGTCTCTGTTTTATTGAGGGAAAATCTTGATATTTTATTTTAAATGTATTTGCTGCATAAACTAGCATTATAGACTTTATAGGTATATGCTAACACATGTCACGTTAATAAATGATTTACTTAGTTACTTACTTACATAAGAAAAAACAGTTGTAAAATCAAAGGTAATTAAGCTATACTAACATCATGAACTTGCCAAGCTAATGTTTGTTTGCTCTTATTGCTTGTATTTGTATAATTTATTAGAATTTTGGTGTAAACTAAATTTAAACAATATTGGCTTCGGTGTTACACTTTGAATTATTACATTTAAACTTGTATTATCAAATACAATCGTTAATTTCGATAATTAAAATGTAAATATAACAAATGTACACTATTTGCGACTTGGACTAATAAATATTTCACTTTAACTAGTATGTTATCAAACTTAAACAAGGAAATAATGTGGAAGAAAGGAACATAACAATAACAACAACAACAACATATACTTTATTTCACTCAGGTAAATGCTGCATGGTAACAACATGAGGAAAAATAGCAGTTACATTTTTTCCATGACGGGTACATGAGTACAATGGTACAATCAAGGTTTAGCATAATCATGGGTAATGAGGTAAGAGTAGAACGGTTCAACAGTGGGTGGAGTGAGGAGAGGGGAGAAAACTTGGGATAAGGGGATTGGGTGTGGGAGTGGGAGAAGAAATATGCTTTCGATAAGTAATGATAAACTATTGAATAATAATAATAATAGTTATAATAATAATAATAAAATAATAATAATAACGCATGCACATAACGAAAACATATATTGTCTAACTCAAATATTTGAAATTTGCCGTATGTATACGTTACAATCTCATTGCGTACTTAAAGTATGTTTCAAACAAAAAAAATACTTTAGATGGAATCCTCGACCATTAAACAAGAAAGACATCTTAATGGTTTGACTTATTTTTTCGTGTTATAAATAAACGTTCTCGTATGAGTTCTTTAAAGGGACACACGGCAATATTGAAGTGTTTGAAATGGGTGTATCGATTTATATATCCAGTATTTTTTATTTTTTTTACCCTGGTTACATTTAAATAAATCAAATTTTAAGTATTCACTATTTCGTTTCATTATATTACAAATTTTAATATATTAGTGGTGAAATAATATCAAAAATTAATAATATGCAAAAACAAATGGCTTAATATAATTCCTATAATTAACATTAATGATTGAACAAATGCATTTTATGTAGAAAAGCTAACGGGACGCCGCTAGTTTTAAAAAAAAACAAGATTGCCATGTGTCCCTTTAAAAAGTCAGTGCCGCTTATAACTGTTTCATTACGATTATTAAAGGGATACGCGAGGTCTTGAAGTCGTTATCAAGCATCAAAGTTATTAGTTCGATTAATTAATCTAGTATCAGTTTGACTTTAAAGATGAATGGCCACCCTTTTTTGTAGTATTATCAATTAACAAATTTAACTCTTAAACATCATATGAACATTTTTTGATAGTCCCGGAGAGAAACATAGATTTAAATCCGCTACTACATGTACTAAGTTGTATGTAAAAACAAGTATTATTTGCATGACGTAGATACTACTTTACCCACTGCGTGACAGCACGGGGAAATGAGGTTAATATGAAGTGTATAGCTGCACAACTATTATTGCCTGATAATTTATAAATACATTTACCTGTGGATTAATTTACCTGTTCAAAGTTTTCTACGTCATGAAATAAAATCTTATTCTCGTTTTTCAAAGATATTGCAATGTGTGAATTGTAAATATCTATTGTTGTGTATTGATTTCGATTTAAATAAACATAAACATGATCATGAAGCAAAACATGGCCGGAGAACTTTAAATCTGATTGCATTATAATTAAATGTTATTTGGAGATTTCAATGTTTTCTTCATTATTCTACATTAGCTTTAAAATATCATTGGTGCAGTATTATCGACAAGTAGTAATAGGCAAAAATAGTTCGCTTAGAACTATTTTATTTATAATATATCGATTTCTACATATGGAAGTAAGTAATAATTAGACAAATTAATGGGACACCGCGATTAATTAATGGGACACCGCGATTTATAAAGGAAAAGTCAAGATTGTCAATAGCCTCGATCAGCCGGCCCGCTTCTGATTTCTTCGGTATGCTCTGCTACGCTGATTCAGAACGAGGGCTTTGTTGGGGGTGGGGTTGGGGTAGGACATTTGAAATCTTCCCCGACTTTGAGAGATTCTATGAGACTGACTTTTTTCTTACGAACAATTACGCAAGCAATATGTTAAATAATATTATTACAGACGTTCAAGCGTTTTTAAATTTATCCAACTGATGCAATCTTCAAGCCAGCAAGAGCTGTTTAGGTTATCTAGGTTTGTTAGGGAAGCATTTATTATTCGCAATACTGCAATGTTTAATGAGTAAAAAAAACATTTTTATCCTCATTGGACATGACATGTATATTTGTTTATTACAAACTATGTTTATACATTTGTGTACTAGTTAGAAGCTTTCCATTTGTCACGTTACTGAATCTAATATTATATATAAATTAATACAAATATGTACATGAACATATTAGCGATTCATTGTGATGGTTCAGTCACCTTCCCTGCATATTTTGCGGTGATAGCAAAATAACAACATTAACTGCTAAAGTATTACTTGTTACCTTATACATATGAATATTTTTCTGTTAATTATGTTAATTATGTTAGTTGTTGGTATATACATTTCACTATCGCTGTCAAGTTTATATGTATTTGTTGTATCCTCACGGGTCTTATGACCCATTGGAATTATCTAAATAAACACTTCGTGTAAACTATTAAGACTTAAAATAGTAATATGAAACTATGTAATAGGAATAGTTAAATCATTATAACAGGGTAAATACGTGCGCCAGAGTAAATGTGTGAGAAATTTTGGGCGTCAGAGTGAATGGGTGAGTCGTATGAGTGTATAGTATGTATGATTTGTGTGTTTGTACTTTTCATTGTTTAATGTAAAATATGCATTGACCTGTCACATATAACAAATGTAATATGCATTTATATGTCGAGAAACATTTTTTAAGTCATAAATAAAGAATATGTTCTGTTCTGTTCTGTTCTGTTCTTATCTTAAACTGATGAGAAGCGGCAAGTGACGTCTAAAAGTGTAACTGGTACATCATTAAGTGACGTTGTATGTTTGTTTACAACAGGACGTCTCGCAAACTTCGACTTTATGTTCGTGAAAAAACTAGAGAGTCAAGAGTTCCTTTAATATATTTATCTAACAAAACACTTCAATGTCAATACCCAAAATGTAAATGCGTACACGGATTTGAACTGTTATACAATTTGAAAGATAATCCTACAATATCGATACATTGTTCTACCAGCGCTCAGTGTTAGAAGTGTTGCCAGGATGCTGTCTTCCTCACAGGAGTATATGTTGTTCGATAGTACAGAACATATCGCGAGGCAGAGACAAGTCGGAATAACCGCTGAGGCTGTATCAAGTAGTTGGATTTTGGTTTAGGAGTATTTACACGGTAAGGATTATTTTTGTTTTATGGATTCTATTCAATTTGTGTTTGTTTGTAATTAAAAAAAAAGAAAAAGAAGATATTTGTAACAGTAAATTATTCAATTAAAAGCACCATATATACTCAGTTGCAAAAGAAAGTGGACACTGAGTTTTATTTAGATTCATTTGTATAAAAATGTTTTAGAATTAAATTGACAAATTCCAAAATGAATATGCCATGTTTGGTACCAAAGTTGTTATCATTCCATTGCCAATATCATGTTGTCATTTGTTTTTCAATAGCTCCAATCATTAAGAGGATAGGGTGTCAAGAAAAATTGTCAAAGTGTCCAGTTTCTTTTGCAACTGAGTATATTATTATAGATTGCAAGAGAATCATCTTAGCTACATGATTCTTTTATCACAGATCAGCATATTAAGATAAAAAACGATGATAATATTTTAAGGCAACTTTCATAACTGGATGGTATATATATAATATATAATTATGCAGACGGAGAGGTTATATTGTTTTAAATGGAACTCATTATATTCTAGAATGTTAATTATACTCCTATTGTATTTGCATTTGTTCAACAATCGACAAACATTATACACATATGCGAAACTGGTTAAGTTGCTTTATTTTTTTTTTTTTATAATTTAGAGGAAATACACCGTGTAAACTTTTATAAGCCGTCGGAATAGTTCCATGTACTTAAACAGAACTGGGTCTGTTCAAACATTACTTGAACATGTAGGTTTTAATGATGTTTGGTATTTTCAGGGAGTAGAAAGTAAAAACAATAAATTGCATCTGTCTTTAAGCAAAGGCTTACTGACACTTTTACGCCAAACTGGATTGCACGCATAGATCATTCATCGAGGCCCAAGCTAGTTTCCCCCTTTCATGTAGCATCCTACTTATATATCTTGAAAGTACGAACATGTCGCTCTCATTACGTGGTCCAAGTATTAACTTTCATACCCCATTAAACCCATTCTCCAAGAAGCAAAAACGGGATTGGCTTGGAGATAAAACCTTAATTCTGGCTTTAAAAGTTTGCATATTGTAAAAATATTTATTATAGGTAATGTTAAACAGGTTATCGCATTTTTTTTCCGGTAAAATATGCTTTTAAACATGTTTTATTTTCGAAATCTCCGTTACAAAATTCTTCTAACATAAGCTTTCCCATCGCTTAATGGAATTAAGGCGGGACCACGTAATGATCGAAAACCTTGTCATGAACCTGGCAGCATATACTTTACAAAAGTTTCACAATTCAAAATGGATTTAACTACATTACTTAATGTTTCGTAACTCTCTGATATCTTTAACGAAGCACATAAATATGAATTGAATGACTATTTTTGGGGTTTATAATTCATAATCCATTTACAATTTGTAATTTGATATTTTGTAACTATTGTCATTGTGTTCAAAGGAAAGCCCGCTGTAATGAATGTCGCAATCACTAGGCGTTTTTATACAGGTTGAACTATATATACAGCAAAAATTCGAATTTGTACTGAACATTGTTCATAAATATTGTATTCAAATATGTTTATACCTCGATATATACGGAACAAAAAAAAGTTTAGCACGACTTTTTATGGACATAGATTAAACATATGAACATTGATATGCTTGTTTGAAAATATTAGAAACGCTAGGTAAGGATGTGATTTTCCAAAAAGTGAAAAGTGTTATTTTGCTATTGTTTAAGCGAAATATCAGAATTAGCTCCCATATATTAAAAACAACTTATTTCATTACAATTTCATTACACGAACGTATTTCTTTGATAAAATTTAATATTTGCATTGACATGTATTGTCCATTCTGTCATTGTTCATAAACCGCTAAAAGTGTTCACAAACGATTGTTATTTTCAAACAAAAGCATTCCAAATTTCGTAATTTTAAAATTACCTCCCTTTTCATTGGAACCAGAACGATTTTCGATGACCTGTAAAAGTATGTTCCATTCCAGTTTGCTTAACTGTTTTCTCCGCCTTTGTTTATAAATGACTTTGCAGTATTATTATAGGTCATATCTATGTCACTTTATCATTGACCCCGAACATACACGGCTTTGTATCAGAAACAATCGATAAAAAGGCGATTTAGTTCGACTCCGAATGCGTTGAAGCTAAGCGTATTTACTGGGTTATCAAAATATAATTATTGTAAATCTGTAGAGCACATTTTTGAATTTCATGAGAACAAACTACGTTCTAAGGTTTTGATAAGAAAAAGTGGCGCGACTATGAGAAAATGCGCTGTATTGAAAATGTGAGACATGCTAAACCAAAGGAATTTTGGAAATTATTTTGTCGTAAAAACAAGGGTACTCATGAAATTATTTCCTGAGTGAAGTTTTATGAATATTTTTCCGAAATATCGCAGGATATATCAATTCACAATGATGAGGCTGAAACATTTTGTAAGGAACACGATTTTAATTAATATTTTGATGAACTGGACAGAGAAATTACTATAGATATCTGAAGTAACAACGATGGTTAAATCTCTCAAAAGAAACAAGGCTTTGGCGGGTGACTGCTTGATAAATGAATACTGTCTCGAAGCGATAGACATCATTTCTCCGCATCTCAGAGATTTATTTAATGGGGTATTTAACTCGGGTTATGTTCCAGATATATGGTCTGAAGGCATTATCATTCCTATTTTCAAGACAAATGACCCAGACGACGTAAAAAATTATCGAGCCATAACATTAGTGAGCTGCTTATCAAAAATCAAAGTGCTGAAAGCACTGATGGACTAGGGGCTTTGGAAATTGAAGAGTTATGTTGAGTGTTCTTTATGAACATTGTATGCACTGACCTGTTGATAAAACTGGCGGAAAGCGTCTTCTTGAGTTCGAAGGGATCAGATTGTAATTATTAAATTCCGACGCTTGCACCGGATAGAAGTATGGGCCGTATGAGTTATCCTTTTTGGAAAAATACATCTAATTTTATTATTGTTTACATATTTTTTTACTGTGGTGTGGATTCCATCATTTATTAATTCGGAGCAACATTATTCATATATGTACAAAGTCGGATTCGAAAAAAATCTTCTACACTCGATTAATAGTGATCGCGGGTCATGAAATCAACGCGTGATCAGTTCAATCTGTTGCGTCTGAAATGCCGCTTCTACAGCGTAGTATTACAATTTGTAAATTATGCAATTATAACATTCTGACGAAGACTTTCTTTAAGATTGTCTCCATTAGATGACGGATGTTCCATTTTCCCGCTGATATCGCAAATGTTTACCTCTATTATTTTTGCAGAAAAAATAACTACTTTTTCGGAAGCATTGGTCCTTTCGACATTATGCAAATGAGCTACATTATCCCAGGTTTGCAAAGCTGGATGTACGGGGTCCAAACGGGGTTTATAATATTTCGAGATAAAATATATCATCTTGTTTCTTGTCTTAGTAGAAAAACGTATAGGTTCAAACATCACATTCTTCAGTTTTCTTTCCATTTCCCACAGCTTATTTACGATTTAGATGGTATTTGTCTGATCCGGAGAACTATTTCTTCTCTACACGAGGCCAGGGCCCCTATGAATACGCATATAGTGAGTGGGATGTGTTTACCTCTTTCATGCGAATAAACGTTCACCCAATCAAAATGACAGCTGACGCTCTGTCTATTATTTATTATTATAATTATGTATGTAATGATCAATAAAGTATCTATCTATCTATCTATTAGCGTAGTGATACATTTCGTCAGTGACGATCTGTTGCGGCTTCTAGCGTGCTCGAATTTTGTCGCCTGCTAAGGACTAGGGTTTGAAAAGCCCCTAGTCCAAAAAATACAGGTATTTTAAATAAAAGAATTAGCATGTGGTGTGGAGAAAACAATATTTTATCAGATGCTCGGTTCGGTTTTAGACAAGGTCGCTCCACCATATTTGTTTGGAATTGTGTTATACAGAAATAATTGGATGAAAACAAGCGGTTATATTGTACATTTGTGGACTTAAATTGAATTGAATTGAATTAAATTTTAAGGCGCACTAACACATGAAAGGTTATATGGCGCCTAACAGGAATGAATGTGCCAGGCTCATCTTCCATTTACATCAAGATAACATATGGAGAATGGGTCTAGAATCTTCGTACCTGCAGAACTGCAGAGTTGCTGCAAATTCTATAGTAGATACTCCAATTACGATGGAGCCACGTTTCCACGTGTGCATACGCGAGGGTGTCGTGATAAAGACCTTGAATGAGCGTGATAAAAATGACAAAATAAATATGAATGCGGGAGTCCTACCCCTCTGCATGTGACGGTGTGTATGTGAGATTGCAGTGGTTGTATTCTACCCCGGCACCCACACGGGGAGGCTTTCGACAGTATATATAGAAATGACCTTTGTCTAAAACTTTTTAAGCTAGGAATTAAAGGTAAATTGTTAAGAATTATTCGGGACATGTATTTTCTGAGTTTTTCGGATGTGCAATCGGTCTCAAGCAAGGGGAGGTAATCTCTCCAATAATGTTTTTTCCTTTTTGTAGAAGATCTGGAATTGTTCTTACAAGATAGTAATAATCTGCCCTAACAATAAATGATATAACTTTACTTTCGCAGATGATATGGTTTTGTTTGGAAAATCACCGTCTGAGTTACCAGAACGTTTAAATTTGTTGAAAAAATATTGCCACAAATGGGTATTAGAGGTTAACGCGGAAAAGACAAAAGTTATGGTTTTTAGAAAAAGGTGTCATCTTTTAGTTAATGAGACATGGGATTATAATGAAAATAATTTAAAATTTGTTAACGATTTTAATTATAATTCGAATTAAGAGAACTTTAGAGACTTTAGCAGGTAAAGGATTAAAAGCGTTGAATATATTAATTGCACATGTAAAAAAACACAATTTTCAACCAAAAACATTTTGCCAATTATTTGATGCGTTCGTTGGTTCTATATTAAGCTATGGATCAGAAATTTGGGGTATTACAAAGCCAAAGGAGATCGAAAGAATACATTTGAAATTTTGTAAATTCTTTTTAAGAGTTAAAACTTCAACTAGTAATGCCGGTATTTATGGAGAACTAGGTAGATACCCATTGTATATTTTAAGGTATGTAAAACTAATAAAGCATTGGAGTAAGGTGGTCGATTCAAAAAACATTTTAATATCAACGTTTTATAAAGATGCTGTGAGAGATTGTGAAAGAGGAATGAAAAATTGGACCAGCAATGTTAAAACCATTCTCATTGACTGTGGCTATAATTATGTTTGGAACGACCCAACTTGTATTGATATGAAAACTTTCATTTGTATAGACATTTTAAAACCTCATTATCATAAGAAGTGTATCTAGATATATTGCCATTGAAATTAAGAACTGCCATATCGAGGTTAAGATTATCCTCCCACAGACTTAGAATTGAAACTGGAAGATATTCACAAAATAGAACTGATAGAAATCAAAGATATTGTCCATCTTGTAATAGTACCGACTTAGAAGATGAATATCATTTTATTTAATTTGTCCTTTGTACGAACAATTACGTAAGCTATATGTTAAACAATAACATTACAGACATCCAAGTGTTTTTAAATTTATCCAGCGGATGCAATCTTCAAGCCAGCATGAGGTTTTTAGGTTATCTAGGTTTGTTAGGGAAGCATTTATTATTCGCAGTACTACGATGTATAAAGAGTAAAACATTTATGTTCATCCTCATTGGACATAACATGTAAACTATTAAAACTTAAAATAGTAATATAAAACTCTGTAATAGGAATAGTTAAATCATTATACCAGGGTAAATACGTGCGCCAGAGTGAATGTGTGAGACATTTTGGGCGTCAGAGTGAATGGGTGAGTTGTATGAGAGTAAAGTATGTATGATTTGTGTAATTGTACTTTTTCATTATTTAATGTAAAAATTGCATTGAACTGTCACATATTAACAAATGTAATATGTATTTATATGACGAGAAACGTTTGTTTAAGTCATAAATAAAGAATATGTTCTGTTCTGTTCAGTATCTCGTCTATGGACATGCCATGCATTTTATGTGTTAAATTTATTTCACTCAATATATGTACAGGTCTTACGGATGGCGGGAGGTGTACAGTACTGGTTCTACCCAGGAAAAGTGGGTGGTCTGCTCCACCACAAAAAAATCTACCGCCATATATAACCTTATATGTGTTGAAAATGACGTAAAAACACCATACACTATTTATCCCCGCGCTTTTCGAAGAAAAAGCGGTAATCATGTTATCGTCTCCGTCTGTGTTTCCTTCCGTGCGTCCGTTTGCGATGGAATGCATCTTCTCATTCATAGATAACGCTATGAACTTCACACTTCAAGATATGTCTGACATAGGTCCAGGAATGTGGAATTATGATTCAACCCCTCGGGCGGGGCTAGTGGTGTCGGGGTTCTTTTACATAAAAGTGCACTAACTGTTAATAGTATGGATATGAAAATCTGTGCGTGTAACTGTTGACAAAAGTTATAAAACAGATCAGACGGGATTTTAAATGTGACACCTAGGTCATGCCCTAGGGGTTATACTTTAGGTGGTGGGC
Organism: Cyrtodaria siliqua; assembly: GCA_037043455.1. Lineage (NCBI taxonomy): Eukaryota > Metazoa > Mollusca > Bivalvia > Adapedonta > Hiatellidae > Cyrtodaria > Cyrtodaria siliqua. Next base: position 29,786 of record JAWPHD010000597.1, read on the forward strand.
GGGGAAAAACATTATCCCCACTCTATAATCACTTACTGAGTACTACAACCAGCCAATCAGCATTGGCACAGGAGTCTATTCCCATCCCTTGATATGACTATGGAAAAAATGACAGAACATTTTCTCTAGGGTCTTGTTTTTTTTATATGCTGCATCCTGGGGATTAACATTTAAATATTTCATAACACTATTCCATGATCTGCCATCGACTATATGTAAATATGTTATGTTAAAATGTTTACTCATGGACCAAATGGTCTGTTGTATTATTGAATAAAAAGTTATCACTTAAATAATAGAGGGTATGGGGTCATATTTTGGGATACATTTAAAATAATATATAACATTTGTTACCATTTGCCATTTTATACATTTTAAAATAAGCATAATATCAATTGTCTAAAGGCTTATGCTTAATAAAGATAAAACGAATCAGTTTACAAAATATTCGGAAGTTTCATAATCTAGGGTATTGCGCAATCCAATCACAATGATAGAATAACGTTGTATCCCGTTGACGCTGCGCTAAGCGTAAAACAGGTAGCGTGTTAGGCCACATGATTTATTATAGCGCAGGTATTGTGTATGTAGATTAAACACATTGGGAAAAGTTTCACCGGAGAGTAAGTTTCAAATCAGTTTAAATTTATTTATTTTACATCGCGTGTAACGAACGCTCTTTGAACGTATTTAATCACTCTCGATACCGTCCTGGGTAGAACCAGTACTAAGAATTTGCAAGTAAAGTGTCTTGCTCAGGGACACACCACATATGGTCATGGGGATCGGAACCACGACTTTCGATCCTGGATCCAACGCTCTACCACTAGACCACAGCGCTACACACTCAAATCGATTACATAGAGATTATTTAACTGCTGGGATCGATTATAGGGAAATCCTTCACGAGTGGTAGGCGTGTGGTTCTTTTCAAGATCGAGCGCGCGCGAGTGAGTGAAGAAACAAAGCACGTCTACCATCAAGTGAAGGATTACCCAATAATCGATCCCAGCAGTTAAATAATCTATTTATTACATTTTAAATTACGTTTTTGCAAACAAATATTCGCTTTATTTAAGAAATAATAAATATGTACCTGTGTTTTATCGGTGAATAAATTACAGTTAGGAGTTTGGATGCGTAGTAATTAAATCACGAGTGCGTTAGAACGAGTGATTTAATTATTCGCATCCGAACGACTAACTGTATTTTATTCACCGATAAAATACAGGTACGTATTTATTATTTCGAATCTATCACAACAATAACCCCATTGTTTACGCTATTGTTGGGGCACTATATATTATCTCGGAGGTCAAGGTAATCAGGCTGCTATGTTTACAGGCTGCTCCATTGGGCGCCCCCGTATGCAAAGTTCTGCGTTTCAATACACTAGTAGTCACGCGACAAACAATTAAGTCATTGCTTACGTCATATAGCTTGCGCTGTATGATGTCAAACCTTCTCAGCTTGTTCAAGATGCATATTAATGATATATGTACTGATGCATATGATGGGTTTATATTAGGGTCTGCACGGTTTGGTAGCATTGCAAGTTTGTTGTAATTAACATTTCATTAAAATTACTGTTGAGTTTGTCTTCGTGACGTATATTTACCAAGTGACGTCATGTAACGTGGCGCTTCCAATGAAATATACGCGGGGAATTAATGGAACAGCTGTATTTTATCGTAGAATAACATACAACTGTCTCTCTTCTTTGTGCATATGAAAGACTGCGCAGGTCGTGTTAGAATGAACGTTATTGGCTGATGACGTCGACATCAGCAACACTTTGTTGACGTCACGACTCAACGTCGCAACGTTAGTTATTATTGTGTTCTAATTTAGCAACGTTAGTTATTATTGTGTTCTGAGTTAGTTATTAATATTTAGCGATTATGAATATTCTTGCACTGAGAAATCCCGATCTTTCACGCAAAGAAATGTAATAAAGTTATATTACACACTTATACTGGGCACAAAGGCTGTATCAGTTATGTTAATGTTCATAAATAATCATATAATGGCTTTAATAATCAACTGGTTTAAATAGCGCTCACTATTTTACCATTACGTCAATATAAAGTGCAGCAAACCCTAGAACACTACAAACTAATTGAAGGAGATGACATTTAAAAATATAACAAGTTCAGCAACTACAGTCATTCATCTCAACTAGGTAAACAAGGCGAACAGGACATTTAGCATTCATCAGGACCAGCCCGACCACGGACGCCCCAATATCAAATATTTGGGCGTCATTTTTGTTATTTCTATCCAAATCAACAGTTTTGTAGACAGAAATTAGATTCTAATCTACCTGCCTAAATGATTTAATTAGTGAATGTTGAACAGTTAATACGTACATACGTTCTAATATAATATATAGATATATAGTATGTATTACTATGGAAAAAATAGTTGTTGTTGTTGTTGTTGTTGTTGTTGTAAACAAAATCACGGACGCCCCAATATGAACCCCTTCGTTACGCCCCTCTTCATAGAACACAGTCAACCAAATATTCGCATTTAAAATAAACAACTATCACAAGGATAACAGAAGCAAGGTATATGACGCCACTTAAATAGAGGCATTACGTGGTCACACCACAATTCATTTAAACGATGGGAAAGCTGATATTAGCAGGATTGTATAATGGATATTTCGACAACAAAACACGTTTAAAAATATTTTTCACTGACAAAATGTGATAACCTGTTTACAATTACCTATTAAATCTTTTAATTTTACAATATGCAAACTTGTTAAGCTGAAATTAAGGTTTTATTGCATACCCAAGCCAACCCCGTTTTCGCTTCTCGGAGAAGAGGTTGGATGGGGTATAAAAGTTAATTCTCGGACCACGTAATGATGATATTTGTTGTTTTGGAGTGAATAACATCTTTTATTTCATCTAAAATTGAAATGAAAATATAAAAGTTTTCTCACTTCGAAATGACATAAATATGCTCTTCACGACAAAAGAACAAATTTTCTAGATATTTTATGATTTTACAAACATTTTATTAGGTAAACTACGGTAGAACAACAAGGGAGGCAATTTCAATAACTAAGCCGCTTTACACATTTTTGGCCCGACTACAAAACATAGTCTCAGTAAAAATATTTTATTTAAACCCAAAATAGAACAATTCTTTAATTATTTTTATATTGGCAATTATTTCCTTTTAACTTTTAAAATCCATTTCAAATCATTGTTTGAATAGGATGTACAATTTTTGTTTTAAAACAGTAGTCCCGGCAGTTACTGTGAAAATAAAACTATCTTTCACAATGTGAAATAACACTTTTATTTCACTGATAAAATACAGTATTTCATTGCTTATCATAAAATAAATAAACAAATTGACAACATGTGTATACTGTCTGGAAGTGGTCAGTGACAAAACGGCCCGGTCAAACATTGGAAAATAAATACACTTGATTGTCATGTTTATATAAAAGCTTTACATCTGGTGCATTCGTTTATTATTTCAGGATAATTTGGGATAACAAATATATACCATCAAGCTAGCTATAATTAAAACATGTTGTTGTGTATTTTTTTTAAATTTTCATTTTAGGTATTTGTTCATACTATTTACTGAATTATTTATATTGAGTCACAATTGCGTTCTGTATAACTGTGCAAAATGATAATAGTTTCTAAGACTGAAATAGATGTTATATGCGTTTGAAAGTGGTACATCAGAAGTATCTGAAAAAATATAGCGCACTCATCACCTTGACTATTGTGGCTTTTAATATAACAATACCCGGTTCAGTGTACACACAATGCTCGTAGTGTGATACAATGGAACTGCAAAATCAGTTTAATCTGTCGTTTGCTTATTTAGAAACACGTTACATGAATACATGCTATGCTAATATTAATCTAGTTCAAACTAACATAAAAGCGATAAGAATATGTCGTAAGTGTTTGGGCAAATGATAACATATAAACTGGTTTATTTTTAAGTTTGATTTGTTTCCTTTACCGTAATTGCGTAATTACGTAAAAACTCCTTATGCAAATATCGTCCAACCAAAACGATGCTCTTAAACCCACCCCGTTCGTGGAGCGCTGTGGTCCAGTGGTAGAGCGTTGTACCCAGGATAGAAAAGTTGTGGGTTCGATCCCCGCCATGACCATATGTGGTGTGTCCCTGAACAAGACACTTTATCTGTATTCGTAGTTACTTGTACCGGTTTAATTAATAGCGACTTTATGTACACATACAATCGAGTTACGCTAACCAGTAGGCCATGTTGCCCCCTGATCGTTCTAATTCTGTAACACTGTCTTCACCACTCTTTGTGTTGTGTATTGTCCTTTGCACTGTATATTTACTTTGTTCTTTATTTGTGGTATATTGCGGACCTACGGTGCCATTTGCGTTTGGGTACTGTGGTTTCCATAGATCCATTTTTTCAATTGTTTGGAGTGCCACCGTGGCCGACGAGTTAACAACGTTACGTTGAAAACATTCCCGCCACTCACAGCTGCGGGTTCGAATTCACACTGGGAGCTCGACTTGTAAGTGAGGAAGTGTCGATTCTTACGGATGGTGGGGTGTACAATACTTTTTCTACCCAGGCTAAATGGGTGGTCTGCCTCCACAACAAAAGATTTACCGTCATATATAACCTTACAATTGTTACAAATGACGTAAAACACCATACAAACATACAAACAAACAAACCTACAATCGGGCCTCAATGTTTATACCTAATATAACCGGTCATGTAACATGTTAGCAGTAAATAACCAGGTTTTCCATGCGTTATCAAGCACCGGGTAATGTTGGGAAATATGTCCTTAACGACCAATTTATGTGTCTTGAATACGAGTGCTGTTCTTTTCGATACCGTCTTTTATGTCTTTTATGATAACCGTTTTGTGTTTGTGATGTCATATCTTGCCTTCTATTCATATTTGTAGTCGTTTGTTTCTGTGGGTGTTCGGTTGGCTATAAGAATCACGACTTAGGCCATTATATTGTCTGCCCGCGTAAGGTTAGTTTCTTTAAGCGCATTGGTTGTTCAGTATAATTCTGAATACACACTGAGATGTTTCTTATTTCGTATTTATATAGTGTTACAACAACATCTTATTGTTTTTTTTGTTAGTTTCTCTGGATGAGGACTTTATTGTTAGAGAATTAGTGTTGATGTGATGTAGTTTTTGTCTCGCCTTTTCGAAGAAAAAAAGAGACATAGGTGTTGCTTTTCCGGCGGCGGCGGCGGCGTCAACATTCAAGTTTTGCGTTTAGGTCATTTTCTCACAAACTGTATGCACTAGACCTTTCAAACGTTGCTTATAGTTGTATCTTGGGTGGTACATCGCAATGTGACAAAGCAAATGTGGAAGTGACCTTGACCCTCCAAGCAAAGAGCAGAGAACTTAATAATTTTTAGGTTCAACTTTTGCGTTTAGGTCACTTTTTCACAAACTGTATGCACTAGACCTTTCTAACTTTGCTTATAGTTGTATCTTGGGTGGTACATCGCAACGTGACAAAGCAAATGTGGAAGTGACCTTGACCCTCCAAGCAAAGGGCAGATAACCTTATAATTTTTACCTTCAGATTTGGCATTTAGGACATTTTTCACAAACTGTATGCACTAAGACCTTTCAAACTTTGCTTATAGTTGTATCTTGAGTGGTACATTGCAACGTGACAAAGCAAATGTGGATGTGACCTTCACCATCCAAGCAAAGGGCAGATAACTTAAATTGTTAGATTTACATCACTTTCTCATGAACTATAATTATGCACTAGATGTTTTAAACCTAATTTATAGCTTAATCTTTGGAAGAAAATATTCGATTTTGACATAGTTGTGTCTTGGGTAGTGCATCGTTTTGGATGCATGGATTTCATCTATGACCTTGACCTAATTTTTTGGAGCTGATGATTTTTAGCTCTTCTGGCCAAGGGCCTTTATTTTTCATCCTATCTTTACCAAACTTGAACAGATTGTTAATATCAATGAATGCTCGGACATTTTCATTCTTTTTTTAATTCTTTTTCTTTTTTTTTCTTTTTTTTTTGGTGTTAACGCCATGTTAGCAGGAATCATTGCTATGATTTCTAGTTGTGCCTATTGTGTTTTTCCGATTTGTTGATTTTTGATGAAGTTACGGCCCCTTGCAATTTTTACTTTTCAATTTCTTGTCGGCGCTACTCCTCCTAAACACCTTGTTGGATTTCGACGAAAGTTGGCAGGAAGCAACGGTTAGATGTCTAGTTGTGCATGTCGTGCTTTTGTTCCAGTTCGCTGATTTATGACGGAGTTATGGCACTTTGACATTTTTACTTTAAATTTCTTGTCGGCGCTACTTCTCCGAAACGGCTTGTTGGATATCTACAAAATTTGGCAGGAAGCCTCAGTATGATGTCTAGTTGTGCAAAGCGCGGTATATCAATGAAATCTTGGACAAGTTCAAAAACCAGCTAAATATTGTTAGTAACGACAGGTTATGGCCCTTGATTTGTTGAAAAATGCTATATTGTATTTTCCTTTGTTATATCTGTAGTTATTTCATTTTTTATCTGATCTTTACCCATATTTGTTTAGAATGTTAATATAAACCCACCCCACCCCCCACCAAACCATTTTTATGAAATTTCATTCATAGAAGAAGTGAGACAAATTAAAAAATACCCATGCCAGACTAGACACAGCAGACTTATTGCCCATGATTACCAGGTGGGCGATCTGAGGCCATCCTATCCCTGTTGTTTTTGCAATGTTTTAAAACAAGTACTGATGGGAATTTTATGTCGACAACCCTTGATATAAGAGCCGTTTTAGCCAGTAGAGCATCCACAGGCCCTCTTGGGCCTCTTGTTTTAATATAATGGCATTTTGTTTTTAAACAAATGCACTTAAATATCATCTCAGCATAAGCAAACGGCAAACTCCATTGTTTTTAGTTACTAAATTTTTTACAAACTTTCATTTAAGCACCATTGACGTTTTTATTTTTAAGTCCAGCCCCAATTAGGCAAGACAGGTGAATCCACGGATTTCTTGTGTTTACACTGTCTTGTCTATTTTGGCGCTGAAGACAGGATAATAGCGAGGATTGTGTACACATAAAATCGATTCAAGCTAACCTGTAGGCGTTATTGCCTACTGACCGTTCCAAGTCGGTCACTCTGTCTTCATCATCCTTTCTGTTTTGTTTTGTCTTTTTCATTGTATAATTAAATATTGCTTCTTGTTTGTAATACAGTGCGGACCTACGATGCCATTGCGTTTGGACGCTGTGTTTTCTACAGGACCCTATATCTCATTTTTGTAGTTGACTGTGGTCCTTGAATGCAGCATTTCATGTCTACTTGTAATGCCCACTGAGTTGTGTTAATATGGTTTCAATTTAAAAGTGTATAATCGATTTGATACAATCTACGTTTAATATAATGGGATTGTGTTGAGGCGTGTATGTATTCGTAATAAAGCTATCCAGATAGACATTAAATGAAGCTCAGCCGAAATATACTGTCATAGTTAATCATCAGAATTGAATGGATAATGTGTCTGTAGCCAAAACTGCATCTTACATTGGTGTGTTCAAAACTATCACGGCAAATTGCAGATTTCTACGCCACAGAGTAACGTTTTAAGTGATTATTTTTGTTTTAAATATGCAGATTTAAATCAATAGAATCTTAAAGTCACGCAAATCATTATAATTTGCAAAACAGTGGTGCATTATTGTTTGGGAAACTTCAATGAGCGAATAGTTTTTTCAACTATTTACGACACAATTTATTATAGTAACCTGAATGAATTTGATGTTAAATAAATATATCCTTTATTTCAGAAATTGTTTAATAGGGCATTAAAATGCAGTTGTCTGCTCCGTGGAAATATAAAACATACAAACGTGTGTTCTCACCAATTTAAGATCACTGACCTCTTAATGTATGGCATTATATTTAGATACAGTCTGGGCGACTGAAAATGCAGGCTCCAGAATCAATTATTTCTAAGCAGAACGCCTTGTCTAAAAGATCGTCGTAATTTATAATATGATACACAATTATACGGGGTTTAAAGGCTTACATAATTATATAACTTGTAATCAGTTTGTGTCATCATTTAATTACAAAAACACCATGATGGACGCATGTATGCGAACGGTTACCAAACTAGTCCGGTCCAGTTCTCGGGAGAACTACTTTATCATAAACAAACCCAATGGTTGATTTAAATGGAGTGTTTAGTACATTTTAGGCCATGCAATTGTTTTTTTTGTCAGACCGTTCCATTTTTCCTGGGTAAACCAGTACTGTATATCTACCGACATCCGTAAGAATCGACACTTCCTCACTTACAAGTCGAGCTCCCAGTGGGATTCGAACCCGAAGCGATGAGAGGTGAGAAGGTTTACAACGTAACGTCGTTATGGTGGAATCACACTTATGATTTTCTTTTTAAACTCCATATGAAATTTATACCAAATTAAAATTTAACCTATTCTGAATATGGAACTGAATTGATTTGTTTCATAATCAGTAAAGCATGTTTCGTAACTTTTGACGCCGTTTTTCCCAGAAAGTTTGATTTTTTTTTATACTGGTGCCAGTTCTACGAAATTTTGAAAAAATATTATATATTGTTAAAACGATTGTCTGATATAAAAAATAATGTTCAGCTGTAAACTTGTTCGTAAACTACACTGAAAGTTAGTGTTTTTTTGAAATTTTCGTTATTCTCCAAAAAATATGTTTGATGCAAAACATTGAAAAACGTGTCCGAAAAAACATATAGCTTTTTTGATATGTTATTTAACAATTTCTGCCAAATCGATTGGTAGCAAGAGAAATATATCGAGTCCATATCGTTTTCGACTATTAACGTTTTACTAAATACAACCCTTCACAAAAAGACGTCATTTTCTTGCGCCGTGCGAAGAGACGTCTGCATGCATTTTCAGGTAAATGTGTACGACTTCCCTGAAGTGGTAGCTCGAAATGAAAAACAACAACAACAACAGCAACAAAAACTACTACAACAAAAAAAAACACACTCACACTATGGAATGCTTGTTTTTCTTTGTACAGGTTATGCATTATTTTCTGAATAAAGAATAGGTTTTATGTGAATCTGCGGGGAAAAAATTTGAAATCATATCTATAAATAATATCACTGAAAGTTTACCATAAATGAATTATCAAGTCACGACTGGTAAATGCGCAAATCATAAACCACCGATGTTATGCTAAAATAAGTTGAGCAACTTCCGGGGCTGGATTTGAGCGCCCAAAATTTACAACCTCAAGGTGAGTTGTCTGGTTGTTTCCACAATATTTCATTTTGCTACAATGTATCAAAAATCGAATATCGCAGTTCTACCGGACTATGATTACAATATGTTACCTTACAATTTCTTCTTTGAAATCTGAAAATACTGAGTTTTCCCTAAACTCTCGATGAAGCCGAAATGTTCAAAACAAAAGCTCATAAACATACTTTTCTTTCCCTATAGCCAATGTCCATCGTTTATGATGAACAGTGAAACATTGTGTGATAAAATGCATGCATTACACTACTTTAAATCGAACGTATCTTGCGTAAATAGAGAAAATATGACCAACATTACCTGATGGTGGTAGGTGGTGCTAGAACTGCGGCTTCGGTGCAAGATTTGACCTAATGAAATATATATCTAAAGTTGAGGTTTGGGTGGAAGCTTTGGGCTAATGAAATATCTCTACATCCTACAGCTGTCTTATTACAAGTATTTTTTGCAGATGTGCGCGTTTGTGCAGATTTAGTAAAAATATGACATTAAGACAAAAAGTCATGATAAGTGATAAGTAAATGTGTTAAGTACCGGTAAGTCTTTTTAAAGCCATGTTTAACAACTGAAGAAAAATGTTTCTCATTAGTCATGTTAGTCTCAGGGTAGTTGTAGTCGATTTGGGCAACCCCTTGCTTAAAGCCGGGCATGTCAAGGAGCACAAGTATTGATAGTGTACTTTGTTTCACAGGACAATTGTCAAATGAAATTAGGACTATTAATAGTTGGCTGTTGTTTGAATTTGACGATATGAGAAAGGATGCATGTGGAGGGTCATTATCATGGTATATATCAATATACGCTAAACATCGGCACTAAATCATGGACAATTGTTTAAAACAATTATCAATAAGACGCGCATCTGTACGTGCTTTCGAGAGACCGTCAACATAAACCACACACTCTGGGACTTACGGTGATTTTCTAATGTCTATGTTCATATTTACATTACATGTGCCTTTCTCATTAATTGAAACTAAATGATATTTTAAATTGTATCTACTAGAATTCGTGAACACTTCTAAGCTTCATTGTTGTGGAGGTGACTAACGGTTGTGTTTTGTTTTGACCATACGAAATGAAGGTAACTTGAGTTTATGTTTTTCCCAAAGGTGGAAAGTAAAGAACTATTATATAGTTTTGTACTTGTCTGACTTTGAAGATTAGACGAAATGTATTTCAATTTTAATTGAAACTTTACATGGTATTGACAATAGTTGTATAAGCATAAAAACACACAGAAGTACATCCAAATGAACCATGTTTAGTAATAAAAAGATACTTTCCTAAAAAATCGCACAAATGTAAGTTTCATAGACAAATGTTTGCATTTGTAATCTCTGGCTGGCTTTTTCACTTTGTTTATCTATCTAGGGTCGGAGCAAAACCTCATGCAGGGATAATGCAGGGATAATGATGATGCATTGCAATATGTTCTGTAATTTATCAAAATGTGTGAATAATTGTAGTAGATCCATGGGGAGAAAATTAGAACACAAGAAATATGTCATCTTTCGGAGAGTTAACAATGTTAATAAAGTAGTCTATTTTATACAGTATTCGGTATATACACATACCGTTTGGGGAATTTCAATTCAGTTGAAATTAACCCAGATAAAGCAATAAAATGGTCCTTTAGAAACCACAGTACCCAAATGCAATGTCGCCGTCATTACGAGGTCCAAGTATAACTTTCATACCCCATCCATCTCTTTCTACAAAAAGCGAAAACGGGGTTGGATGGGGTATGAAATAAACCTTAATTTCGGTTTAAAAATTTTGCATATTGCATATTGTAAAACTAAAACATTTATTAGGTAACTTTAAACAGGTTATCCCATTTGTTCAATACAAATGTCTTTAATTGTGTTTTATTGTCCAAATATCCGTTATAAAATTCTGCTAAGATAAGCTTTCCCATCGCATAATGGAATTAAGGAGGAACCACGTAATGGTAGGTCCAAACAGTACTATACATTTAAAACAGAGCAAATTAAATAGACATATACAAAACAAAGAGTGGTGAAACTAGAGTTACCGAATTAAAACGGTCAGTAGGCAATACGGCCTACTGGTTAGCGTAAGTCTACTTTACGCTATTTTCCTGTACTCATCTCCAAAATTGACGTAGACAGTGTAAAAGTCAGTTTAGATGGATTTAGATAAACTTCAATTGTATTGCATTAACTATTATGTTTTGCGTGGTGATTGTTTTCCAAATTAATGTTGATATTACTTAATTATATCCTTAAAAATAAGTAAACGTTTTGCTTCATAGTTTTTGGGTTAATTTGTGTGTAAAAGTATAACGCTTAAATCTCAAATAAGAATTGATTATTAAATATAAAGCGTATTCTGATTAGTCATGCATGAATATATTGGGCAAGGAATGCTAACGTTAACATGCTTTACTATTGGACGTACGTGCACTTGTCATTTGTGACAATATTTTTTACTACAGTCAATAACACCTTGATATTTTATGACAAAAGTAATTCTGACTAGAAATAGGTATGTATTCATGTTTGCTAGCTAGACAATTACTCACACAATACCATGATATATGTTTTTTTAACATCAACGAAGATCAGCATGTTCTGTCTAAATATTGCAATTAGTTGTATATGCAGACTAGTAATATAAATATGTCGTTTTTCACCACTAGAGAGAGTTTCGTTTTGTAGAGAGTAGAGTAGAGTAGCGAGTAAAAACCGAGCTTCACTTACAAAAAGGCGAGTTGCGAGTAATAAAAATCAAACAGTTGTTACTTACAAAAGGCGATTTTCCAGTAACAAAATGTTCCAAAGAATAAGTCACAAACAATAAGTATAAACTGAACGGAAAAAGAAACGCATAATCAAAACATTGCCTATAATACACTATTATACACACCTAATTCCACGTAATATTCCAGATATATATCAACGTGTTTTGTACAAAAAGGGGCTAAACTAATTACAGAATGACAACTCAGTCATGTAGTACACCTTTTAATCAAAGGATACTTTTATTACATGAAATTCATAAATGTTAAAGTTTCGCTTGAAAAAGTCAAACCATTTTAGAAGTGTTTTAACAGATTGCAACGTTTAAAGACTAAGTTTGCTCGCCTACTTGAGCCAAATGCGCATTCTGTCAATAATGAAACTTTAAAGGGTTAATCATTGGTGTGCTCGGTGCTGTTTAAACATTCTTTCCGTAAGGACAGGCCTAATGTATCCCTGTACCATTCGACTGGCATTCGCATATTAAACATACAGTATATAGCGGATATATACCCATTATGCGTTTCTTTTTCTTTAAAATAAATGTTTTAATAAGATCAAGTTTCACTCTTAAAGGGACACTGTCCGTAAGTAAGCAGATATTGAGCAAAACCAAATAACTGTCTGACTTTTATTCAGTGAAATGTATACATGAAAACATGAGGATAGACCCTAAGAAGTATGTAGGAATACATTCGTGAGTTTGAAAAAAAGAAGTTTTAATTATTATATGTAAAGTGGGACCCACACTATTTACCTTTTCTGCGATCATGGGTTTTCGCAAGTTATTAAATCACCTTCAAGAGTAACAAACAATTCATCAACTATAATAGACCATATTTATAGTACAAATCCAGAAAATTTAAGCGAAATTAATGTACCATCGTATTGTATTAGTGATCACTTTCCTGTTACATTCACAAGAAATATTAAGAAAGGACTAATTAAAGAAAATACCCATAAACTTATGACCTATAGATGTTATAATAATTTTGATGAAACTAGTTTTTGTCTTGATTTACGAAATAGCTGTCTTGAAGTTTCCGAAATGTTCGCTGATCCAAATGATTCATTAAATTTCTTGTATAAACAAATAAATGCTTTTTTAGCTGAACATGCTCCAATTAAAACAAAACGAATAAAAACTAAAACTCTTCCAGGATGGTACACTGATGAAATTCACAGAGCAAGGGCGCTCAGAGATTTAAATCATAAATTAAAAAAGTGGGATCAATATAAAATGTGGAGAAATAAAACAACATCATTAATTAAAAAAGAAAAGAAAATATTTTTCAACAAAGCTGTTCTTAAAATAAAAACTCAACATATATTTGGAAAAATCTCAAAACAATTTCAAACAATGTTGACAGTGAATTAACTATACCTAAACAAATTGTAATCGATGGCAAAGTGATTGAAGGACTCCCAAATATTATAAATGCGTTTAATGAGCATTTCGTTAATGTTTCTAGATGAAAAGTTAAAGTCTTCAGTATTTAACTTTGATCTTATCACACCTTTTGAAGTAAAAATAATAATTGATAAATTAGACGTAAATAAATCTACGGGATTAGATGGAATAGGTCCTAGAATAATAAAATTATGCAGAGATATGTTAACTTTACCAATAGCTTCTTTGATAAATAAATGTTTGAGTCTCGGAGTTTTTCCGGATAAACTTAACGAAGCATTTGTTCTCCCTATTCCTAAGAATGGAAACAAAGATGATGTAAATAATTACAGACCTATCTCAATACTTCCGACAATATCAAAAATATTTGAAAGATTTATTGCTAATCAAATGCTTACCTATTTCAAGAAGACATCCATTCTATATGCCCGCCAATCAGGTTTTCGTAAAAACCACTCTTGTCAAACGGCACTTATACACATTGTTGATACATGGCTCAAAGAAATAGACTCAGGAAATATTGTAGGATCACTATTTTTAGATCTTAGTAAAACCTTTGATTTGATCGATCATGAAATCCTCTTGTTTAAATTAAGACTGTATCATTTTTCAGAAGCATCCATTAAATTATTTCAGTCTTATCTTTCAAACAGAAGCCAAGTAGGTAAGGTCGGTGACACAATCTCAAATGTTCTTCCTGTGATTTCCGGGGTACCGCAGGGTTCTATCTTAGGACCGCTACTCTTTCTGTTATATGTAAATGACATACCTTTGTATATTGAGCACACCAATGTAGATATTTACGCAGACGATACAACACTTTGTGCATTTGGGAAAACAATATCGTGTATTCAGACTAAATTGCAAACAGATTTAAACAATGTAAATGATTGGTGCACGATAAATAATATGATTATTAATCCCATTAAGTCAACTTGTATGATAATTGGACCAAATAAAACTTTAGCAAAGTGTGCAGCATTGCTGCTTCAAATTAATAATACAGATATTCAAAATGTAAAAGTACAAAAGTTACTAGGCATCTATATTGACGAATCATTATCTTGGAAAAATCATATATCTAAAACATGTACTAAACTTGTGTCAAAAATAAATCTGTTGAAAAGAATCTCCTACTTCCTAACATATGACATGAAAAAATTGTTCTATGACTCATATATTATGTCTATATTTGATTATGGCTGTATAACATGGAGCCAAGCAAATAAATCCTCTATAAACAGAATACTTAAAATTCAAAAAAGGGCTGCTAGAATCATTCTCATGAAGCCTATAAACACACCGTCTAAAATAATGTTTGAAGAACTGAAGTGGCTTACCTTTGAACGGAGATGTGAATATCACACATGTGTTATGATTGATAAATCAATAAACAATTTAACACCTGATTACATAACCGATTTAATATCGTTCTCTACAAATTCAAATTATAATTTAAGATCTGTTGCTAGAAAGGATATTGCCCATTTAACACTTAGAACAAACATTCTTAACCGTACTTTTGGTTTTTCAGGAATGGTAGTTTGGAACATGATCCCCGTTGATATACGAGCCTCGCTGTCTTTAGTTACATTTAAGACTAAATTAAAATCGTTTCTTTTAATGAAAGAGTGAAACCCCAGTTTGAATTATAACTTTATGTTACAAAAGTATGAAAATGTGTCTGTCGTGTTGAAGTTATAAAGTGATGCATGTATTGTTTTATCTTGCATTATATGCTTACATTGTTATATTGTGTTGATTTATAGATGGCCATATTGTAAAAAAGACTTGTGTAAATGCTATGTCTTAATATGTTACCTTCTTGAAATAAAATTATTATTATTATTATTATTATCACGTGACTTCCATTAACGCATTAGGTTTTCACCATAGTATGTATTGCGTAATATGTATAGCCCCATTAGCTCAGTCGGGAGCCATGTCCGACTACTTTACGCTCACGCACACTGTTATTACTGCGAGTGTAAAGAAAAGATATTTTAGGTTGGGCTGCGAAGAGGATTTTCTTTTTTTTGTACCGCGATTGAATTCCGTTAAACAATCTTGCTTTTAATCAGTAAATATTGAATAATGTTTAGTGTGTAATGTTTTCGAATATAATTATTGTGTGTTTTATAAGCTAAAGATTACGGGCAGTGTCCCTTTAATATGTGTGTGTGTCTTTTTGATGATTTCCAAACAGTTAATATAGATCTGAAAAATAACGTTAAAATCTCATTGCTTACTTAAAGTATGTTTGAAACATTTGTTTTTACTTTAGATGGAATCCTCGACCATTAAACAAAAAAGACAAGTTAATGGTTTGACTTTCGTTTTGTCTTATAAATAAACGTGTACTTTAGAGGGACACACGCCAATCTTGAAGTGGTTGAAATGGGTGTCTCGACTTATATATCCAGTATGATTTTTACTTTTACCCTGGTTACATTTAAATAAATCAAATTTTAAGTATTCAATATTTAGTTTTATTATACTATAAGTTTTAATAAATTATTGGTGAAATAATATCAAAAATTATTATATGCAAAAACAAATGGCTTAATACAGTTCTTATAATTAACAGTTATGATTGAACAAATGCAATTTATGTAGAAATGCTAATAATGGGACGTCGCTAGTTTTAAAAAAATCAAGATTGACATGTGTCCCTTTTAAAAGTCAGTGCCGCTTATAACCGTTTCATTACGGTTATTAAAGGGACACGCGCGGTTTTGAAGTTGTTATCAAGCATCAACGTTATAAGTTCGATTAATTAATCTAGTATCAGTTTGACTTTAAAGATAAATGGCCACCCTTTTTTGTAGTATTATCAATTAACAAATTTAACTCTTAAACATCATATGAACATTTCTTGATAAATATACAAGCGTATGGGTGTTTATGGATAAATGATAAAAAGAACTTATTTAATTATTATCCAAATTGACATTAAATGCTATGAATATGTCACTGGCAAAGTAGACTTGTAGAACTTTTACTATATGTGCTGATGTATTGTCTATTATAGTTGATTTCTCACTGACGATTAATAATTGGCAAATAACATGTCAATCACTTGTATTATTATAACATATACACACAGACAATGTCACATGGTTCTGTTTTTATTGACATGCAAATAGTTTTATTCTTTGTTGGTATTCAAACATGCATGTGTGTGCAAATAATTTAAAACTTAAATAGAAACGACGCTTTTAATATTACAGATATAATCATGTTCACTAAGCTTGTTATATTTGTTTAACATGAATAGGTTCAGGAAAAAAGGTTTCCGTTTATATGCACACATTGACAGTTTACCATAAACTTGAAAAGTGCTTGTGTAAATATACATGATGTTACTGGTTGAGACATTGGGTGATATCAAATAAAAGAAAGAGTTGAAAGCATGAGTGTTAAAGACATAATTAATTTATGACAGCTTTTGATGGCATTTTCTTCTACCTATACATATGAATTTACCAGTTTATATGCTAGCTTACTTACTTTTCTTTCTTTTTTTTTAAACTTTATAATGCTAGTTTAATGTTTCAACTTTATAAGTCATAATCTTAAAACATATTTTGTTCACTGTTATCCGTTATGACTGCCCTGCTAAAATGGGTTTGTGCGAATAAATACGAATTAGGATCCTTAAAAAAATCACTTCCGCTTGAATGTCAAGTTTTGGTAATTGATACTCAATATTTATAAATATTACATTTTTGATTCTAATAATCTTTACTATAACAGTATGTGCTGAATCCATCACTATGTTTAACACAGCCAGAAAATGAAAGAGACGAAAAAGAGATGTTGTTGTCATATTAGAAAAACAGACATTGTTGTGTACATTATTTTGAATATTGTTATTTTAGTCAATAGAAAAGAATGCGCTCTTTATACAGTTATTATATGCAGTCAAGAAAACAGATACAGGTCATGGAACATCAAGCCTTTAACAGTCAATATTCATGGAGTCGATACAAACTATACATTAACCTACACTATTTTATTAAATTATAAGTGATATAAAATTTGGAAGTATGAATTGTAGGGGTTTATATTCTGATCAAGTAAAGAGGAGAGACATTTTTTCAAGGTGTAGTAATAGATATGACATTACTTTTCTTGTTGATACACATTCAACTAAAGAGATAGAAAGCAAATGGAGGACTGAATGGGGCTGTGATGCAATATTTTCTTCATTTTCAAGCTCAAGTAGGGGAACCGCAATCTTGTTCAATAATAAATTTAGTTATAAAATTAACAAAGAATTCATAGATAATTTCGGAAATTTCATAGTATAAGATATTACAATTCAGGAGCAAAGAATGACTTTAGCTGTAGTGTATGGACCAAATGAAGACAAGCCGCAATTTTTTCATGATTTCTTTACTGTTATTGAAAGCTTTGGTAACACTTCTTATATTATTGGCGGGGACTGGAATGTGCCACTAAATTATGGTATGGACACATACAATTATAAACACAAAAATAATATAAAATCAAATAAAACACTTTTAAGTATTATGGAAAGTTTAGACTTACATGACATCTGGAGAATATTTAATGACAATGTTAAAATATATACTTGGAGAGGCCCTTTTAATAAGATGGCACGTTTAGACTATTTTCTTGTGTCATCTGATTTCCAAGATTGTGTCGAAAAATGTTCAATCGATATTTCTTATAAAGCTGATCATTCAGCAATCTCAGTTAATTTTTTATTCATTGACCAAAAACGAGGCCGTGGCACATGGAAATTTAATAACAGTCTACTAACAAACATTGAATATGTTAATACTATCAAACAAACTATTGCTGAAACCATAGAACAATACAGATTGGATAATGAAAATGAACAGCAAGAAATTGAATTTAGCATAAACGACCAACTATTTTGGGAGACTCTAAAGATCATGATTAGAGGTAAAACTATTTCATTCGCCTCATTTTTAAAAAGAGAAAAAAAGAAAAAAGAAAATGAAATAGAAGCTAAAATTAAAAACTTATATGTTTTAATAGACAATGGTGATTTCTCAGTTAATAATGAAATTGATCAGTTACAGATAGAATTAAAAACAATTCGAGATGAACGAATAAGAGGTATTATTTTAAGAACAAAAGCGAAATGGAAAGTCGAAGGAGAAAAATCCACTAAATATTTTTGTAATTTAGAAAAGAGACAATATACTGAAAAATTAATATCAAAACTTATTAAAAATGATGGACAGGAAACAAATGACTTAAAAGAAATACTTACTGAACAGAAATACTTTTATGAAACTCTTTATAGTTCTAAACCTTCTACATCGCAGGAACACGAAGATTATTTTTTTGACACAAACAATCCATTTTTAAATAAACTAAACGAAGAAGAACGGGAGTCATTAGAAGGACATCTTAGTGTACACGAATGTTTAAATGTTTTAAAAAATATGAAAAATGAAAAATCGCCTGGATCTGATGGCTTTACGGCAGGATTTTATAAATTCTTTTGGAACGATATTGGTTCTTTTCTTGTTAAATCATTGAACTATGGATACCATATTAAATCTTTATCAATAACACAAAGACAAGGTGTCATCACTTGTCTCCCAAAAGAAGGTAAATCAAAAACGCACTTAAAAAACTGGAGAAATATCTCGTTATTAAATGTGGATGGAAAAATTGCATCCTCAGCTATTGCCACTCGAATAAAATCAGTACTTTTAACAGTAATATCTGAAAGTCAAACAGGATTTTTAAAGGGAAGGCAAATTAGTGAATCTACTAGGCTAATATCTGAGCTTATTTTAAAATGTGAAGAAAACAATATACCAGGGCTCCTTGTTTTACTAGATTTTGAAAAAGCATTTAACTCTTTGGAATGGAAATTCATCGAAAAATGTTTACGTTTTTCTTAATTTTGGAGAGTCCATTTTAAATTGGTTTCATACATTTTATAATAATGTTTCGAGTTGTGTCCTGAATAATGGCCATTGTTCAGAGTTTTTCCCTATTCAACGCGGTGTCCGACAAGGAGATCCTCTTTCTCCGTATCTTTTTATCATATGTGTTGAATTTTTAAGTGCTGCCTTGAAAAATCACCCTGATATTAAAGGTATTCGAATAAAAGATTCAGAATATTTATTAAATTGAATTGAATTGGATTTTATAGTCGCACCAAAAGCTAAGGTCATATGGCGACTTTCCAGCTTCCACTGGTGGAGGAAGACCCCAGGTGCCCCTCCGGGCAATTTTCGTGCACGGGCGGGCACCTGGGTAGAACCACCGACGTTCCGCAAGCCAGCTGGATAGCTTCCTCACATAAAGATTCCTAGGCCCCTGAGGGATCGAACCTACAGCGGTGAGGGGCAAGTGATTGCAAGTCAGAGACTCTAACCACTCGGCCACGGACGCCCCCATATTTATTAAATCAATATGCGGATGACTCCTCTCTATTTCTAGAAGATGACGAAATTTCTCTTAATACTGCACTTCAGTTAGTAGATAAGTTTTACCTTTGCTCAGGATTAAAAGCAAACTTCGATAAAACCCAAATTATATGGATAGGCTCAAAAAAAGTTTGTCGTGACAAAATCCGTACTGAGAAACCAGTTATATGGAACTTCAAAGGCAATTTTAAACTATTAGGGATAACATTCAACTTAGAAGAAGACAACTATTTTATAAACAACTACCACACCAAACTTAAAAAAATCAAAAATATCTTGAACGATTGGTCCTTCAGAAATCTTACCCTTATTGGCAAAACAACGATTATAAAAACACTCGCTCTTCCAATCATTATTGATTGTCTAACGGTCCTTCCTGACCCACCAGAACATATATTTGATGAATTCCAAATTACATTGTTTAATTTCTTATGGTCTGGTAAAAATGACAAAATTAAACGAACAGTCATGATAAATCAGATTGAAAACGGTGGTTTAAAAGTGCCACATATAAAATCATTAAGTCATTCATTGAAACTTGTATGGGTGAAAAAACTTTTAGACCCAGAAATATTCTCACCATGGAAAACCCTTATTTTAAATGATCTAGAACAGTTCGGTGGCTATAAACTATGGTATCTCCATAAAGACGGAATCCTCAAACTAGCAAGTTATCAGAACAGTTTCTGGCAAAATGTAATGCAATCTTGGGCACTTTTAGATAGTGAAATCACCACAAACACACATACAGATATTTTATCAGAACCTATATTTTCTAATTTAAATATTGTGTTAAACTGGGACTTAAACCTCTTTAAAGTGTTAAGTCAAAATGCAGTATTCTTCATAAACGATATTGTAAATGAACGGTGTGAGTTTTTATCTTTTAATGATTTCTCAACTAAATACAATGCACGCATTCCATTTACACCTTACTATGGAATAATTAATGCAATCCCTAATGAATGGAAAACGTGTATTAAGAATACAACTAAAATTGAACATCCTTTAAATAAAAATATTCATAAATTAAAATCAGCAAAAAAAGTAAATCAATCGTTTTAGGAAGACTTTTTAAAATCAGTAAGCTTAACACCCAATAACTCGCAAGAAAAATGGAACATAGAACTCGGAATAACCTTAACAAAGGAAGACTGGAAATTTCTATATCAACACACTTTTAAAATAACCGATGACACTTACCTCCAAAGTCTTCAATTCAAAATACATCATCGTATTTTGTTTACCAATGCCAAATTGTATCAATGTAAAATGTCAGAAACAGAACTATGCACTTTTTGCAACAACTCACAGGAAACTGTTTCACATCTATTTTTTGAATGCATGTATTCAAAGAATATACTGCTAAGATTGTTTGAACAAATTAAGAATCGTTGCGGAATTTCTATTGAATTACGACCCGAAGAAGTCCTCTTTGGTTTTAAACAGCATGAATATGTTTTAAATTCGATTATTAATATTTGTTTCCTTGTCTATAAAAGTTATGTCTATTCAAGCAAATTGAAAAAATGTCTCCCAAACTATGATGTTTTCATCGAACATCTGAAAAGATATAAACACTTGGAATTGTTCTCATCATTTATGTACTCTGTACCAAAATCTAATGCCATAAAGGCGAGATGGAACATAATTAGCCAACTGTTTATTTAGGATAGTTAAGTAAAATTACCCTTTTTGGTATATCTAGGTATATGTATGTGTGTATGTATGTATATACATGTATATATGTATGTGTGTGTATATGTATGTATATATATATAAGAATGTAATATTAATAGTTGATTTATTGTAGGTTTGTATTGACTTCATTTATTTCGTTATTTTCGTTTTTGCTCTTTTTGAAATTCAATAATCTTGACTGGATTCTATTATATTTTCTTTCCGTTTAACATGTTTTACTAGCAATGTATATATATGTATGCAACTGTATATGTAAGTACACAATGTGTCTGAAATAAAAGTATTAAAAACAAAAGAAACATTTCTTGATAGTCCCGGAGAGAAACATAGATTTAAATCCGCTACTAAGTTGTATGTAAAAACAAGTATTATTTGCATGACGTAGATACCAATTTACCCACTGCGTGACTGCACGGGGAAATGAGGTAAATCTGAATTGTATAGCTGCACAACTGTTGCCAGATAATTGATATACATTTACCTATGGATTAATTTACCCGTTCAAAGTTTTCTACGTCATCAAATAAAATCTTATTCTCGCTTTTCACAGATATTGCAATGTGTGAATTGTAAATATCTAGTGTTGTGTATTGATTTCGATTTAAATAAACATCAACATGTTCATGAAGCAAAACATAACCGGAGACCTTTAAATCTATTTGAATTACAATTACATGTCATTTGGAGATTTCAATGTTTTCTTCATTATTCTACATTAGTTTTAAAATATCATTGGTGTAATATGATCGACAAGAGTAATAGGCAAAAAATAGTTTGCTTTGAACTATTTTATTTATAATATATCGATTTCTAAATATGCAAGTTAGTAATAGTTAGAAACATTAATGGGACACCGCGATTTATAAGGAAAAAGTGAAAATTGTCAATTAACTCGGTCATCTGGCCCGCTTCTGATTTCTTCGGTACGCTCTGTTACGCTGATTTAGAACCAGGGAAAAAACGACGTTTGATATCTACCCTTACGTTGGGGCGATTTGGGCGAGTCTTTGAGAGATTCTGTGAGACTTTTTTCTTATCTTAAACTGATGAAAAGCGGCAAGTGACGTCTAAAAGTGTAACTGGTGCATCATTAATTGACGTTGTTTGTTTGTTTACAACAGGACGTCTCGCAAACTTCGAATTTATGTGCGTGAAAAAACGCGCGCATCAATTCGTCTAATGCCAGTAAGCGCATTAATCGGCCTAATCTGCCCAGACCGATATCGGCAAGTAAGACAGATGCATGATACGGTTTTCGCAGGCCGAGACTAGAGTGTCAAGAGTCCCTTTAATATATTTATCTAACAAAACACTACAATAACAATACCCAAAATATAAAGGCGTACACGGATTTGAACTGTTATACAGTTTGAAAGATAATCCTACAATATCGATACATTGTTCTACCAGCGCTCAGTGTTAGAAGTGTTGCCAGGATGCTGTCTTCCTCACAGGAGTATATGTTGTTCGATAGTACAGAACATATCGCGAGGCAGAGACAAGTCGGAATAACCGCTGAGGCTGTATCAAGTAGTTGGATTTTGGTTTAGGAGTATTTACACGGTAAGGATTATTTTTGTTTTATGGATTTTATTCAATTTGTGTTTGTTTGTAATTTAAAAAGAATAAATAAAAAATACAGGTATTTGTAACAGTAAATTATTCAATTAAAAGCACCATATATACGCAGTTGCAAAAGAAAGTGGACACTGAGTTTTGTTAAGAATCGTTTGTATAAAAAAAATTAGAATTAAATTGACAAATTCCAAAATGAATACGCCATGTTTGGTAACAAAGTTGTTATCATTTCATTGCCAATATCATGTTGTTATTTGTTTTTCAATTGGTCCAGTCATTAAGGGACTGTCTCTTGATAAAGAGGATAGGGTGTAAAGTAAAATTGTCAAAGTGTATTATTATTAAGTGTATATTATTATAGACTTCAAGAGAATCATCTTAGCTACATGATTCTTTTATCGCAGATCAGCATATTTAGAAAAAACGATGATAATATTTTAGGCCAACTTTCATAACAGGATGGTATGTATATAATATGTATGCAGACGGAGAAGTTATATTTTTTTTTAAAAGGAAATCATCATATTCTAGAATGTCAATTAAACCTCCTTTTGTATTTGCATTTGTTCTACATTCGACAAACATTATACACATATTCGAAACTGGTTAAGTTGCTTTATTTTATTTTTTTATAATTTAGAGGAAATACACAGTGTAAACTTTAATAAGCGGTCGGAATAGTTTCATGTACTTAAACAGAACTGGGTATCGTATGTTAAAACATTACTTGAACATGTAGGTTTTAATCATTCTTGGTATTTTCAGGGGTAGAAAGTAAAAACAATAAATTGCATCTGTCTTTAAGCCAAGGCTTACTGACACTTTTACGCCGAACTGGATTGCACGCATAGCCGATTCATCGAGTCCCAAGCTAATTTCCCTCTTTCATGTAATGTGTTTTCATATACAACCTACTTATATATCATGAAAGTACGAACATGTCGCTCTGTCGAAAACCTTGACGTGAACCTGGCAGCATATACTTTACAAAAGTTTCAAAATTCAAAATGAATTTAACTACAGTAATTAATGTTTCGTAACTCTCTCATATCTTTAACGAAGCACAGTAAATGTGAACTGAATGAATATTTTTGGGGTTTATCAATCATAATCCATTTACAATTTGTAATTCGATATTTTATTATACAGTCAAAATTGTTGTTCAAAGTAAAGCCCGCTGTAATGAATGTCGCAATCACTAGGCGTTTTTATACAGATTGAACTGTTTAACAGCAAAATTCGAATTTGTACAGATAGGGATAATGAACATTGTTCAGAAATATTGTATTCAAATATGTTTAAACCTCGATATATACGGAACAAAAACAGTTTAGCGCGACTTTTTATGGACATAGATTAAACATATGTACATTGATATGCTTGTTTGAAAATATTAGACACGCTAGATAAGGATGTGATTTTCCAAAGAAAAGTACAATTTTGCTATTGTTTAAGCAAAATATCAGAATTACCTTCCATATATTAAAAACAACTTCATTACACGAACGTATTTCTTTGAACAAATTCAATATTTGCATTGACATGTATTGTCCATTCTGTCATTGTTCATAAACCGCTGAAATGTGTTCACGATTGTTATTTTCTAAACAAAAGCATTTCAAATGTCGTAATTTTAAAAGTACCTCCCTTTTCATTGGAACCAGAACGATTTTCGATGACCTGTAAAAGTATGTTCCATTCTAATTTGCTTAACTGTTATCTCCGCCTTTGTTTACAAATGACTTTGTAGTGTTATTATAGGTCATATCTATGTCACTTTATCATTGACTCCGAACATACACGGCTTTGTATCAGAAACAATCGATAAAAAAGCGATTTAGTTCGATGCGTTGAAGCTAAGCGTATTTACTTACCAGCGTTATCAAAATAAGTTTTATAAATATTTTTCCGAATTATCGCAGGATATATCGTCACTTCACAATGATGAGGCTGAAACATTTTGTGAGGAACACGATTTTAATGACTTAAATTGCAATTTTGATGTACTGGACAGAGAAATTACTATAAATATCTGAAGTAACAACGATGGTTAAATCTCTCAAAAGAAACAAGGCTTTGGCGGGTGACTGCTTGATAAATGAATACTTTCCCGAAGCGGTAGACATCATTTCTCCGCATCTCACAGATTTATTTAATGGAATATTTAACTCGGGTTATGTTCCAGATAAATGGTCTGAAGGCAAATAAATTATCATTCCGCTATTCAAGGAAAATGACCCAGACGACGTAAATAATTATCGAACCATAACACTAGTTAGGTGCTTATCAAAAAAATACAGGTAATTTAAATAAAAGAATTAGCATGTTGTGTGATGAAAACAATATTTTATCAGATGCTCGGTTCGGTTTTAGACAAGGTCGCTCCACCATTGATGCCATATTTGTTTTGAATTGTGTTATACAGAAAGTACTGAATGAAAACAAGCGGTTATATTGTACGTTTGTGGACTTAAATTTAATTGAATTGAATTGGGTTTTAAGGCGCACTAACACATGAAAGGTTATATGGCGCCTAACAGGAATGAATGTGACAGGCTCATCTTCCATTTACATCAAGATAAAATATGGAGAATGGGCCTAGAACCTTTTTACCTACAGAACTGCAGAGTTGCTGCAAATTCTATAGTAGATACTCCAATTACGATGTAGCCACGTTTCCACGTTTGCATACGCGGTGTCATGAGAAAGACCTTGAATGAGCGTGAGAAAAATTACAAAATAAATATGAATGCGGGGGTCCTACCCCTCTGCATGTGACGGTGTGTATGTGAGATTGCAGTGGTTGTATTCTACCCCGGCAACCACACGGGGAGGATTTCGACAGTATATATAGAAATGACCTTTGCTAAAACTTTTTAAGCTAGGAATTAAAGGTAAATTGTTAAGAATTATCCGAGACATGTATTTCCTGAGTTTTTTGAATGTGCAATCGGTCTCAAGCAAGGGGAGGTAATCTCTCCAATAATGTTTTCTCTTTTTGTAGAAGATCTGGAATTGTTCTTACAAGATAGTAATAAATAATATGGCCTAACAATAGATGATATAACTTTACTTTTCGCAGATGACATGGTTTTGTTTGGAAAATCACCGTTTGAGTTACAAGAACGCTTACATTTGTTGAAAAAATATAGCGACAAATGGGGATTAGAGGTTAACGCGGAGAAGACAAAAGTTGTTTTTTTTAGAAAAAGGGGTCATCTTTTAGTTAACAAAATATGGGATTATGATGAAAATAATCTAGAATTTGTCAACGATTTTAACTATAATTTAAATCAAGAGACTTTAGAGACCTTAGCAGCTAAAGGATTAAAAACTTTGAATATATTAATTGCACATGTAAAAAAACACAATTTTAAACCAAAATCATTTTGCCAATTATTTGATGCGTTCGTTGGTTCTATATTAAGCTATGGATCATAAATTTGGGGTTTTACAAAGCCAAAAGAGATCGAAAGAACACATTTGAAATTTTAAGAGTTAAAACTTCTACTAGTAATGCCGGTATTTATGGAGAACTAGGTAGATACCCATTGTATATTTTAAGGTATTTAAAAATTATAAAATATTTGAGTAAGGTGGTCGATACAAAAAACATTTTAATATCAACGTTTTATAGAGATGCTGTCAGAGATTGTGAAAGAGGAATGAAAAATTGGGCGAGCAATGTTAAAACCATTCTCATTGACTGTGGCTATAATTATGTTTGGAACGACCCAACTTGTATTGATATGAATCCTTTCATTTGTATAGACATTTTAAAACCTCATTCTCATATGAAGTATATCTAGATATATTGCCATTGAAATTAAGAACTGCCATGTCGAGGTTAAGATTATCCTCCCACAGACTTAGAATTGAAACTGGCAGATATTCACAAAATAGAACTGATAGAAATCAAAGATATTGTACATTGTGTAATAGTAATGTAATGTGTAACTATCATTTTATTTATTTTAATTTGTCCTTTGTACGAAAAATTACGCAAGCTATATGTTACACAATAAAATTAGAGACATGCAAGTGTTTTTAAATTTATCCAGCGGATGCAATCTTCAAGCCAGCACGATTTTATTTAGGTTATCTAGGTTTGTTAGGGAAGCATTTATCAATACTACAATGTATAATGAGTAAAAGTTGTATGTTCATCCTCTTGGACATAACATGTAAACTATTAAAACTTAACCGGGGTCAAAGATGTGGTTTTATAGAGAGCGCGGGCATGACTGTGCGATCTAGTGATGTATGTATTTGACTGTCGTTTTTATCGTTTAAAATTGCTTTATTATTTAAATATCTTTAATTAAACCTCTAATTATTTAAATATCTTTAATTAAACCTCTAAGAATAGCACTATGTATAAAATGACCAGAACATTTTCTCTGGGGTCTTGTTGGGCTGAAATAATAGAAGGTACGGGGTATAATTTGGGATATATTTAAAATAATTTATAACATTTGTTACCATTTGCTATTTTATACATTTTAAAATAAGCATAATATCAATTGTCTAAAGGCTTATGCTTATTAAAGGTAAAACGAATCAGTTTTTGTAACCTAGGGTATTGCGCAATCCTGTCACAATAATAGAATTACGTTGAATCCTGTTGGCGCTGCGCTAAGCATAAAACAGGTATTGTGTAAGGCCACATGATTTATTATAGCGCAGGCATTGTGTATGTAGATTAATCACGTCGGGAAAAGTTTCACCGGAGTAAGTTTCAAATCAGTTTAAATTTATTTATTTTACATCGAGTGTAACGAACGTTCTTTGAACGTATTTAATAACTCTCGATATCTTCCTGGGTAGAACCAGTACTAAGTAAATGCAAGTAACGCGTCGGGATCAGGGACACACCACAGATGGTCATGGCGGGGATCGAACCCACGACCCTTCGGTCCTGGATCCAACGCTCTACCACTAGACGACAGCGCTACACACTCAAACAGTTATATTACACACTTATACTGGTCACAAAGGCTGTATCTGTTCTGTTAATGTTAAAAAATAATCATATAATGGCTTTAATAATCAATTGGTTTAAATAGCGTTCACTATTTTACCATTACGTTAATATAAAGTGCAGCAAACCCTACAACACTACAAAATAATTGAAGGAGATGACATTTAAAAATATAACAAATTCAACAACTTCCGTCATTCAGTCCAAGTAGAGGAACAAGGCGAACAGGAAATTTAGCATTCATCAGGGGCGTAACGCCTTCATGACCAGCCCGACCATGGACGCCCCAATATCAAATATTTGGGCGTCTGGACGCCCCAATAATTCTGACGAAAATCGTACACAAAGCGTCATTTTAATGTATTTTTTATCCCAGTCAACAGTTTTGTAGACAGATTTCTATCAAAGTTGGTAGATTCTAATCTATCTGCCGAAATAATATAATTATTGAATGTTGAAAAGTTAATACGTTCATACGTTCTAATATAATATATAGATATATAATATGTATTACTATGGAAAAATAGTTGTTGTATTATATGGTTGTTGATGCTGTTGTTGTTGTTGATGTTGTAAACAAAATCATGGACGCCCCAGTTTAAACCCCTTCCTTACGCCCCTGTTCATAGAACACAGTCAACCTAATATTCGCATTTAAAACACAAAACAATCACAAGGATAACAGAAGCAAGGTATATGACGCCACATAAATAGAGGTATTACGTGGTCACACCATAATTCCATTAAACGATGAGAACGCTGATATTAACAGGATTGTATAATTCAATAACTAAGCCGCTTTACACATGTTTGGCCCGATTACAAAACATAGTCTCAGTAAAGATATTTTATTTAAACCCAAAATAGAACAATTTTTTAATTATTTTTATATTGGCACTTATTTCCTTTTAACTTTTAAAATCCATTTCAAATAATAGAATAGGATGTACAATTTTTGTTTTCAAAAAAGTTTCCCGGCAGCTACTGTGAAAATAAAACTATATTTCACAATGTGAAATAACATTTTTATTTTACTAATAAAATACAGTATTTCATTGTTTATCATAAAATAAATAAACAAACTGACAACATGTGTATACTGCCTGGAAGTGGTTAGTGACAAAACGGTGTGGTCAAACATTGGAAAATAAATACACTTGATTGTCATGATTATATAAAAGTTTTACATCTGGTGCATTGGTTTATTATGTCAGGATAATTTGGGATAACACATATATACCATCAAGCAAGCTATAATTAAAACATGTTTGTTTGTTTTTTTAAATTTTCATTTTAGGTATTTGTTCATACTATTTACTAAATTGTTTATACTGCGTCACAATTGCGTTCTGTATAACTGTGCACAATGATAATAGTTTCTAAGACTGAAATAGATGTTATATGCGTTTGAAAGTGGTATCTGAAAAAATATAGCGCACTCATCGCCTTGACTATTGTGGCTTTTAATATAACAATACCCGGTTCAGGGTACACACAAATCTCGTAGTGTGATACAATGGAACTGCAAAATCAGTTTAATCTGTCGTTTGCTTATTTAGAAACACGTTACATGAATACATGCTATGCTAATATTAATTTAGGTAAAAATAACATAAAAGCGTAAGAATAAGTCGTAAGTGTTTGGGAAAATGATAACATATAAACTGGTTTATTTTTGTTTGATTTTTTTCCTTTACCGTAATTGCGTAATTACGTAAAAACTCCTTAAGCAAATATCGTCCAACCAAAACGACCCGTTCGTGGAGCGCTGTGGTCCAGTGGAGCGTTGTACCCAGGATAGAAAAGTTGTGGGTTCGATCCCCGCCATGACCATATGTGGTGTGTCCCTGAACAAGACACTTTATCTGTATTCGTAGTTACTTGTACCGGTTTAATTAATAGTGACTTTATATACACATACAATCGAGTTACGCTAACCAGTAGGCCATGTTGCCTACTGACCGTTCTAAGTCTGTAACACTGTCTTCACCACTCTTTGTGTTGTGTATTGTCCTTTGCACTGTATATTTAAGTTGTTCTTTATTTGTGGTATATTGCGGACCTACGGTGCCATTGCGTTTGGGTACTGTGGTACAGATCCATTTTTTCAATTGTTTGGAGTGCCACCGTGGCCGACGAGTTAACAACGTTGCGTTGAAAACATTCTCGCCTCTCACATCTCCGGGTTCAAATTCACACTGGGAGCTCGACTTGTAAGTGAGGAAGTGTCGATTCTTACGGATGGTGGGGTTGTACAATACTTTTTCTACCCAGAAAAAATGGGTGGTCTGCCTCCACCACAAAAAACCGACCGTCATATATAACCTTACAAGTGTTAAGAATGACGTAAAACACCATACAAACAGACAAACAAACAAACCTACAATCGGGCCTCAATGTTTATATCTAATATAACCGGTCATGTAACATGTTAGCAGTAAATAACCAGGCTTTCCCTGCGTTATCAAGCACCGGGTAATGTTGGGAAGTATGTCCTTAACGACCAATTTATGTGTCTTGAATACGAGCGCTGTTCTTTTCGATACCGTCTTTTATGATAACCGTTTTATGTTTGTGATGCCATATCTTGCCTTCTATTCATATTTGTAGTTGTTTGTTTCTGTGGGTGTTCGGTTGGCTATAAGAATCACGACTTAAGCCATTATATTGTCTGCCCGTTAGTTTCTTTAAGCGCATTGGTTGGTCAGTACAATTCTGGATACACCCTGAGATGTTTCTTATTTCGTATTTATATAGTGTTGCAACAACATCTTAGTGTTTCTTTTGTTAGTTTCTCTGGATGTGGACTTTATTGTTAGAGAATTATTTTTGATGTGATGTAGTTTTGTTTACACTGTCTTGTCTATTTTGGCGCTGAAGACATGATAATAGCGAGGATTGTGTACACATAAAATCAATTCAAGCTTATTGCCTACTGACCGTTCCAAGTCGGTCACCCTGTCTTCATCATCCTTTCTGTTTTGTTTTGTCTTTTTTATTGTATAATTAAATATTGCTCCTTGTTTGTAGTACAGTGCGGACCTACGATGCCATTGCGTTTGGACGCTGTGGTTTCTGCAGGACCCTATATCTCATTTTTGTAGTTGACTGTGGTCCTTGAATGCAGCATTTCATGTCTACTTGTAATACCCACTGAGTTGTGTTAATATGGTTTCAATTTAAAAGTGTTTAATCGATTTGATACAATCTACGTTTAATATAATGGGATTGTGTTGAGGCGTGTATGTATTCGTAATAAAGCTATCCAAATAGGCATTAAATGATGCGTAGCCGAAATATACTGTCATAGTTAATCATCAGAATTGAATGGATAATGTGTCTGTAGCCAGAACTGCATCTTACGTTGGTGTGTTCAAAACTATCACGGCAAATTGCAGATTTCTACGACACAGAGTAACGTTTTAAGTGATTATTTTAGTTTTAAATATGCAGATTTATATCAATAGAATCTTAAAGTCACGCAAATCATTATAATTTGCAAAACAGTGGTGCATTATTGTTTGGGAAACTTCAATGAGCGAATAGTTTTTTCGAACATTTAAGACTCAATTTATTATAGTACTAACCTGAATGAATTTGATGTTAAATACATATAATTATCCTTTATTTCAGAAGTTGTTTAATAGGGCATTAAAATGCAGTTGTCTGTTCCGTGGAAATATAAAACATAAAAAACGTGTGTTCTCACCAATTTAAGATCACTGACCTCTTGATGTATGGAATTAGATTGAGGTACAGTCTAGGCGACTGAAAATGTAGGCTCTAGAATCAGTTACTTTTAAGTAGAACGCCTTGTCTAAAAGATCGTCGTAATTTATAATATGATACACAATTATACGGGGTTTAAAGGCTTACATAATTATATAACTTGTAACCATTTTGTGTCATCATTTAATTACAAAAACTCTATGATTTACGCATGTATGAGAATGGTTACCAAACTAGTCCGGTCCAGTTCTCGAGAGAACTACTTTATCATAAACAAACCCAATGGTTGATTTAAATTTAAATTGTGTGTTAAGTATATTTTAGGCCATGCGATTGTTTTTTTTGTCAACCACTCCATTTTTCCTCGGTAGAACCAGTACTGTATATCTACCGACATCCGTAAGAATCGACACTTCCTCACTTACAAGTCGAGCTCCCAGTGGGATTCGAACCCGAAGCGATGAGAGGTGAGAAGGTTTACAACGTAACGTCGTTATGGTGGAATCACACTTATGCTTTTTTTTTGAAACTCCATATGAAATTTATACCAAATTAAAATTTAACCTTTTCTGAATGTGGAACTGAATTGATTTGTTTCATAATCAGTAAAGCATGATTCGTCACTTTTGACGCCGTTTTTCAGATACCCGTTTTTTCCAGAAAGTTTGAATATTTTTTTTTGTACTGGTGCCAGTTCTACGAAATTTTGAAAAATGTTATGTTTTTAAAACGATTGTCTGATATAAAAATTAATGTTCATCTGTAAACTTGTTCGAAAACTACACTGAAAGTTAATTGTTTTTTTAAATTTTCCTTATTCTCAAAAAAATATGTTTGATGCAAAACATTGGAAAACTTGTCCGTAAAACATATCGATTTTTTGATATGTTATTTAACAATTTCTGCCAAATCGATTGATAGCAAGAGAAATATATCGAGTCCATATCGTTTTCGACTATTAACGTTTTACTAAATACAACCCCTTCACAAAAAGGCGTCATTTTCTTGCGCCGTGCGAATAGACGTCTGCATGCATTTTTCAGGTAAATGTATACGACTTCCCTGAAATGGTAGCTCGTAATGAAAAACAACAACAGCAACAAAAACTACTACGACAAAAAAAAACACACTCACACTATGGAATCGTTGTTTTTTCTTTGTACAGTTTAGGCATTATTTTCTGAATAAAGAATAGGTTTTATGTGAATCTGCGGGGGAAAAAATGAAGTCATATCTATAAATAATATCACTGAAAGTTTGCCGTAAATGAATTATCAAGTCACGACTGGTAAATGCGCAAATCATACGCCACCGGTGTCATGCTGTAATAAATAAGCAACTTCCGGGGCTGGATTTGAGCGCCCGAAATTTACAACCTCAAGGTGAGTTGTCTTGTTGTTGCCATAATATTTCATTTTTTTACAATGTATCAAAAATCGAAAATCGCAGTTCTACCGACTATAATTACCATATGTACAATTTCTTCTTTGAAATCTGAAAATACTGAGTTTTTCGTAAACTCTCGATGAAGCCGAAATGTTCAAAACAAAAGCTCATAAACTTTTCTTTCCCTATAGCCAATGTTCATCGTTTATGATGAACAGTAAAACATTGTATGATAAATTGCATGCATTACACTACTTTAAATCGAACGTATCTTGCGTAAATCGAGAAAATATGACCAACATTGCCTGATTGTGGTAGGTGGTGCTAGAATTGCGGCTTCGGTGCAAGATTTGACCTAATGAAATATATATCTAAATTTGAGGTATAGATGCAAGCTTTGGGCTTATGAAATATCTCTACATCCTACAGCTGTCTCATTACAAGTATTTTTTACAGATGTGCGCGTTTGTGCAGATTTAGTAAAATAGCAAAAAATATGACAGTAACACAAAAGGTCATGATAAGTGATAAGTAAATGTGTTAAGTACCGGTAAGTGTTTTTAAAGACATGTTTAAAAACTGCATAAAAAAATGTTTCTCATTAGTCATGTTAGTCTCAGGGTAGTTGTAGTTGATTTAGGCTACCCCTTGCTTAAAGCCGGGCATGTCAAGGATCACAAGTATTGAGTGTGTACTTTGTTTCACAGGACAATTGTCAAATGAAATTAGGACTATTAATAGTTGGCTGTTGTATGAATTTGACGATATGAGAAAGGATGCATTTGGAGGGTCATTATCATGGTATGCTCAATATACGCTGAACATCGGAACTAAATCATGGACAATTGTTTAAAACAATTATCAATAAGACGCGCATCTGTACGTGCTTTCGAGAGACCGTCAACATAAATCACACACTCTGGGACTTACGGTGATTTTCTAATGTCTGCGCTCATATTTACATTACATGTGCCTTTCTCATTAATTGAAACTAAATGATATTTTAAATTGTATCTACTAGAATTCGTGAACACTTCTAAGCTTCATTGTTGTGGAAGTGACTAACGTTTGTGTTTTGTTTTGACCATACGAAATGTAGGTAACTTGAGTTTATGTTTTTGCCAAAGGTGGAAAGTAAAGAACTATTATATATTTTTGTACTTGTCTGACTTTGAAGGTTACACGAAATGTATTTCAATTTGAATTGAAACTGTACATGGTATTGACAATAGTTGTATAAGCATAAAAACACACACAGAAGAACATCCAAGTGAACCATGTTTAGTAATAAAAAGGTACTATGGTTATAAAAGCCCACAAATGAATGTTTCATAGACAAATGTTTGCATTAGTAATCTCAGGCTGGCTTTTTCACTTTGCTTGTCTATCTAGGGTTGGAGCAAAACCTCATGCAGGGATAATGCAGGGATAATGATGATGCATTGCAATATGTTCTGTAATATATCAAAATGTGTGAATAATTGTAGTAGATCCATGGGGAGTAAATTAGAACACAAGAAATATGTCATCTTTCGGAGAGTTAACAAAGTTAATGAAGTAGTATATTTTATACAGTATTCGGTATATACTTATTACAGTTTGGCGAATTTCAATTCAGTTAAAATGAACCCAGATAAAGCAATAAAATGGTCCTTTAGAAACCACAGTACCCAAATGCAATGTCACCGTCATTACGTGGTCCGAGTATAACTTTCATACCCCATCCATCTCTTTCTCCAAAAAGGGAAACGGGGTTGGGTGGGGTATGAAAATCGGTTTAGAAATTTTGCATATTGCATATTTAAAACTAAAACATTTATTAGGTAACTTTAAACAGGTTATCCCAGTTGTTCAATACAAATGTCTTTAATTGTGTTTTATTGTCTAAATATCCGTTATAAAATTCTGCTAAGATAAGCTTTCCCATCGCGTAATGGAATTAAGGAGGAACCACGTAATGGTAGGTCCAAACAGTCCTACACATTAAAAAAACATAGAGCAAATTAAATAGACAATGAACACGACAATATACAAAATAAAGAATGGTGAAGATAGAGTTACCGAATTAAAACGGTCAGTAGGCAATACGGCCTACTTGTTAGAGTAAGGAAGGATAAAAATATCGGACAGGGAAAGCAGCATTCAAGGACGACAGTCAACCACAAAACACAAAAGCAAACACGCAAACAGACAAACGAAAAGGCAAAAGTAATAAAAAATGCAAACGACATCACAAACACAAAAGGGTTGACAATAGGCCTACCGCCTTGGAACGGTCAGTGGCAAAGTAGGCCACTGGGGGTTTAAACCGGTTCTAGGGTGCACCAAACCTCACACTTACCCTACTGTCAACCCATTAAAACAGGACAGTGTAAATAAAGAAATCCCCGCCATGATTAAATCTCTAACCAACAAGGCAGCATCAATAGGCAATATAATTAAAACACAAATATGATCGTGTAAATATAATACAAAAAAACAATAGCCTATAACAATAGCCTAAGTCTATTTTACGCTATTGTCCAGTACTCATCTCCAAAATTGACGAGACAGTGTAAAAGTCAGTTAAGATGGAATTAGATAAGCTTCAGTTGTATTGCATTAACTATTATGTTTTGCGTGATTGTTTTCCAAATTATTGTTGATATTAGTTATTTATATCCATAAAAATAAGTAAACGTTTTGCCTCATAATTTTTGGGTTAATTTTTGTGTAAAAGTATAACGCTTAAATCTCAAATAAGAATTGATTATTAAATATAAAGCGTATTGTGTTTAGTCATGCGTGAATATATTAGGCAAGGAATGCTGCTAACTAGATAACTTAGTTAACATGATTTAATATTGGACGTACGTGCACTTGTCATTTGTGACAATATTTTTTACTACAGTCAATAACACCTTGATATTTTATGACAAAAGTAATTCTGACTAGAAATAGGTATGTATTCATGTTTGCTAGCTAGACAATTACTCACACAATACCATGATATAAGTTTGTTTAACAGCAACGAAGAACAGCATTTTCTAAGATATTGCAATTAGTTTTATGCAGACAAGTAATATAAATATGTCGTTTTTTACCACTAGAGAGAGTTTCGTTTTGTAGAGAGTAGAGTAGTGATTAGAAACCGAGCTTCACTTACAAAAAGGGTAGTTGCGAGTAATAAAAAGCAAGTAGCGAGTTCCAAACAGTTGTTACTTACAACAGGCGATTTTCCAGTAACAAAATGTTCCAAAGAATAAGTATATATAGTGAAAGGAAAAAGAAACGCATAATCAAAACATTGCCTATAATACACTATTATACACACTTAATTCCACGTAATATTCCAGATATATATCAACGTGTTTTGTACAAAAAGGGGCTAAAACTAATTACAGAAAGGACAACTCAATCATGTAGTACACCTTTTAATCAAAGTATACTTTTATTACATGAAATTCATAAATATTGAAGTTTCGCTTGAAAAAGTCAAACCATTTTAGTAGTGTGCTAACAGATTGCAACGTTTAAATCCTAAGTTTGCTCACCTGCTTGAGCCAAATGCGCATTCTGCCAATAATGAAACTTTAAAGGGTTAATTCTTGGTGTGTTCGGTAGCTGTTTAAACATTCTTTCCGTAAGGACAGGCCTAATATATCCCTGTACCATTCGATTGGCATTAGGCATATTAAACGTACAGTATATAGCGGAGATACCCATTATGCGTTTCTTTTTCTTTAAAATAAATGTTTTTTCACTCTTAAAGGGACACTGTCCGTTAGTAAGCAGATATTGAGCAAAACCAAATAACTGTCTGACTTTTATTCAGTGAAATGTATACATGAAAATATGAGAATAGACCCTAAGAGGTATGTAGGAATACATTCGTGAGTTTGAAAAAAAGAAGTTTTAATTATTATATGTAAATAAAGTGGGACCCACACTATTTACCTTTTCTAAGATCACGTGACTTCCTTTAGCGCATTAGGTTTTCACCATAGTATGTATTGCGCAATTTGTATAGCCCGCTTAGCTCAGTCGGGAGCGATGCTTGACTACTTTACGCTCACGCACACTATTATTACTGGGAGTGTAAAGAAACTATATTTTTTAGGTTGGGGTGCGAGTTCAAACAAACGAAGAGGGTTTCTTTTTTTTGGTACCGCGATTGAATTCCGTTAAACAATCTTGCTTTTAATTAGTTAATATTGAATAATGTTTAGTGCGTAATATTTGCGAACATAATTATTGTGTGTTTTATAAGCAAAAGGTTACGGGCAGTGTCCCTTTTATATGTGTGTGTGTCTTTTTGATGATTTCCAAACAGTTAATATAGATTTGAGACATAACGTTAACATCTCATTGCTTACTTAAAGTATGTTTGAATATTTTTTACTTTAAATGGAATCCTCGACCATTAAACAAGAAAGACAACTTAATGGTTTGACTTTCTTTTTTGTCTTATAAATAAACGTTCTCGTATGTGTACTTTAAAGGGACACACGGCAATCTTGAAGTGGTTGAAATGGGTGTCTTGATTTATATATCCAGTATCATTTTTACTTTTACCCTGGTTACATTTAAATAAATCAAATTTTAAGTCTTCATTATTTCGTTTTATTATACTACAAGTTTCAATAAATTATTGGTGAAATAATATCAAAAAATAAATATATGCAAAAACAGATGGCTTAATACAATTCTTATAATTAACATTTCTGATTAAACAAATGCAATTTATGTAGAAAAGCTAATTGGACGTCGCTAGTTTTAAAAAAATCAAGATTGACATGTGTCCCTTTAAAAAGTCAGTGTCGCTTATAACCGTTTCATTACGGTTATTAAAGGGACACGCGCGGTTTTGAAGTTGTTATCAAGCATCAACGTCATAAGTTCGATTAATTAATCAAGTATCAGTTTGACTTTAAAGATAAATGGCCACCCTTTTTTGTAGTATTATCAATTAACAAATTGAACTCTTAAACATCATATGAACATTTCTTGTTAGTCCCGGAGAGAAACATATATTTAAATCCGCTATTAAGTTGTATGTAAAAAGAAGTATTATTTGCATGACGTAGATACCAATTTACCCACTGCGTGACTGCACGGGGAAATGAGGTAAATCTGAATTGTATAGCTGCACAACTGTTGCCAGATAATTGATAAATACATTTACCTGTGGATTAATTTACCCGTTCAAAGTTTTCTACGTCATCAAATAAAATCTTATTCTCGCTTTTCAAAGATATTGCAATGTGTGAATTGTAAATATCTATTGTTGTGTATTGATTTCGTTTTAAATAAACATAAACATGTTCATGAAGCAAAACATAACCGGATACCTTTAAATCTATTTGCCTTACAATTAAATGTTATTTGGAGATTTCAATGTTTTCTTTATTATTCTACATTAGTTTTAACATATCATTGGTTTTATATGATCGACAAGAGTGATAGGCAAACAATAGTTTGTTTTGAACTATTTTATTTATAATATATCGATTTCTAAAAATGCAAGTTAGTAATAGTTAGAAAAATTAATGGGACACCGCGATTTATAAAGAAAAAGTGAAAATTGTCAATTAACTCGGTCACCTGGCCCGCTTCTGATTTCTTCGGTACGCTCTGCTACGCTGATTCAGAACCAGGGCCTGGGGAAAAAACGACGTTTGATATCTACCCTTACGTTGGGGCGATTTGGGCGAGTCTTTGAGAGATTCTGTGAGACTTTTTTCTTATCTTAAACTGATGAGAAGCGGCAAGTGACGTCTACAAGTGTAACTGGTGCATCATTAATTGACGTTGTATGTTTGTTTACAACAGGACGTCTCGCAAACTTCGAATTTATGTGCGTGAAAAAACGCGCGCATAAATTCGTCTAATGCCAGTAAGCGCATTAATCGCCCTAATCTGCCCAGACCGATATCGGCAAATAAGACAGATGCATGATACGGTCTTGGCAGGCCGAGACTAGAGTGTCAAGAGTCCATTTAATATATTTATCCAACAAAACACTTCAAAAACAATACCCAAAATGTAAAGGCGTACACGGATTTGAACTGTTATACAGTTTGAAAGATAATACTACAATATCGATACATTGTTCTACCAGCGCTCAGTGTTAGAAATGTTGCCAGGATGCTGTCTTCCTCACATGAGTATATGTTGTTCGATAGTACAGAACATATCGCGAGGCAGAGACAAGTCGGAATAACCGCTGAGGCTGTATCAAGTAGTTGTATTTTGGTTAAGGAGTATTTACACGGTAAGGATTATTTTTGTTTTCTGGATTTTATT
This sequence comes from Cyrtodaria siliqua, assembly GCA_037043455.1. Classification (NCBI taxonomy): domain Eukaryota; kingdom Metazoa; phylum Mollusca; class Bivalvia; order Adapedonta; family Hiatellidae; genus Cyrtodaria; species Cyrtodaria siliqua. The sequence continues at coordinate 69,385 of JAWPHD010000597.1, forward strand.
CAATTTGTGTTTGTTTGTAATTTAAAAAAAAAAAATAAAAAAATACAGGTATTTGTAACAGTAAATTATTCAATTAAATGCACCATATATACTCAGTTGCAAAAGAAAGTGGACACTGAGTTTTGTTTAGAATCATTTGTATAAAGTTTTTTAGAATTAAATTGACAAATTCCAAAATGAATATGCCATGTTTGGTAACAAAGTTGTTATCATTCCATTGCCAATATCATGTTGTCATTTGTTTTTCAATAGGTCCAATCATTAAGGGACTGTCTCTTGATAAAGAGGATAGGGTGTAAAGTTTGATAAAGAGGATAGGGTGTAAAGTAAAATTGTCAAAGTGTCCAGTTTCTTTTACAACTGAGTATATTATTATAGACTTCAAGAGAATCATCTTAGCTACTTGATTCTTTTATCGCAGATCAGCATATTTAGAAAAAAACGATGATAATATTTTAAGGCAACTTTCATAACTGGATGGTATATATATATAATATATATGCAGACGGATAGTTTTTTGTTTTTTTTAAAGGAAATCATTATATTCTAGATTGTCAATTAAACCTCCTTTTGTATTTGCATTTGTTCTACATTCGACAAACATTATACACATATTCGAAACTGGTTAAGTTGCTTTATTTTATTTTTTTATAATTTAGAGGAAATACAAAATTAAAAAAAAACAACAGGTATTTGTAACAGTTAATTATTCAATTAAAAGCACTATATATTATTATAAATTGCAAGATAATAATCTTAGCTACATGATTCTTTTATCGCAGATCAGCATATTTAGAAAAAACGATTATAATATTTTAAGGCAACTTTCCAAATAGGACGTTATATATAATATATATATGCAGCCGGAGATAGTGTTATTGTTATATTGTTTTAAATGGAAATCATTATTTTTTTGAATGTTAATTATACTCCTAATGTATTTGCATTTGTTCTACATTCGACAAACGTTAAGCTTTATTTTTTTTAATAATTTTGAGGAAATACACAGTGAAAACGTTAATAAGATGTCGGAATAGTTCCATGTACTTAAACAGAACTGGGTATCGTCTGTTAAAGCATTACTTGAACATGTAGGTTTTAATGATGTTTGGTATTTTCAGGGAGCAGAAAGCAAAAAAAACACTTTCATCTGTCTTTAAGCAAAGGCTTATTGACACTTTTACGCCAAACTGGATTGCACGCATAGCCGATTTATCGAGGCCCAAGCTAGTTTCCCTCTTTCATGTAATGAGTTTTCATATACATCCTACTTATATATCATGAAAGTACGAACATGTCGCTCTCATTACGTGGTCCAAGTATTAACTTTCATACCCCATTAAACCCCTTCTCCATGAAGCAAAAACGGGATTGGCTTGGAGATAAAAACTTAATTCTGGCTTTAAAAGTTTGCATATTGTAAAAATATTTATTATAGGTAATGTTAAACAGGTTATCGCATTTGTTTTCTGTAAAATATGCTTTTAAACGTGTTTTATTTTCGAAATCTCCGTTACAAAATTCTTCTAACATAAGCTTTCCCATCGCTTAATGGAATTAAGGCGGGACGACGTAATGATCGAATACCTTGTCATGAACTTGGCAGCATATACTTTACAAAAGTTTCAAAATTCAAAATGAATTTAACTACATTAATTAATGTTTCGTAAATCTCTCATATCTTTAACGAAGCACATAAATATGAACTGAATGACTAATTTCAGGGTTTATAATTCATAATTCATTTACAATTTGTAATTTGATATTTTGTAATTACAGTCCTTGTTCAAAGGGAAGCCCGCTGTAATGAATGTCGCAGTCACTAGTCGTTTGTATTCAGGTTGAACTATATATACAGCAAAACTTCGAACTTGCACTGAACGTTCATAAATATTGTATTCAAATATGTTTATACCTCGATATATACGGAACAAAAAAAAGTTTAGCACGACTTTTTATGGACATAGATTAAACATATGAACATTGATATGCTTGTTTGAAAATATTAGAAACGCTAGGTAAGGATGTGATTTTCCAAAAAGTGAAAAAGTTTTATTTTGCTATTGTTTAAGCGAAATATCAGAATTACCTCCGATATATTAAAAAAACTCATTTCATTACACAAACGTATTTCTTTGATCAAATTTAATATTTGCATTGACATGTATTGTCCATTCTGTCATTGTTCATAAACCGCTGAAATGTGTTCACAAACGATTGTTATTTTCAAACAAAAGCATTCCAAATTTTAAAATTACCTCCCTTTTCATTGGAATCAGAACGATTTTCGATGACCTGAAAAGTATGTTCCATTCCAGTTTGCTTAACTGTTTTCTCCGCCTTTGTTTATAAATGACTTTGCAGTATTATTATAGGTCATATCTGTCAATTTATCATTGACCCAGAACATACACGGCTTTGTATCAGAAACAATCGATAAAAAAGCGATTTAGTTCGACTCCATATGCGTTGAAGCTAAGCGTATTTACTGGGTTATCAAAATATAATTAATGTTAGAGCACAGAATTGAATTACATGAGAACAAACTACGTTCTAAGGTTTTGATAAAGAAAAAGCGGCGCGCCTATGAGAAAATGCGCTATATTGAAAATGTGAGACATGCTAAACCAAAGGAATTTCGGAAATTATTTTGTCGTAAAAACAAGGGTACTCATGAAATTATTTCCTGAGAGAAGTTTTATATATATTCTTCTGAATTATCGCAGGATATATCGTCACTTCACAGATGAAGCTGAAACATTTTGTAAGGAACACGATTTTAATGACTTAAATTGCAATTTTGATGAACTGGACAGAGAAATTACTATAGATATCTGAAGTAACAACGATGGTTAAATCTCTCAAAAGAACCAAGGCTTTTGCGGGTGACTGCTTGATACATGAATACTGTCTCGAAGCGGTAGACATCATTTCTCCGCATCTCACAGATTTATTTAATAGTGTATTTAACTCGGGTTATGTTCCAGATAAATGGTCTGAAAGCAATATCGTTCTTCTATTAAAGAAAAATGACCCAGACGACGTAAATAATTATCGAGCCATAACATTAGTTATCTGCTTATCAAAAACATTACAGGTATTTTAAATAAAAGAATTAGCATGTTGTGTGATGAAAAACAATATTTTATTAGATGCTCGGTTCGGTTTTAGACAAGGCCGCTCTACCATTGATGCCATACTTGTTTTGAATTGTGTTATACAGAAAGTACTGAATGAAAACAAGCGGTTATATTGTACGTTTTGGACTTAAATTGAATTGAATTGAATTGGGTTTTAAGGCGCACCCACACACGAAAGTTTATGTGGCGCCTAGCAGGAATTGAATGAATTGAATGTTGTTTAACGGCTCATCAACACAGTATAGGTTATTTAGAGCCGCCCCAGAGAGAGGGGAAGGATACATAGGAATCCGGGAACCTGCCCTACTCTTATTATCGAATAGATTCCTATGGTTCTTTAACGTGCGCGGAGGATAGACCGATACACGGGACCGCCCGGTTTACGTCCCCATCCGACGGACGGGGCTAAGGAGAAGTGTCTTGCCCAAAAACACACCGACGGAACTCAGTGGCACCACGGAGGATTGAACCCGGGTCCTCCGGTTACAAATCCGCCGCGCTACCGACTGCGCCATGCCAGCCCTCGCGCCAAGCAGGAATGAAAGTGCCAGGTTCATCCTACATTTACATCAAGATAAAATATGGAGAATAGGCCTAGAACCTTCTTACCTGCAAAACTGCAGAGTTGCTGCAAATTATGTTGTAGATAATCCAATTACGATGGAGCCACGTTTCCATGTTTGCATACGCGGTGTCATGATAAAGACCTTGAATGAGCGTGATAAAAATGACAAAATAAATATGAATGCGGGTGTCCTACCCCTCTGTACGTGACGGTGTGTTTTGTGAGATTGCAGTGGTTGTATTCTACCCCGGCAATCACACGGGTGGGGGTTAGGGTGGGGTGTGCTTTCGACAGTAAATATAGAAATGGCCTTTGGCTAAACAATTTCAAGCCAGGAATTAAGTGTAAATTGTTAAAAAAAAAATCAGGACATGTATGACAAAGTAAAATCTTGTGTTCGACGTTGTTATATTTTTTTTCTGAGTTTTTCGAATTTGCAATCGGTCTCAAGCAAGGGGAGGTAATCTCTCCAATAATGTTTTCTCTTTTTGTAGAAGATCTGGAATTGTTCTTACAAGATAGTAATAAATCTGGCCTAACAATAGATGATATCATTTTAATTCTTTTACTTTTCGCAGATGATATGGTTTTGTTTGGAAAATCACCGTCTGAGTTACAAGAACGTTTAAATTTGTTGAAAGGATATTGCGACAAAAGGGGATTAGAGGTTAACGCGGAAAAGACAGAAGTTACGGTTTTTAGAAAAAGGGGTCATCTTTTAATTAATGAGACATGGGTTTATAATGAAAATAATTTAGAAGTTGTTAACGATTAACTATAATTTAAATCAAGATACTTTAGACACTTTAGCAGGTAAAGGAACTATTAGCTTTGCATATATTAATTGCACATGTAAACAAACACAATTTTAAACCAAAAACATTTTGCCAGTTATTTGATGCGCTCGTTGGTTCTAGATTAAGCTATGGTTCAGAAATGTGGGTGTTTACAAAGCCAAAGGAGATCGAAAGAATACATTTGAAATTTTTTAAATATTTGTTAAGAGTTAAAACGTCTACTAGTAATGCCGGTATTTATGGAGAACTAGATAGATACCCATTGTATAGTTTAAGGTATGTAAAAGTAATAAAGTATTGGAGTAATGTGGTCGGTTCAAAAAACAATTTAATATCAACGTTTTATAAAGATGCTGTGAGAGATTGTGAAAGAGGAATGAAGAATTGGGCCAGCAATGTTAAAACCATTCTCATTGACTATGGCTACACTTATGTTTAGATCGACCCAACTTGTATTGATATGAAAACTTTTCATTTGTCTAGACATTTTAAAACCTCATTCTCATATGAAGTGTATCTAGATATATTGCCGTTGAAATTAAGAACTGCCATTTTGAGGTTAAGATTACATAAAAGTGCATTAACTCCTTAATAGTACAACGTATGGATCTGAAAATCTGTGCGTGTAACTGTTGATAAAAGTTATAAAACAGATCAGACGGGATTTTAAATGTGACACCTAGGTCATGCTCTAGGGGTTATACTTTAGGTGGTGGGCGGGGAAAAACATTATCCCCACTCTATAGTCATATTTACACTTACTGAGTACTACAACAAGCCTGTCAGCATTGGCACAGGAATCTGTTCCCATCCCTTGATATGACTATGGAAAAAATGACAGAACATTTTCACTAGGGTCTTGTTTTTTTTTATATACTGAATCCTGGGGATTAACATTTAAATATTTTATAACACTAATCCGTGATCTGCCATCGACTATATGTAAATATGTTATGTTAAAATGTTAACTCATTGACCAAATGGTATGTTGTATTATTGAATAAAAAGTTATCACTTAAATAATACGGGGTCATATTTTGGGATACATTTAAAATAATATATAACATTGTTACCATTTGTCATTTTATACATTTTAAAATAAGCGTAATATCAATTGTCTAAAGGCTTATGCTTAATAAAGATAAAACGAATCAGTTTACGAAATATTCGGAAGTTTCATAACCTAGGGTATTGCGCAATCCATTCACAATGATATAATTACGTTGTATCCCGTTGACGCTGCGCTAAGCGTAAAACAGGTAGCGTGTAAGGCCACATGATTTATTATAGCGCAGGTATTGTGTATGTAGATTAAACACGTTGGGAAAAGTTTCAACGGAGAGTAAGTTTCAAATCAGTTTACATTTATTTATTTTACATCGAGTGTAACGAACTCTCTTTGAACGTATTTAATCACTCTCGATATCTTCCTGGGTAGAACCAGTACTTAGTAAATGCAAGTAACGTGTCTTTCTCAGGGACACACCACATATGGTCATGGGGATCGGAACCACGACTTTCGATCCTGGGTCCAACGCTCTACCATTAGTCGACAGCGCTACACACTCACATTGATTACATATGAGATTATTTAAATGCTGGGATCGATTATAGGGAAATCCTTCACGAGTGGTAGACGTGTGGTTCTTTTCACGAACGAGCGCACGCGAGTGAGTGAAAAACAAAGCACGTCTACCATCGAGTGAAGGATTACCCAATAATCGATCCCAGCAGTTAAATAATCTATTTATTACATTTTAAATTAGGTTTTTGCAAACAAATATTCGCTTTATTGAACGTTATTGGCGGATGACGTCGACGTCAGCAACACTTTGTTGACGTCACGACTCAACGTCGCAACGTTAGTTATTATTGTGTTCTAAGTTAGCAACGTTAGTAATTATTGTGTTCTGAGTTAGTTATTAATAGTTGGCGATTATGAATATTCTTGCACTGAGAAATCCCGATCTTTCACGCATAGAAATGTAATAATGTTATAAAACACACTTATACTGGGCTCAAAGGCTGTGTCAGTTCTGTTAATGTTAAAAAATAATCATATAATGGCTTTAATAATAAATTGGTTTAAATAGCGTTCACTTTTTTACCATTACGTTAATTATAATGCAGCAATCCCTAGAACACTACAAAACAATTGAAGGAGATGACATTTAAAAATATAACAAGTTCAGCAACTTCAGTCATTCAGTTCAAGTAGGTGAACAAAGAAATATAAAAAGATCGGACAGGAAAAGTAGCATTAAAGGAGGACAGTCAACCACAAAACACATAAACAAACACGCAAACAGACAAACAAGAAGGTAAAAGCAATAATAAATGCAAACGACATCACAAACACAAAATGGTTGACAATAGGGCTACCACCTTAGAATGGTCAGTGGCAAAGTAGGCCACTGGGGGTTTATACCGGTTCTGGGGTGCACTAAACCAAAAGTCGAACAGGAAATTTAGCATTCATCAGGGGCGTAACGCCTTCATGACCAGCCCGACTATGGACGCCCCAATATCAAATATTTGGGCGTCTGGACGCCCCAATAATTCTGACGAAAATCGTACACAAAGCGTCATTTTTGTTATTTTTATCCAAATCAACAGTTTTGTAGACAGATGGTAGATTCTAATCTACCTGCCGAAATTATTTAATTAGTGAATGTTGAACAGTTAATACATACATACGTTCTAATATAATATATAGATATATAGTATGTATTACTATGGAAAAAGTTGTTGTTGTTGTTGTTGTTGTTGTTGTTGTAAACAAAATCACGGACGCCCCAATATGAACCCCTTCGTTACGCCCCTGTTCATAGAACACAGTCAACCAAATATTCGCATTTAAAACAAACAACTATCACAAGGATAACAGAAGCAAGGTATATGACGCCACATCAATAGAGGCATTACGTGGTCACACCATAATTCAATTAAACGGTGGGAAAGCTGATATTAGCAGGATTGTATAATGGATATTTCGACAACAAAACGCGTTTAAAAATATTTTTACTGACAAAATGTGATAACCTGTTTACAATTACCTATAAAATCTTTTAGTTTTACAATATGCAAACTTGTTAAGCTGAAATTAAGGTTTTATTTCATACCCCAGCCAATCCCGTTTTCGCTTCTCGGAGAAGAGGTTGGATGGGGTATACAAGTTAATTCTCGGACCACGTAATGATGATATTTGTTGTTTTGGAGTGAGTAACATATTTTATTTCATCTAAAAGTGAAAGTGAAAATATAAAAGTTTTCTCACTTCGAGATGACATAAATATGCTGTTCACGACAAAAGAACAAATTTTCTAGTTATTTTATGATTTTACAAACATTTTATTAGGGAAACTACGGTAGAACAACAAGGGAGGCAATTTCAATAACTAAGCCGCTTTACACATTTTTGGCCCGACTACAAAACATAGTCTCAGTAAAGATATTTTATTTAAACCCAAAATAGAACAATTTTTTAATTATTTTTATATTGGCAATCATTTCCTTTTAACTTTTAAAATCCATTTCAAATCATTGTTAAAATAGGATGTACAATTTTTGTTTTAAAAACGTAGTCCCGGCAGCTACTGTGAAACAAAAACTATCTTTCACAATGTGAAATAACACTTTTATTTCACTGATAAAATACAGTATTTCATTGCTTATCATAAAATAAATAAACAAATTGACAACATGTGTATACTGCCTGGAAGTGGTCAGTGACAAAACGGCCTGGTCAAACATTGGAAAATAAAAACACTTGATTGTCATGTTTATAGAAAAGCTTTACATCTGGTGCATCGGTTTATTATGTCAGGATAATTTGGGATAACAAATATATACCATCAAGCTAGCTATAATTAAAACATGTTTTTCTTTGTTTTTAAATTTTCGTTTTAGGTATTTGTTCATACTTTTTAATACATTATTTATATTGAGTCACAATTGCGTTCTGTATAACTGTGCAAAATGATAATAGTTTCTAAGACTGAAATAGATGTTATATGCGTTTGAAAGTGGTACATCAGAAGTATCTGAACAAATATAGCGCACTCATCACCTTGACTATTGTGGCTTTTAATATAACAATACCCGGTTCAGGGTACACACACTGCTCGTAGTGTGATACAATGGAACTGCAAAATCAGTTTAATCTGTCGTTTGCTTATTTAGAAACACGTTACATGAATACATGCTATGCTAATATTAATTTAGGTCAAACTAACATAAAAGCGATAAGAATATGTCGTAAGTGTTTGGGCAAATGATAACATATAAACTAGTTTATTTTTAAGTTTGATTTTTTTCCTTTACCGTAATTGCGTAATTATGTAAAAGCTCCTTAAGCAAATATCATCCAACCAAAACGATGCTCTTAAACCCAGCCCGTTCGTGGAGCGCTGTGGTCCAGTGGTAGAGCGTTGTACCCAGGATAGAAAAGTTGTGGGTTCGATCCCCGCCATGACCATATGTGGTGTGTCCCTAAACAAGACACTTTATCTGTATTCGTAGTTACTTGTACCGGTTTAATTAATAGCGACTTTATGTACACATACAATCGAGTTACGCTAACCAGTAGGCCATGTTGCCTACTGACCGTTCTAAGTCTGTAACACTGTCTTCACCGCTCTTTGTGTTGTGTATTTTCCTTTGCACTGTATATTTAAGTTGTTCTTTATTTGTGGTATATTTGCGGACCTACGGTGCCATTGCGTTTGGGTACTGTGGTTTCCATAGATCCATAGATTCAGTTGTTTGGAGTGCCAAAGTAGCCGACGAGTTAACAACGTTGCGTTGAAAACATTCTCGCCTCTCACAGCTGCGTGTTCGAATTCACACTGGAAGCTCGACTTGTAAGTGAGAAAGTGTCGATTCTTACGGATGGTGGGGGTGTAAAATACTTTTTCTACCAAGAAAAAATGGGTGGTCTGCCTCACCACAAAAAGTCGACCGTCATATATAACCTTACAAGTGTTAAAAATGTTAAAACACCATACAAACAGACAAACAAGCAAACCTACAATCGGGCCTCAATGTTTATACCTAATATAACCGGTCATGTAACATGTTACCAGTAAATAACCAGGCTTTCCCTGCGTTATCAAGCACCGGTTAATGTTGGGAAATATGTCCTTAACGACCAATTTATGTGTCCTGAATACGAGTGCTGTTCTTTTCGATACCATCTGTTATGTCTTTTATGATAACCGTTTTATGTTTGTGATGCCATATCTTGCCTTCTATTCATATTTGTAGTTGTTTGTTTCTGTGGGTGTTCGGTTGGCTATAAGAATCACGACTTAGGCCATTATATTGTCTGCCCGTTAGTTTCTTTAAGCGCATTGGTTGGTCAGTACAATTCTGGATACACCCTGAGATGTTTCTTATTTCGTATTTATATAGTGTTGCAACAACATCTTAGTGTTTCTTTTGTTAGTTTCTCTGGATGTGGACTTTATTGTTAGAGAATTATTTTTGATGTGATGTAGTTTTGTTTACACTGTCTTGTCTATTTTGGCGCTGAAGACAGGGTAATAGCGAGGATTGTGTACACATAAAATCGATTCAAGCTAACCTGTAGGCCTTATTGCCTACTGACCGTTCCAAGTCGGTCACCCTGTCTTCATCATCCTTTCTTTTTCATTGTATAATTAAATATTGCTCCTTGTTTGTAGTACAGTGCGGACCTACGATGCCATTGCGTTTGGTCGCTGTGGTTTCTACAGGACCCTATATCTCATTTTTGTAGTTGACTGTGGTCCTTGAATGCAGCATTTTCATGTCTACTTGTAATACCCACTGAATTGTGTTAATCTGGTTTCAATTTAAAAGTGTATAATCGATTTGATACAATCTACGTTTAATATAATGGGATTGTGTTGAGGCGTGTATGTATTCGTAATAAAGCTATCCAGATAGACATTAAATGATGCGCAGCCGAAATATACTGTCATAGTTAATCATCAGAATTGAATGGATAATGTGTCTGTAGCCAGAACTGCAACTTACATTGGTGTGTTCAAAACTATGACGGCAAATTGCACATTTCTACGCCACAGATCTAGAGTAACGTTTTAAGTGATTATTTTTGTTTTAAATATGCAGATTTAAATCAATAGAATCTTAAAGTCAAGCAAATCATTATAATTTGCAAAACAGTGGTGCATTATTGTTTGGGAAATATCAAAGAGCGAATAGTTTTTTCGAACATTCAATGAATTTGATGTTAATTAAATATATCCTTTATTTCAGAAGTTGTTTAATAGGGCATTAAAATGCAGTTGTCTGTTCCGTGGAAATATAAAACATAAAAACGTGTGTTCTCACCAATTTAAGATCACTGACCTCTTGATGTATGGAATTATATTTAGGTACAGTCTAGGCGACTGAAAATGCAGGCTCTAGAATCAGTTATGTTTAAGTAGAACGCCTTGTCTAAAAGATCGTCGTAATTTATAATATGATACACAAGTATACGGGGTTACATATAACTTGTAATCATTTTGTGTGATCATTTAATTACAAAAACACTATTCAGGCCATACGATTGTATTTTTGTCAGACCACCCCATTTTTCTTGAGTAGAACCAGTACTGCATATCTACCGACATCATCTGTAAGAATCGACACTTTCTTACTTACAAGTCGAGCTCCCAGTGGGATTCGAACCGGAAGCGATGAGAGGCGAGAAGGTTTACAACGTGACGTCGTTTAGGTGGAATCACACTTATGATTTTTTTTTGAAACTGCATATGAAATTTATACCAAATTAAAATTTAACCTTTTCTGAATGTGGAACTGAATTGATTTGTTTCATAATCAGTAAAGCATGATTCGTCACTTTTGACGCCGTTTTTCAGATATCCGTTTTTTCCAGAAAGTTTGAATACTTCTTTTATACTGGTGCCAGTTCTACGAAATTTTGAAAAAATATTATATATTGTTAAAACGATTGTCTGATATAAGAAATGATGTTCAGCTGTAAACTTGTTCGAAAACTACACTGAAAGTTAGTGTTTTTTTGACATTTTCGTTATTCTTCAAAAAATATGTTTGATGCAAAACATTGAAAAACGTGTCCGAAAGAACATATCGATTTTTTGATATGTTATTTAACAATTTCTGCCAAATCGATTGGCAGCAATAGAAATATATCGAGTCCATATCGTTTTCGACTATTAGCGTTTTACTAAATCCCTTGACAAAAAGACGTCATTTTCTTGCGACGTGCGAATAGACGTCTGCATGCATTTTTTAGGTAAATGTGTACGACTTCCCTGAAATGGTAGCTCGTAATGAAAAACAACAACAACAACAGCAACAAAAACCACTACAACAAAAAAAACACCCACACTATGGAATGCTTGTTTTTTCTTTGTACAGGTTATGCATTATTGTTTGTATAAAGAATAGGTTTAATGTGAATCTGCGAAAAAAAAAAAATCATATCTATAAATAATATAACTGAAAGTTTGCCGTAAATGAATTATCAAGTCTCGACTGGTAAAAGCGCAAAACATACGCCACCGGTGTTATGCTAAAATAAGTTGATTCAATTCAATTCATCTTTATTTATTAATTACTCAGTTTCACACAGGTGAAATGCATAAGTATATACAATTTACAACAAGTAGTTTTCAAATAGTCACAAATGGCAAATCATACATAAGCATACACAATCAACGATCACACACGTTTTGCAGGAGAACACTATTTAAACAGCTAATATCAATTTGTTAATTAGGTTGCATTGAATTGAGCAACTTCCGGGGCTGGATTTGAACGCCCGAAATGTTCAACCTCAAGGTGAGTTGTCTGGTTGTTTCCACAATATTTCATTTTGCTACAATGTATCAAAAATCGAAAATCGCAGTTCTATCGACTATAATTACCATATGTTACCATACAATTTCTTCTTTGAAATCTGAAAGTACCGAGTTTTCCCTAAACTCTCGATGAAGCCGAAATGTTCAAAACAAAAGCTCATAAACTTTTCTTTCCCTATAGCCAATGTTCATCGTTTATGATGAACAGTGAAACATTGTATGATAAAATGCATGCATTACACTACTTTAAATCGAACGTATCTTGCGTAAATAGAGAAAATATTACCAACATTGCCTGGTGGTGGTAGGTGGTGCTAGAATTGCGGCTTCGGTGCAAGATTTGACCTAATGAAATATATATCTAAATTTGAGGTTGAGGTGCAAGCTTTGGGCTAATGAAATATCTCTACAGCCTACAGCTGTCTCATTCAAGTATTATTTGCAGATGTGCGCGTTTGTGCAGATTTAGTAAAATAGTAAAAGTAAGACGAAAAGTCATGATAAGTGATAAGTAAATGTGTTAAGTCTTTTTAAAGACATGTTTAAAAACTGAATAAAACTGTTTCACATTAGTCATGTTAGTCTCAAGGTAGTTGTAGTTGATTTGGGCTACCCCTTTTTGCTTAAAGCGGGGCATGTCAGGGAGCACACGTACTTGAGTGTGTACTTTGTTTCACAGGACAATTGTCAAATGAAATTAGGATTATTAATAGTTGGCTGTTATATGAATTTGACGATATGAGAAAAGATGCACGTGGAGGGTCATTATCATGGTATGCTCAATATACGCTGAACATCGGAACTAAATCATGGACAAAACAAATATCAATAAGACGCGCATCTGTACGTGTTTTCGAGAGACCGTCAACATAAATCACACACTCTGGGACTTACGGAGATTTTCTAATGTCTGGGCTCTGATGTATTGGTATAGATTTTTGTAAATTTCACGCGCTCAAATCCATCCCCAGAAGTTGTTCATTTTAACATACACCGGCGGTGTATGATTAGCACGTTTACTAGCCGTGAACATGGCTGCAGCAATGGCCTTAGAGTAAGATGACCGGTTTTTAATAAAATAAAAAAGTCGAGATTTTCTTGTTTACAGCATTTTGATAAGAAACAAGATGGAAATGGCAATGGAGATGATAACTTCAATATAGTTGGTCGACTGATTATTGTTTTGACAGTTTTTGACAAACAGTTTGATTATGGATGTAATACATGCGTCGCGACTTTAATATTTGAAAACATGTTCATAGAAACATAAATGGGACGTTGTAGTACTGTAGATTCAATTTAAATGTGGACAGTATCATAACTATACATCTCTTTGGTCATCCGGACATTGTGGGAGACTGAAGTAGAGAGAATCATGAGAAGGAAAACATATTTGTGGTCAGTGTAAAAACTACCATCGGTAAGGCATTAAACTGACATACGAGTCTTATTATTTATTATAATCAAGATATTTAAGTGTGGCCTTAGTGTGCGTTTCTTGCCGCATGACGTATGCACGTGCGTATATGCGTACATAGTAGCAACACTTTGGACCTATTCCATACGCAACGAGTGTGAAAATGTATATAGATTTCATTCACAATTAATTATTGCTTGTTTTGAAACTATCATAATATTGTAAAAATACGTGTGTCTAAGTATTGTTGTGGGTACAAATGTAACTCGGGTTCGAATCGCCGTTCTGGGGTTTTATTTGAGACGGTTCGGTGTTCATCCACTCGGACACGTCGGTTTCCCCCCGAGTAACACGGTTTTCTCCCATTCATTAAGATGTTTTAATGACAATAAAGTAAAGTATGTGGAAATAAGCACCACAAAATATACATCACATGCGCGCACAAACGAACGACAACAAGTGAGGCAAGAAAATGAAAGGGGTTGTACTATGTTAAACGTCAATAGCCAGAAAACGACCTGGACTCGATATATTTCTCTTGCTACGAATCGAGATGGCTGAAATTTTCAAAATACCTTATAAAAACTATCGATATATTTTGTCGGACACGTTTTTTTCAGTATTTTGCATCAAACATATTTTCGTTAAGAAAAACGGAAATTTCAAAAACACCATTTTTCAGTGTAGTTTTCTAAAAAGTTTACAGCTGCTGAACATTTTTTTTTATATCGGACAATCGCTTTAACAATATATAATATTTTCTCAAAATTTCGTAGAACTGGCACCAGTATAAAGAAAATTATGCAAACTTTTTGGAAAAATGGATGTCTGAAAAATGGCGTCAAATGTGACGAACCATGCATTCTTTACGACGTCATATCTTAAACGCCTTAATGATTGGCAAACAAATAAATTCAGTTCCACATTCAGAATAGTTTAAATTTTAATTTGGTATAAATGTCATATGGAGTTTCCAAAAAAAATCGTAAGTGTGATTCCACCTTAACCATTCGGTCACGGACGCGCATAGCCCAAACATTGCATTACGTACATGTATAAACTTATTACATACATTTATGAGCATACACTTAAACGAGTAGGTATAAAACTCGAGCAGAACATTACGTGGTCCGAGTATTAACTTTCATACCCCATTCAACCCTTTCTCCAAGAAGCAAAAACGGGGTTGGCTGGGGTATGAAATAAAACCTTTATTTCGGCTTGAAAAGTTTGCATATTGTAAAATTATAACATTTATTAGGTAATTTTAAACAGGTTATTGTATTTCTTTCAATAAAACATATTTTTAAACGTGTTTGATTGTCGAAATACTACTTATAAAATCCTGCTGCTATAAACTTTTCTATCGCTTAATGGAATTAAGACGGGACCACGTAATGATATGTAGCATTTAAAAACGCACTCAAACAAAAAAAAGAAACAAAAAAGCAACCAAATAACAACAACCTCAACATAAAAAAAAAATAATAATAATAAAAAAAAAAAACAAAAAAAAAACAAACACTTACAAGTATAAATAAAAGCAAAGTATGCGACACCTCACTCATAAAAGGGTTGACAATACGGGCATCGCCTTCCCGCCATCCCGAAATACCTTGTAAACTTTCTAATGAAGAATAACATCGCGTATTTCAAGAAAGGTAAATTAATGAGTTATTCGGGACAGTTTTAATAATTTCTTGTAAACTGTGAATCTCGAGAACATCGTGTTACACAGTCACATGGTAGTGTTAGTATATAAATATATATCCTATATGTTTATCTCATAACTAATTTCGTTATCGTCTCAGTGAAATACACCTTACAAGAAATACAAAGGGTAAGTTGGTGCATAATATTTCTACTCTCGTGTGTTCTGGTCGTACCCTAGACTGTTTTTCTCTTTGGCTGCAACTGCTGTGATTGTTCAGTATAATTCTGGATGCATCCTAGCCTGGAATTCACCAACCATTCTTGAGAATATTCTTAGACTTGAACTCAAGTACTCAAATTTCGTTCACAAATACTTCCATGACCTTCAAAGATAACCAAATCGTATGAAATTGCTATTTATTAGTATTTATCATTCTTATACCTAGCAGCTTGAAAAGAATGTTTATACTTTAAACTTATAGAAATAGTTGGGATAGAAATTTGCATACTTGGTAAATTCAAGGCCAGAGGTGTTTCTAATTATGTTTTTATATAGTTTTACAATAACAATAACAACATATGTATATCGTTTCGTAATTTCTCTTGATGTAGACTTTATTGTAAGAGATTTCATTTTGATGTACTTTTATTTTCACTGCCAGTGTCAGAATACAGGATAATAGCGAGGACATAAAATCGATTTAACCTAACTAGTAGTCCTTATTGCCTACTGACCGTTCCAAGGTATTCACCACTCGTTGTGTTGTATATTTAATTTGCTCTTTGTTTGTGGTGCAGTGCGAGCCTACGTTGCTGTTGCGTTTGTGTACTGTGATTTCTATAGGACCATTTTCCTAATTTTGCATATTAATTTCAATGTAATTGGAATATTGACATACATTTGTTTAGTATCAATATTTGGAAAACAACAACAACAATTCTTGCATACCAGATGGAAGATAAGGTTATCCGTGTTTTACATGGGTGATGGAAAGCCTGATCTTACACATGGGGGAAGATAAAAGTCGCGTACTGATATCAAAAATGGCAGTTGCATCACGTCATTGTGTAAATAAACAAGCAAAACGTTAGTAGTTGGCGACGTCAATGCGCAGAATGTAAATGATATGCAAGAAAAAGAATCAATCATGGATATCTGGTACCTCGGTATAACTGATTTAATCAAAACCTCGGCAGATATCAGAGATACCCATGATACCCATGAAAGATTCTTATAATCTGATATCCATTACAAAACGGGGATGTGATTTGATTACTCACTTTGTTGCATATGTTCTTGACGTTTCGTTATTGAATCAGACATTTCAGCAAAACGTGCTTCCTTTTATTCATTTGTTCTGCACGGACCTTAACGACTGTGTTTCACAGCAACCAGACACCCGCATGGAATCCAACGATCATATCCAGTATAGTTATCATATTTAAATTTGTTAGCTGGCTTTCGTTGATTTTGAGCTTTGTTTAATACAATGATAATACTGAAATTCGCTTTTGATTCAGCTGCAGCGGCAATGATTTCAGATCTGTGGGCCTCAGATGAATAACTTTTAGATGTTAATTCTGTTTAGAATATGTTCATCTTCCCCAATTGTTTGTGTTATTTAGGATTTTTATTTTACATAGAGGATCTTACATGAGTGACTGTGTATTATTGATTTTAATGAACGAATTTGATAAAATGATAGGATACGAGGCTCTTGCCGAGTATCCTATCTTTTTATCCAACGAGTTTAGTAAAGTAAATAATACACAGTCGCGATTCTATGTATCACATAACACACCTACGACGCGATAGTTTCACTTTAATGTTGTCAATTTTATATATACGACGGCAATTTGTAAGATAAATCATGACGTCGTTTTGTTGTTTACATGGAGTCGCTACGTTACGCGGCTGTAAACGCGTTCGCCCTACAAATAATGCGACACCTTAAACCAAATTTAACGTTAGTAACATTCATTTTATGAAGTAAGATTTCAAATAATGATAAATAATTAAGGCGTCTGAACGTGCTGTATGATATACCATGCTAACAATTGGGATTAAATATTTTGCTGTATACAAACAGAGTGATTCAGTCCTCATCTAGTGTATTACGAGAAATAAGTCATGGCTTTATTGCACTCCCAGAAGCCATTTTATATAAATATGTGTTATAATGTGACAATTCCTTCCTATATATTTGTTTACATTATCGTTTTGTAAACAATATGAACCGATAAGAATACCGCCTTCAGTACTGCTGTGTGTATGTCTCTTCCCTTAAAGAGATTGAATTAAAATTAGTGGTGTCAGTCCAAATGAAAAGTGTGAATATAAAAATCATAGTTTTTTTAATTTTATGTAAACTCTGTAATATAATATAAAAATAATTTCTTTTATTATTAATCAAATTATTCAATGAATACCATTGGTTAAAAGTTGATCACATGATTAAAAATAATATACAATTATGGACTTTTCAGCTGTTATACATGATGTGATATGCACCAAAAAAATCATTATTGACCGAGGCGATAGCCGAGGTCAATAATGATTTTTTGGTACATATCAACATCATGTATAACAGCTGAAAAGTCCATAACTGTTTTATTATATAACCCTCAATTTACAATTATATAAAACAGGTCAATATCAAAAAAACAATTATATAAAACAGGTCAATATCAAAAAAACAGGTCAATATCAAAAAAACAGGTCAATATCGCTAGATATTTTTTCTAAAAAAATACTTTTTAGCCAATGAAAACGCGTCTATTTATAGGTTATATAATAAAAAGGTATATTGACCTGAAAATCGTATATTGACTTTTGTATATTGACCTGTGAAAAATAAGTATGAAAAATTCAATTTCCATGAATATTCAAAATTCAATATTCCAAAATTTCAAAAATTTCAAAATTCAAAATTCCAAAATTTCAAAAATTTCAAAATTCAAAATGGCAAAACAAAATTTCAAAACAAAATTTCAAATTTCCGAAATTTCAAAATTCAAAATACCAAAGTTTCAAAATTTCAAAATTTCAAAATTCAAAATTCACAAAATTCAAAATTCAACATAATCAGAATAAAATAACGATTAGTTTTAAATCGTCCTTGTTATGTTGGCATGTGTATTTTAGACTTGTCAAAATATTTTATATATGATTTCCATTACAAGTATATCAAAAACAAATATGACAGAAAGCTAAGTTATTATTTACTGATGCCGATTCCTTGTGTTATAAAATAAAAACAAAAGATGTGTATGCAGAAATTTACAAGGATCAAAAACGTTTTGATAATTGTGATTATGATCCAAAAAGTAAGTTTCATTTTAATGATAATAAAAAGGTTATTGGCAAGATGAAAGATGAAACGTGCGGTATGCCTATTGTTGAATTTGTTGGGTTGCGAAGTAAACTATATTCGTATGTGCTAGATAATGAGGTTAGTACAAAGAAATTTAAGGGTGTTAAAAAGTGTGTTGTTAAAAAACAGATAGCACATGATGATTACAAAAAGATTTTGTTTACGGCAACAGAAGCTCACCATGAGATAAAAGTCATAGATCACAAAAGCATAACATAAGCAGCTATGCAATAAATAAAAAAAATTATCAGCTTATGATGATAAACGGTACATACTAGATAACGGACAAGATACGTTAGCATACAAGTAAAAAATGATATGCAGTGCGATGATGAAGACTACTGTCCGGTTCCGTCTGACTTTGCCTAATGAGTTGCAAATGTTATGTTATTAGAATGACAAACCGGATTGATTAGTAGTATAGAGAGTAGCGCTATCAGCGGAATTTCCCAGAAAAGGGTTGCTTGAGCAATTAATAATATTTGTCCGGGGCTTTTGACTTAAGCATGACTTTCATTTAGATTTGTTTGTGTAAATGATGGCGTGCTTGAGTTAATAGCCACGGCTGACATATTTTACGTGTTGTGTCCTAATTTAGAAAACAGAAAAACTGCTTTATTTGACCAATATGATCTTTGTTCACGTTTCAAAAACATATTATTTACCCCCATTTTCGTAGTATTTATCTCCAAAGGAAACCTTTCCCCGGAATAAACCCTACATGTATCATTATTTAAAATGAAGACACATATAGATATAGAGCCGTGTCCACATTTTCAAAAATACACTTTTCTTGGGACGCCTTATAGAGCTGTGAAAAACATCTGTTTTTTAAATGTGGACACGCGGACTTATAGAGCTATCTCTACATTTTGAAAATACATTTTTCTTAAGAAAAACATATTTTTGTAAAAAAAACATACCGCCTTATAGAGCCGTGTCCACATTTTCAAAAATACTCTTTTCATAGGAAAAACATAATTTTTAAAAATGTGGACGGTGCCTTATAGAGCCGTGTCCACATTGTCAAAAATACACCTTTCTTAAATGGACAATGTCCGTAACTTTTAGCTTATAAAACACAAAATAATTACTTTGACAAACATAACACACCAACCATTATTGAATATTTACTAAATAAAACCAAGATTGTTTGACGGAATTCAATAGCGATACAAAAAAGGAATAACCGTTACTCGTAACCCACACTAAAATTACACTCGCAGATAATAATAGTCGAGCGTCGCTACTGACTGAGCTAACCGGGACAGATATATTATGTTAGAGATACAATATATATGCGCTAATGGATGTCATGTAATCAACAGAAAATGTAGATAAAGTGGGTCCCACATTATTTACAAATAATAAATAAATCTTTTATTTTCAAACTCACGAATGTTTTATTACAGGCGTATCTGGGTCTATGCTAGTCATTTCATTGAATAAAAATCAGACAGTTATTTGGATATGCTCAATATCTGTTTACTTACGGACAGTGTCCTTTAAAGGAAAACGACTTCTTTTAATGTGGATAGAACGGTGTCCCCCTTTTAAAAAATTGTATTCACGGGAAAGGGTTTCCTTTGGGGACAAATAATAAAAAAGGGCGCTTGGATTTCTTTTGGGGGGTAAACTGTCAAGTTTTTGGAAATGTGGACACAGATCATGTTGATGAATTATGCATTTTGTCTGTTTTTAAAATGTGAACATACCACCAATCCTGTCAATGTCACAAGTTTTCGTGAAGGGAATGATTAAGATTTGTTTTATGAGAATTTTTTTTTCTATCTATTTGGAAGGAAATGAAATGGAATACATTACATACATTAGGCATTTTGCATTTTGTTTTTGAAATTTGGAAACACAATCTATCCTTGTTATAAAATTTGAAGGGAATCAATAAGATTTTTTTTTAATTTGGACACACCATCAATTTTGTCAATGTTACAAGAAATATAAAAAGATCGGACAGGGAAAGTAGCATTCAAGGAGGACAGTCAACCACAAAACACAGAAACAAACACGCAATCAGACAAACAAGAAGGCAAAAGTAATAATAAATACAAACGACATCACAAACACAAAGGGGTAGACAATAGGGCTACCGCCTTGGACAAGTATTGAAGGGAATGAATAATATATTTTTATTTCTATCTATCTGAAAGGAAATCAAACAGAAAATATTCCAAACTCACAATTTCAGCAAAGCAGGAAATTAGTGATCTCACCTTGCTGCAATTGAGCAACGCCTCAGCAACATGCACTGCGAACTATGACGTAATTGTAACGCTGACCTTGTAATGTGAATTTAACCCATAAAGACATAGAAAACCATTTTGTTGACTGTGCCCCTATCAGATGTGATATCTTTAATTCTTAGAGAATACGGTTTGTAAACCAGACGGCTCCCGCGTTCTTTAATTTAAATCTACCAATCAAATGATTCATTGCATAAGTTTGACTGGTTTACTACGAAATTAATCTCCTCTTGTCTGCTCAACAGAATAGAAAATTAGGTCAACATAAATCGTGAATTTTGAACAGAAAAAGGTCTTGGCAGGTAATTTCCTAGACGCAGTAACCTGCCACTTGTATTACTGTTAATCGTCTGCTATTTGTATTACTGTTAATCGTCTTGTATGTCGTCTCCTCCAAATTAACCGAATTTAACCAGAACAATCGATCGATGTTGAACTTCATTTTTTTTAAAAATGTCCGATGTTTTTTTAAAACTTTCGTTAAACTGGAATGACAATAGGTACGAATGAGATTTGGTTCCCACTATAACTTGATTTGAACATCCAGTGGTCCATTTGATAATGACCGTTGTAAGGTGGTACCCCTGTTGTAAACCGTTTAATGTTTGTGGTGTCGTTTATTTTGCTTCTATTTTCTCCATGTAATTGTGTATTGTTTTGAATTATTGTTTGGGGCGCTTGGTTGAGCCAAAGGTTTTTTGGACTGTTAAGACAAAATTCAACTAGTACCTAAATAAAATGTATATCATGAAGCATACATTTTTAGTTTTAAATAAAAATACCTTACTTTTTAATATCGGTTGAGAAATAAAAATTTCACATGCAAAAGTTGTTTTTGATAGGGAAAATTCTGCTGCGTCAAAAATTTGATTTTTTTTTTTTTTTAGAATTTTTTATCCAAAAATGGTTTTAAGGTGTTGAATACATGTAAATGAAAATACTCTGCGAGTTTGAAAGCAAAATATTAAGGCTAACTGAAGTTATTTGAGATTATTTGATTTTCTGCTGTCCCATCAACAAGGAATTTACATGGGAAAAGCCCCACCAAAATAACATTTTGGCTGTAAAGTATTTATTTCTCAACCGATTTTCAAAACTAAGGTATTTTTATTTACCACTAAAAAGTCCTGTTCCACTGATATATAATTTATGAACCCATTATAAAAAATGCTCAAGTTAATGCTGAAACACCTTTTGCTGAAACAAGCGCCCCGAACAATAGTTCGTGTGTGGTAGACTGTATATGCTACTTTTCCTGTTCGACTTTTGTATCTACTTTAACGTTCATTACTGGTCCTAGTATTAACTTTCATACCCCATCCAACCCCTCCTCCAAGAAGCGAAAACGGGGTTGGGTGGGGTAAGAATTAAAACCTTATTTTCGGCTTAAAACGTTTGCATATTGAAATATTAAACCTTTAATACGTAATTTTAAACGGGTTATCGCACTTTTTCAGTAAAAAATGTTTTTTTAAACATGTTTTATTGTCGAAATATCTGTTACAAAGTCCTGCTCATATAAAAAAAGCAGCTTTCCAGTCACTTTATAGAATTAAGGCGGGACCACGTAATGGATCTTGTTAAAATTCTACAACATATTTCCGATACAGGAAATAAACTTCCCATATCATGCAATGTGTTAGCTATGCCTCGTTAATCATAACTAAAAACGGATTTTATTTTTTTAACTTGTTTATAAGGCCAGACCCTTTAGTTTCTTCAACCGATATTGACATCCTGATATCGGCACGGTATTTCGGAATATTTCTCTTTAAAACGTGTAATTATGTATGAAGGAATTGTTGGTTCCATGATGTACAGATACATTTGTTCAATGACAATATATCTAAGATATTCATTTTATCAATCATCACAAAAGTAATATTGAACACTAAAAAATGTCAGATGTTTTTTTTAAAAAGTTTTTTTAATCCATCACATGAATGTTAAGTGTGTCCCGCTTCAGTGACGGGTTCTATTTAACCCGGGTCTGAAGGGCTACTATGGGGATTGACTGCGTCTAAAACGGCAGTGTCTTCGATAGGTTTTAAAGTAAATTGTGTAAAGCATATGTCAATGTGGTCTACGATTAGTTTATCACGACACTAGATTATGCGAAAAAAATTGTTCTTATCCTGGACATTTCGTACCCAATTTGAAACACGAAACAACCATTGCGTTAAACGGTTTGTACCCTGGATATTGGGCGTTTCGTACCATAGATTTACCCAAGTATATGGTCTAAATATGTTATTTTGATGTTTCCTTACTATATTTACAAAACATGTAGTTATTGCATTCATTGTTTAGCAGTTATTTGCGTAGTGTTCGTAATCGGTACAAACTTTATGATCATCTGGTGCCATTGCGTTTGGGTGCTGTGATTTCTATAGGGCCATTTTATTCATTTCTATATTTGATGTTTTTCTCCAGTGAAGCCTTTCTTCCCTGACTATAGCGTAGAAAAGGAACACATACAAGTATTTTCTGGTCATGAAACAACTGCTTGAAGCTGACCAAACATTTTTTGTAAGGTATACGTTGTGATACTCATTTAGATTCTCTAAAACTAAGAGATACCAACTCATTATTCATTTTACGCATATTCAATAGCAGGTATTTTAAAAACCCGTCCAAAAACCTATACATTTAATCGGCACATTTCATTAATATATGATCTGGACACCTAGACAGAGTTTTGGTAAACGTTATCTTTGGTGTTACTTTTCCGTTAATTGACGGGTTAGTTTCTTCAGTTATATATATTAAGCATCTGCGGTCTTTTTGCATAGTTTCATCAGTTTATTTCATACTGACGTCATTTCGAATTTTTCAAATTCATCACTGATATTCGGCAGGTGCCCTCCTGATTTTCAGGACTTCATCCGCGGTGCGGTAATTCGGTGTGCATCTATTCTAATACATTTAGGGATTCACGGACCTTTGGGGACCCTTTTAAAAATACATAGACATATAAAACACATAATTGAGGAAAGTTCGGAGCTTTTGTCCGGCGTGTCTAGATTGGGTCCTAAAACCTGGGTTTTGGTCCCTAGCTATATATATGCAAGTCACCTGACCGGACTACTTTTCATCCCATAATTCCAAGCGCCAAAAACGAGAGATGATACTAGTATCGATCGAGGGCGAGAATGCAGTTTATTTATTAGTTTATTGTAAAACTATTCTGATTACATGAAATATCATTTAACACGAGTCCTTACTATCTGGGCATATATAAACACAAATCTATATTCATGTGACTTGGCGATTAAGAATATGAATAATATTTTGCAATATTTAACACCGCACCTCCCGCATTCAACATAAACACACACAAACACACAAACACACGGGCACGCATACGCACGCACGCACACACACATGTAGTTTACTCCCCATCTCACAACATCTCACAACATTGAGGTTAGGGCGATTGAGAGCATGCATCAACTATGGGAATAAATTACTCCCCCATCTCACAACATACCTGCATTAAGTTGAGGTTAAGACGATTGAGAGCATGCATCAACTATGGGAATAAATTACTCCCCCATCTCACAACTTACCTGCTTTAAGTTGAGGTCAGAGCGATTGAGAGCATGCATCAACTATGGTAATAAATTACTCCCGCATCTCACAAAATACCTGCATTCAGTTGAGGTTAGGGCGATTGAGAGCATGCATCAATTATGGTAATATTTTCTCCCCATCTCACAACATACGGCATTCAGCTGAGGTTAGGGCGATTGAGAGCATGCATCAACTATGGTAATAGTTTACTCCCCATCTCACAAAATACCTGCATTCTGTTGAGGTTAGGGAGATTGAGAGCATGCATCAATTATGGTAATAATTTACTCCCCATCTCACAACATACCGGCATTCAGCTGAGGTTAGGGCGATTGAGAGCATGCATCAACTATGGTAATAATTTACTCCCCATCTCACAACATACCTGCATTCTGTTGAGGTTAGGGCGATTGAGAGCATGCATCAATTATGGTAATAATTTACTCCCCATCTCACAACATACCTGCATTCAGTTGAGGTTAGGGCGATTAAAAGGTTATATAGCCGTCAGTCTGTGCACATCCATATGGCTTGTGGCAGCCATCCAGCATATGCATGGCGAAACAACCGCACGTTTTCTATAGAACTAAATAAAGGCAAATTCGGAACAGTTGCACAAATTTCTGTTCAGACGGCAGTGCAAAGCACTATTATTGATATCGGTTAATGGTAAATAGAGGAGCAAATCGGCATAACCATGCCAACAGTGATAGTCAGTTTTAAAGAAACAACAACCATGAGTTCATTACGTCCTGTTCCTCGCGTGTAATGTTTTAATTATTTCAAAAAGGCAATGGTTTGGTTTTAATTTGAACATTCAAATGCATTCCACTTTTTAAAGCTAGACCTAACGCCGAGCATTTAATGTATTTCAAATGACGAACACCATTAATGACCTTAGAATACAAGTCATATAAAAAACAGATCGGAGAAATGTAGAAATTCAATTTAGATGCATGCAGTTGTTTGTTGATAATGACGCACACTAAGTTTAAAACGAAGAGGTCAAAGCCTAATTTTAAATCAGTTTCAGAGGCAGCCATTATGGTTTTAAGATGTGGACATTAATGTAAGATATTTCGTTTTGATGGGATGTAATTTTATTTACACTGTCTTGTCAATTTGAGCGCTGAAACAGGATAATAATGAAGTTATGTATACTTAAAATTGATTTAAGCTAACATGTAGGCCTTATTGTTATTGACCTTTCCAAGTCGGTAGCCCTGTCTTCACCATTCGTTGTGTTGTGTAATGTCCTTTTCATTGTGTATTTAATTTGCTCTTTGTTTGTGGTGCAGTGCGGACCTACGGTGCTGTTGCGTTTGGGTGCTGTGATTTCTATAGGACACATTTTGTCATGTCTTGAAATTGAACTCATTTTTGTTTGTGTTTGAAACTTTAAGTGTATAAATGTATTGGAAACCTCAGGGAATGGATGGACTAACAAAACCTGTTTTTAAAGTCTAACCATTAACATGTACGTATTGGCATTTTTATGATAGGTAAACGCATTGTATTGGCGGTCTAGTTCTTGCAAATATTAGTATAAGAACAATCATGACTTAGTTTATTTTCTTCTGACAGGTAATCATTTTCTGAATCACGATAAAGGGTCAGGTCAGTTTTCAACTGTAATAGGTGCACATGAGTACATTGTGATAGTGGACAAACAATTGCTGCATGCGCGTCAATAGATAAGATGGAACATTCTGTATGGTCGCCTCGGTCAAAAATATAATAACGTATCAAAAGTGTGTATTTTCAATCATTTTCTAATTAAAGGGTCAGTTCTGATCTATACTATCTGCACATAAAAGTAGATACAAAAATCAAAAAGAAAAATAGCATTCAAGGACGACAGTCAACCACAAACACACATACACACACAGAAACAAACAACTACAAAGATGAACAAAAGGCATACAAAAAGGTTGACAATAGGGCTACCGCACTGGAACGGTCAGTGGTAAAAAAGGCCGCTGGGGGTTTTAACCAGGTTCTAGGGTTCACCAAACCTCACTCTTACCCATGTAAGTATAAATGGATGATAAGTTTATGAGATAATGCCAAAAACACTACTGAATATGGAGTACACGTCAAAAGAAAAATTTATGGCCGTCTCGGACAAAAAAACTACTAACGGAGCAAAAGTCTGTAGTTTAAACAGTCTAGCTCAAAATATTGCTTAACAATATTTTCCCCTGTGTCAGAATAGGTCGATGTAACATACAATAATTGAATAAAATAACTCGCTTTAGACATGTTTCCGTTGATCTATATAACTATACCAGCTATATTTGTCTATCGGTCATTTAATGTCTTAATGAATTATATTATCACGGACTCATTCACGCCTTGAACAGCATTCATAAGCTTTAATTAAATTATATGATTTCGATATAAAACAGTCTGACTCTCATGCATACTAATAGTATGTATTTTGTCAGAAAACGTCGCGTGACGCAGTTTTATGGAGAAAAATATAGCACATTACAGCTTAATTCGACAAAAGTAATAACGCAAGTTGATTTGCCAGTCATTGGCTACCGCAGCAGCCCGTAGATGAAAACAGTTATACAACATTGGAATCTGTCCGTCTGTTCTTTTAAAGTTATCCGGCCATGTTTTGTTTCATGAACATGTTTATGTCAATTTAAATCGAAATAAATACACAACAATAGATATTTACAATTCACACATTACAATATCTGTGAAAAGCGAGAATAAGATTTTATTTGATGACGTAGAAAACTTTGAACAGGTAATTAAACTTAATCCACAGGTAAATGTATTTATCAATTATCTGGCAACGGTTGTGCAGCTATTAAATTCAGATTTACCTCATTTCCCCGTGCAGTCACGCAGTTGAAAAAGTAGTATCTATTGATTGAAGGGTGGTGCCTAACCTATAAGTGTGTTCACATTTTGTAATCGGTGTAATATTTTAAGTAAGTTATAGTGTTTAAAAAGTGGTTTGAATGGATATAATAGGATATTTTAATGATAAAGGTACATTTAACTTGTGATAAAAGTTTTAATGAAAACTGTTTGATATATTCTGAGTTATTTGAGACAATTTGTTTTTCATATCAGTTAAGTATCAGTTCTATTGTGTACACATATGTAGTAGCCATTATAGACAGTAATTATCGTGCAACGTCACTACACACAGCGGGGCTTTGTTCGAAAAATCGATACGCTCTAGTGATCCGCTCTAGACTAAAGATTAGGGAGGATTAAGGAAGTGTTGCACTATAAAATATGGAGCATCACTGTGGACTCACCGACGACGCTAATGAGTATGTGAATACGGTAATGCTCTCTCAGGGTGCGTCGGTACTATTAAGAACACCGGTAGCTTCTGGCAGGAAGCGCGTTTTGTCAGCGTCAGATGTACCAGAAAGCGAAGTAAAGAAAGTCAAAAGTGACAAAAGTGATGATGCAAGGCAATTTGTTAAAGCAAAAAGAAACTTAATGAATCTTGACAGTCAGATAAGTGATGACAAAAGTGAAAAACAGGGTAAGACAGATAATAAGACCATAAATGGAGCTAGAAGCAGTACAAATGAACCCCCCCCCCCCCCCCCCCCCCCCAAAAAAAAGCTAAAAGGCGAGGTAAGAAAAAGGCAGATCAGGGTATAAATGAAGGACCTGAACATATTGTGACAAGAGCAAAAGTGCACAAAGATACAGATATAGAAATCAAAGACATGTTAACGAAAATGTCAGATGATATGCATAAGGTGCAAGACATTGTAAATAGAAGGATGGACATGACTGAGTTGAAAATTGACCAATCAGAGAAAAAGTTGACCGATACAATTACTGAGAAAATAACAAAGATAATAGACAGACGAGTTAGTTTAGAAGCAGCAAAGTTAAGAAAAGAATTAGACAATAAGCTTAGTGATATGAGAATAAAATTTGATAATGAAATAGCTCAAATCAGTCGTAAATTAGAGAGAAGCGAAGATATAATAGTAGAAATGACAAGACACCGGAAGACAAACCAGATTTATCACTTAATGTGGTCATCCGTGGTCTACCTGAAACAATCATTGAAAATGTGCAAGCAAAGGTAGATGCTCTGATTAAAGATGGTCTAAAAGTAAAAGACGTCAATGTTGAAATAGCAGTCAGAAAAATGTCAAGAATGGAAAATAAAGCAGGTATTGTAATAGTAAAGTTTAAGACCAAAGAAGATAAGAAGAAAGTGATGATTTGTAAGAAATCGCTAAAGGAACATAGATCTTATGATAGAGTGTTTATCAATCATGACCAGTCAACACAGGAGAGAAGGTTAGCATCAAACATGCACACATTGGTCGAGGCAGTTAAACGTGGAGATGCCAATATAGCGGTTCATGGGTCCAGAGTTATTCCCTCTAAAGACTTTGAGGATAGAGGTGAACGTATTCGTGTAGATATTCGAGATCGGAATGACAGAGACAGGCGGGTTAGTGATAATCGCGATAGAAACAATTACAATAAATCAGATCGGTTAGATCATCGCAAAGAGAGATGTGACAATAATGATAACAGCCAGAGGGATCATGAGCATGTCGAAACTGCACAGCAATCACATGAGAACTAGAGATGGCACACAGCAGGTCGTGACGGGAGACAAAATGGTCGATACAGTAGACATGGCAATTGGCGAAGAGATAACTATTATATCAAAGCAGGCTTTTGGTATGTCAATGGTTTTAATTTAGATATAATGTCTGATAATTTTAATATACGTGAAACTGTTTTTAATCACTTCACTTTAGATATTATTGGAGTTTCAGAAACTCATCTTAAAGATAAAACTATTATTGATTTTAAGGGTTATAAATGGTTTGGAAATAACAGATCTTATTTACATGTAAATGCATGGTCCGAATCAGGAGGTGTTGGATTTCTTTTAAAAAACAGTGTGCTTAGTTCATTTAATGTTTCAATATGCGATGATAGTAATGAAGGAATTTTATGGTTAAAACTTACGCATAAGTATGAACATTTTAACTTGTTTCCTTGAGTATGTTATTTATCACCTAAATATTCGACGAGACAGATTGATGTTAATATTGGTTATGATAATATTTTAGCTAGTATATATGAATATCAAGAGATAGGAACTATATTTATTTTTGGGGATTGCAATAGCCGTATAGGAAATACACCAGATTTTATTGAAGGAATTGATGTTGTTCCAAATAGAGATATTGTGGATTTTACATGTAATGATTATGGTGCTGCACTGACAGAGTTTTTAATTAACAGTTACTATTGTGTTTTAAATGGTCGTAATTGTGTTAAAAATGATTATACTTGTATAAGACAACGGTGGTTGATTACTGTTTAGTAAGTCATAACAACCTATCGATATGTAATGAGTTCAGTGTGTATAGACCATCAGAGCTAGTTACCATTACAGGGGATGTGCCACTTTCGGTTCCAGATCATTCTTTTATTTCATGGAGCATTAATATACCATGCCGTTATTTTGATAGTGCTGCAAATGATCATTCTGAAGATACATTTGTTAAATATGATTTACGTAATATTCCTAATGACTTTTTTCAGAACCCGAAGTTAATAACGGTTTACATAATACTGTTTTTAATCTTGGAAATGAGTTTAAGGATTCAGCATGACATTGATAATTCATATAATGATCTATGTAATTATATTAAAACAGAAATGAGTGCGAAACTACATAAACGGCCAATAACTTTAAATAGTGCTTCATCTAACAAAAGAAGATAAATTGTAAGCCCTGGTGGGATGATAATTTAACCACTCATTCGAAAAAAGTATGTAATGCTGAACAATTGTTTATCAAATGTAACGATGTTTATCAGAAGAAGGTTTATAGAACTGGTTTTATAAAATGTAGAAAGGCCTTTAATAGAAATGTTCAAAGAAATAAAAGATTGTATTGGTTTAAGATGCAAAATGATTTGTTATCTGATATCGATAGTAATTCGTGTAATTTTTGGAAGTCTATCGGAAAAATAGGTGTTGGTTTTCAAAGGAAAAAGAAAATTCCAGTGGAAGTAACAGATGATAATGGAAATATTGTCTCAGATAGCGAATCTATATTATTAAAGTGGAAAAACAGTTTTTCAAATTTGTATAAGTCTTCAGCTAAACAAAGTGTTCCGATTAATTTCGATAATGAACATGTAACAAATAATGAATCTATTCCAGAATTTGAAAATGAAATTACTATAGCTGAGATACAAAAAGCAATTTTTAATTCCAAAAAGGATAAAGCAAGCGTTATCGATGTAATACCAGCTGAAATATTTCGTAATAAAACATCTGTTTCCATTTTACATGTTCTTTTTAATGTTTATTATAATACTGGTATTATCCCCACTGAATGGGGAAAAGATATTGTTAATCCCATTCCTAAATCGTCAACTAAAGATCCACGTGATCCTATGTCGTACAGAGGCATTACACTTGCTCCATCTATGTATAAATTGTATTGTTATATGTTAAATCAAAGATTGTCTATCTGGACAGAAGCAAACAATATAATAACACATGTACAAAATGGGTTTAGAAATAGGAAAAGTACTACGGATCATCTATCGTCATTAACTAATATTATTGAAACCAGAATAAAAAAGAAACTTTTAACTTTTACTGCATTTGTTGATTTCAGAAAAGCATATGACACTGTAAATAGAAATCTGTTGTGGAATAAACTTTATAACTTAGGAATGGATGATAAAATGTTGAATGCAAGTATGTCTTTATATGCATCTGTTTCATCCTGTGTGCGTATAAATGGTTTAAATACAGAATGGTTTAATGTTACTATAGGATTAAGACAAGGTTGTTGTTTATCCCCATTGCTCTTTAATTGCTTTATTAACGATTTAGCATTAAAATTGAAATCGTTAGGGCTAGGAGTAGATATTGGTGATGGTAATAGAGTATGTGTTATCATGTATGCGGATGATATTGTACTGCTGGCCGAAAATAAAACAGATTTGCAGCTATTGTTAAATACACTAGATGATTGGTGTGAAACCAATTTTATGTCATTCAATATAAATAAAACTAATGTTGTGGATTTTAGACCAAGATCAAAACCACAGACGATTTTTGAATTTAAATGTGGCGGACATGATATATTTATAAAAAATAAATAATATATATTTAGGCCTTGGTTTAGACGAACAGCTTCATTTGTTGCAAAGTCAGCCAGTCGCGCGTTAGGACTGTTAATTTCAAAATATGAAACAGTTGATGGGATGCCTTATAAAGTTTACACTAAACTATTTGATTCCCTGGTGTGGTCTATTGTAGCTTATGGTGCAGCAATATGGGGTACTCAAACCTACTCTTGTATTGAAGCCGTACAACATAGAGCAATGCGAGTATTTTTGGGTACGACAAGAAACACACCATCAGCTGCAATGGCAGGAGACATGGCATGGCAACCGGTTTGTATAAGACAAATAATTGTGGTATCAAATTACTGGGTACGATTATATATGCCAAATATGTGTTTCAATAAACGAATATTCCTTTATTGTTTTAATAGTAAAGGTTCTAGATGTAAAAATTGGTGTTACAAAGTTTTAAATAATTTTTCAAAAATTGAGTTTAATAACGTTCCGAGTGTAATTAACCCTTTTGTTAAACGTACATTTTTAGATGATGTTAAAAGTGCATCTTTAAATCAGTTTATAATAAATTGAATGTAAATATTAACTCGGAACGTGGTAGTAGTAATACTGGTGGCAATAAATTACGTACTTATAAGTTATTTAAAACTACATTTGAAACAGAAAGGTACTGTAAACTAATACTACCAAGAAATCATAGGTCGACTTTTTCTAGATTCCGTTGTGGCGTAGCACCAATTAGACTAGAGACTGGAAGATATGAAAGACTTCAGATTAGCGAAAGAGTTTGTCCATTTTGTAATGTTCAGGTGGAAGATGAGTTACATGTTATGATAACCTGTCCTTTATATAATGATATCAGAGCTAATTTATATGATAAATCAATAAGCCTAAATCCCTATTTTAATAACTCTACAGATGAACAAAAAATAGTATATTTATTCACAAATGCAGACTTAATTCGTTTATGTGCCAAATCCTGCTACTTAATTCTTCTACGTCGATCTAGCTTTTTGTATCGATAGTCTTTTTTCCTTCTTAAATATGCCAAACAATGTCAATTTTATATATGTAAATAATGTCAATTTGTTTTTATATATCGTGATTCTGTTTTATTTTCTTCTATGAAAATAATGCTAATCGGTTCCTGTTTGATTTGATCAAAGGGGATAAGTGTTTTTAATGTTGTTTTAACTAATGCGCAATAGTGCTTTGTTTATTTTGTCAAATCTTACAAAACTCATTCTTAGTACATATTTTATAGATAGATTAGCATCATTTACATAGTCTTAATGTGTAATATACATGCTAATATCGTTTGAGTTTGATGTTATTAGCTACTTTTACAATATGTTGATGGTTTTATAACTATAGTCTCTTATAATTCTAATTAGAATGGCATGGTTATCTTATAATGCTTACGATGTTTTATTTATGTTTGTATTTATTGTAAACCATGATGAGACTTTAATAAAGAAATATATATGTCTATGTCATGCACATAATACGTATTTTTACATACAACTTAGTAGCGGATTTAAATATAATGTTTCTCTCCGGGACCATCAGGAAATATTTATATAATGTTTAAGAGTTAAATTTGTTAATTGATAATACTACAAAAAGGGTGGTCTTTCATCTTTAAGACGATTGTATACGGTGATTGTGGGCGGACTCGCCGAAGGTTAGAGGTATTTCACCTTACATTCTGTTATTCAATCTCATGAACACTCATTAAATCATCCGGATCTGGTACTTTCTTCTCTTGTGTGTGGTCCTTTCAAACAATACCATTTTCAGTATCTATTATTTTAAAGATGTGTTAGTGTTGTTATCCAATTTCTTCCTCTAAATTTTATCAATTTATTTATGTTGGAGACATTGGCTAGTTGTTTAACTGGTTTATTTGAGATGTT
Organism: Cyrtodaria siliqua; assembly: GCA_037043455.1. Classification (NCBI taxonomy): domain Eukaryota; kingdom Metazoa; phylum Mollusca; class Bivalvia; order Adapedonta; family Hiatellidae; genus Cyrtodaria; species Cyrtodaria siliqua. Next base: position 103,046 of record JAWPHD010000597.1, read on the forward strand.
CATATTAAAGAAATGTTACGTAATAGTTAACTCGTTGCTGTCCTTTTAAAAATTGTCAACTAATTTCGTTCAAAGTAGTTTCCCCACCATTCCATTTTAATATATAGTATCAAATTCCAAATTAACATACCCTTTCCTGCATTTCAGATAAGGACATATTACTTAGTTTTAACAGATGGTGGACATTTAAACAACGTCTTAAACATCTTACCATATACATATTTTAAAATATATATGTATTACTGACCACGCAAATCAGTTTTTGTTTAGAACAAAGGTATTTTAAAAACAACAGGTCCCACACATAAGACACCGTTTGTCCGCATTTTACAACACACTATATCAAATGAACAAATTAAATAGTCAAACAACAGGACCATTACGTGGTCCCGCATTAATTCCATTACTTGGTCCCGCCTTAGTTTCATTAAGTGATGGGAAAACTTATGTTAGCATAATTTTATAACGGATATTTCGACAAAAAATAATTTTTTTACTGAAAATATGCGAAAAACGGTTTAAAATTACCTATTAAATGTTTTAATTTTGCAATATGCAAACTGTTTAAGCCGAAATTAAGGTTGTATTTCATACCCCAGCCAGTGCCGTTTTCTCTTCTTAGAGACGAGGTTGGATGGGGTATGTAAGTTAATACTCGGGCCACGTAGTGAAAACACAATGAAACGAGTCGTGAAGACAGTGTTACTGACTTGGAACGGTCCGTAGACAATACGGCCTACTGGTTAGCTTAAATCGAAATTGAGTGTACCCAAAACGTCTTCAGCGCCAAAATTGGAAAGTGTCGATACAAGTACATCCCATCAAACGGAAATTTCTACAATAAAGCTAACTTCCAGAAAAAAAGGCAAACGATATACTTAAATGTTGTTATAGAGATATGTCATGAATATCAGTTTCAGATAGGGAACGTGTATCCCGCGTCATAACTGTTTTGATCGGAAACGCCATGGAATCCCGGTTCCGATTGACGAACCAATAATTGGCTATAGAAACTCAACAACGATAACGGTTGTTATAGCATTAGTATGGACATTGTTAAAGTAACAAGGGATGGTTTATTTGACATATACAATAATAAATGAAATGGATCAGTATTGGATGACCCTTTCATTTTACAACGCACTGCATGTTGAATGGTTGAATGGTTGACGCATTTCCCATTTACCATTATGCTTTCCTCTTTGATTATGCGATGATCGGACAGAGTGTGGACCCTATGATGACCTTTACTTAAATCCTCAGATGACGTTAACGTTCGATGTTGTCTCCAGTCTTTTCTTGCATACCGGACAAGGATTTCTTGCATACCGGACAAGGATATCCGTCATTTAACCGGGGCTAGATATTTCCATCTCACCCTAGGGTCGAGATAAAATTCACGCGCGCCAACATCCGGTATGCAGGAAAACATGCAAAACGTTAGTAGCTGGCGGCGTCAACGCACAACATGTCTCTGATATGCAAGAAAAAGAATCTATCATGGGTATTCGGTTCAGATAGGGAATTCCAACCCTCGGTATAAGTGTTTTAATCGGAACCTCGGCAGAGCCTCGGTTCCGATAAAATCACTTATACCTCGGGTTGGAATTCCCTATCTTCACCGGATACCCATGACAGATTCTTGTAATTCGTCATTTTACCGGGGCTAGATATTTCCATCTCACCCTAGGGTCGAGATAAAATTCACGCGCGCCAACATCCGGTATGCAGGAAAACATGCAAAACGTTAGTAGCTGGCGGCGTCAACGCACAACATGTCTCTGATATGCAAGAAAAAGAATCTATCATGGGTATTCGGTTCAGATAGGAAATTCCAACCCTCGGTATAAGTGTTTTAATCGGAACCTCGGCAGAGCCTCGGTTCCGATAAAAACACATATACCTCGGGTTGGAATTCCCTATCTTCACCGGATACCCATGAAATATTCTTATAGTCTTGTCGTGTACTCTATGGTTTATTCTCTTTTTGCTCTCGCTTCTGCCAAGTCACTGTTAACTTTGGCTTCTGCCAAGTCCCCGCGTACTTACACTTTTTAGAGATAACATTTGGGTACGAGTGAGGTTTGGTGACCCTAGAACTTGATTTAACTCATCCCCATCCCAGCGGTCCTTATTTGCCACTGACTGTTCCAAGGCGGTAGCCTATTGTCAACCTCTTAATATTTTTGATGTCATATACCTTGTATTTTTGTTATCCTGTTAAATGTTCTTTGTTACTATGCGTGTTTTTAATTGACTGTGGTCTTTGAATGTTATATTTCATGTTCGACTTTTATATCAAACTACTTTGTTTGCTCAAATGCTTTTTTGGGAGATCCGCTTTACATATTCACCGCCATATGCTTGCCATCTTCGGGATGGTTACAATTCTGCACTGTTGATTTTTATGAATATTGAGTTCTGCTCAACCCGGGGCTAGAGAGCGTGAGCGGTAACTAGCATATTTCACTACCGCTCATTCAAACCGAGACTGTAATATTTCGTATGTGTCGTGCTCGGCCGTTTCCAAAGGTCCGTTATCGTACTCTTTATTATACTTGCGATCATTACCACCTTAAGACATCATACTGCATAATTATTAGCCGACGGCACTAGTCTGTCTCAATGCCCTATTTAAAATATACCGACCGTGAAACTTCTCTCTTTCAATAAATTTAAAATGTAATTAAAAAACGGCTAAAAAAATATCAATAGTACCTCATTATGTATAATCAGATATAATAAACAACCCATTTCAAACCAAGATGGTATTTTACATTTTTGTCTAATATCATAAAATCTGGCATATCTTGCGTGCCCTGAAATTTATTACGTATCAGCCATGGTTTAGCTCTTAGGGGGTTTATACATTGAATACATTGTATGTTTATATTCTGGTTATCATTTGCAATCGATTCTTAAATCATTGGCTACACGCAACCACCACGTTGATTGTGACAAGGATAGTTACGCGGGTTTTGCAATCAATCGTTACCGGCTTTTAGCTTCAAGGTCTCACACCACACTCCGATTTTGCTGTGTTGGCCTTTAGGAATGAAGTCCGATTTTCCACTCTGAATGTGACATGTACAGTCTAAATGTATTTCTTAGGTAAAATACAGTTATTGATGCTCATACAAATCCACAAAAACTTGTACATAGTCCACTTTGTTTTTTAAATGTGAGTGGTGTCAGGCAAGATATAAAGTCGAACATGAAATGTAACATTCAAAGACCACAGTTAATCAAAAACACGCATAGTAACAAAGAACAATTAACAGGATAAATGTGGATTTTTATGAGCGTCAATAACTATATTTTACCAAACAAATACTTTTAGACTGTACATGTCACATTCGGATTGGAAAATTGGACTTTATTCCTAATGGCCAACACAGCAAAATCGAAGTGTGGTGTGAGACCGGTATTTGAGGCAGAAAAAACTATCACACCATATATATAATTGTTTTCGCATGTGTGTATATCCTACAAATAACATGATACAAATAAAGCACGAAAAACACTGTCTGAATCTGTGAATATTCGTAGCTTTTCAAGTTGTCCATATGTGAAATGAAACATCGGTTTATCGGTTAAGGCAGAATTCAAGAATCATAAAATAGTCAGTAAACACAATTATTGTTGTGTTTAACAAATTATCAAATTAGGTTATGGCCCTAACAGAGTGCACGGACTACATGTTTAGTGGTGGACAGTTCGCCACTATGTTTTCCTCTTTGATTACCCTTTGATGACGTCTACATAAATCGCCAAGGCGATGATAACGTTAAACTCGTTTGTTCTTTACAATTGCTATTGTAGTGGTTTTTACAGTTTACTTTATTGTTGCTATGGCGTTTGCCGAGTCATTAATCACTTGCTTGTGGCTTTTTAGGCTTTTGTTTTTATATTCATATATATATATGACCACCTTTTTGTGTTAACTTATGCTGCATGTTAATACTGCCTAGTTTGGTTTGCGGACATTGCGGACATTGCGGGGATTGATTGATTGATTAATTGATTGATTGATTGATTAATTGATTGATTGATTGATTGATTGATTGATTGATTGATTGATTGATTGATTGATTGATTGATTGATTGATTGATTGATTGATTGATTGATTGATTGATTGATTGATTGATTGATTGATTGATTCATTCATTCATTTTATTTATTTATTTATTTATTTATTTATTTATTTATTTATTGATTCATTCATTCATTCATTCATTCATTCATTCATTCATTCATTCATTCATTCATTCATTCATTCATTCATTCATTCATTCATTCATTCATTCATTATTTATTTATTTATTTATTTATTTGAAAATACAACCCCGTGGTGATTAGACCCTTATGTGTCAAATGAGGCAGAATTAGCTAGAAATCTTATATCAACATGCATTTTTCTGTGATCTCTTCCTAAAATGCTGTAGATTTGGAACCAGGTAAAGATAAATCAATGTATCCTGTAAAATGTAGAAAAGCGAACTTGTGTTTTATCTACCTCCTTCATCTGTAGGGCACGAGTATTCAAGGGAGATAATAGTGGTGTGAGTCCTTAAGCCAGTGCGAGGTGACGTTGCACATTATAATAGCTCTCATTAACAGACTCAATCAAACTATTTTTCTCTCTTGTTTGTTGTTGTTGCTCTCAAGAGATCCCTTTTCGGTATTTATATCTACTGTTTGTTTGATCATATTACATAGAACTTCGAATTGTATTTCTAAGAAAGTATGCCCAATACACTGATGAACTCTGGTCATAAAGCTTGCACAAAGAAGGCAAAATAGCAAATGAAATAATAACGTACACACTTATTATATACGTAATACATTACGCTCGGGACGCATGCACAAGACATTGCGTCGCCAAAGTGATCGCTAACGCGAGCTCTGCGCAATGAAAATGAAACTGTGTACTTGGATGCCATATTGGTTCAATATTACCGAAGACATATTTCTCAAACAAAAATTATTCAGGAAATGTTATAAACAAGTTATTCAGGAAATGTTGTAAACATTGTTACATACATGTCGAAGAAGGTTACTTATCTATACTCAAGGAAAAAAGAAATGCAACTCGGGAATTTCGGCTACATATTATATGCAAATTATGCTTCTGTTAATCGAATGGTACATGGCAAAATACATGTAACACCTTTCCTTTCGGAAAAATACTAAAACAACACATAACGCACCAAATAACACACAACGCACCAAATAGTATCCCTTCAAAGTTTCATATTTCGAATGTTTCAAATTCATCACTGATATTCGGCAGGTGCCCTCCTGATTTTTCAGGACTTCATCCGCGGTGCGGTAATTCGGTGTGCATATAATCCTAATACATTTAGGGATTCACGAACCTTTGGGGACCCTTTTAAAAATACACAGAAATATAAAACACATATTTGAAGAAAGTTTGATCCGGCGAGTCTAGATTGGGTCCTAAAACCTGGGTTTTGGTCGTTTTGGTCCCTAGCTGTATATATGCAAATCACCTGACCAGAGTACTTTTCCCCCCATAATTCTAAGTGCCAAACACGAGAGATGATACTAGTATCGATCGAGGGCGAGAATGGGTAGAGCGCGTGTTTCGCTCAAGCATGTGAGCAAACCTAGGATGTAACATTCTGCAAACTCTTTACATTAAATACAGTACTGAAATGGCTCAAATTTTCAAAGCGGAAATTCAGTATTTATAAATTTCTTGTTACAAAACGTACTGCGATTAATTAGTCTACAACATTACAGTTTTGTCCTGTTTCTAACTAGCTGCGACAGTGTGTAGTATATACATTATATATACTGAAACGCAAAAGAAACCCAACTCAAGAATTTCCGCTATATATTGTATATACACTATGCTGCTGTTAATCAAATGGTACATGGCTACGTAAGATCTTTCCTTTCGGAAAAAAATACTAAAACAACACACAATACAGCAAATAGTATTCCTTCAAAGTTTCATTATTGACAGAGTAGGCGTTTGGCTCAAGGATGTGAGCAAACTTAGGATGCAACATTTTGCAAGCTCTTTACGTTAAATACAGTACTGAACTGGCTCAGTTTTTCAAAGAGGAACTTCAACATTCATGAATTTCTTGTTACAAGGTTTAGTGTGATTAAAACGTCTACAACATCGCAGTTGTGTCCTTTCCCTAATTAACTGCAACATTTTTTTTACAAAACATTCTGGGATTTCTTTTTAATATTATGTGGGATCAAGTGTGCAATATATACAATATATAGCGGAAATTCCCGAGTTGCGTTTCTTTTGCGCTTCAGTATATGTATAAAGGAAATTCCCGAACTGCGTTTCCTTTTTCCTTTAGTACAAGTATTTTTACAAGCAAGGATGTCATTGTATGCTCTAACGAAATATTGATATAGTCAGTCCATTCTTGAAATATACAACATGATCATATAGTCCGATTATGCAAGGATGAGTTAATGTATGACAATTATTAATACATGTTAACTTTATGGACTTAGGAGTTACTATTGATACGATGTTTACTAATTCGTTGGATACTGTTTACAGACATGGTAGAGACGGTATGTTATTTTGGTTCAAGAAACGATGTATGCTGACACGATGAACGTTCTGTTATTATAACGATTTGACTGTATAAATGAAAGCCAGATTTGTGTTTAGTTACTTTAGAATGGGATGGGAGAACGGGAGTTGAGAACGGGAATTTGGAACGAACCATGAACATGGACGATTATGGATCTTATATAGAATCTGGGTAGCATTACCAGAACAGTACGTTGACCGAATTTAAACTTTATATTCCTTTTTAGGTCAATTCATCTGATTGATCATTTAAAAAAAAACTCGACTCTGACATTCGTTCTTCTGTAAGTTGCGTTATAGAAATGAGAATAATGTAAATAATGGTCTATCGATCACTAAATGTCTAAAATGATTACATTAGCACGAGCCCATTCCGACTGTCACACCAAACATTGGATGTAATTAACGGACATAAACACTTTAGATATAAAACCGTCTGCCACCACTGTAAATATGATATGCATTAGTGGTATTTCACGTGTCAAAATTCATCTCCCTGAAAGATTGAATATAATAAATCGCCGTAGGCACAAATCCCTCTGCTGCGTTTGAATTATATGCCAGCAATATTTGTCTGTCGATCAGTTAATGTTTATAATATATATACTATATATATATTTTATGAGTTCATTCACACCATGCACAACTGTTATCATAGGAATTATAAAGAATCTTACAAAAGTGACGGTGTATTACTGATTTTAACAAACGAGTTGGATAAAATGATACATGTAGGATAGCTTTTATCGATATTCTCTATATAGGTCACGTTCATCACCGCGAAGACTGCAGGGCAATCCATAGTCCCCCACCGGCCCAGACAAGCATTTTCCAGACATTTCCTATGATGGAGGTCAAAAATCAAGGTCAAGGTCACAGTGACCTTATTTTGGTACGTGACACAACGCTATCCCAAGATGTATTCACATACCAAGTTTGGTATATCTAAGTGTTATAGTATTGGAAATACGGTCCGGACAAGCATTTTCTATGACAGAGGTCACAAATCAAGGTCAAGGTCACTGTGAACTTATTTGATATGCGACACACCGCTATCCCAAGATGTAGTCACATACCAAGTTTGGTATCACTAAGTGTTATAGTATTGAAAATACAGTCCAGACAAGAATTTGCTATGAAAGAGGTCACAGTTCAAGGTCACAATGACCTTATTTTGGTACGCGACACACTGCTATCCCAAAATGTATCCACATACCAAGTTTGGTATCTCAAAGTCTTATGATATTGAAAATATGGCCAGGACAAGCATTCGGAAGGACGGACTTTCTATGACAGAGAACACAGGTCAAGGTCAAGGTCACAATGACCTTATTTTGGTACGCGACACACCGCTATCTCAAGATGTATCCACATACCAAGTTTGGTATCTCAAAGTCTTATAGTATTGAAAATATGGCCCGGACAAGCATTCGGACGGAAGTACGGACAGAACGACGAGGTGCAAACCTATAGTCCCACCGGGACCGGTGGGGGACTTATAAGCAAGCTTTCCATGCCTTTTCAATGATCATTTAGCGTTGCGAGACAGGTCGCGTGGGGTTTCACAATGTATATATAAAAGTATTGTTACCTTTTCATTGTCTTTTTTTTATATCATTTATGGACTGTCTAGACATGACATTTCTGAATCTGAATCTGCAGGATACTCCCATCCTTCATATTGAAGATCATAGGGAGGTCAGTATATTGTGGTGGAGGAAAGACAGTCCCATTCTAGGTTATAATCAGTACCCATTCCATCAAACTCTGCAAGCGATCTGACTTACGGTTTTTCACATACCAACACATTTTCAACCCAGAACTAGGATCAAATTTCCTACCTGACGTTGATAGCAGTGTAAGTCGAGTGTCATAGTTGGCGTGCTACAGCACGAACACCCAGCCGCGGATGCAGTCTATCCCATTTCCAAACGACAGCAGAATAACGACATATCGGGTCTACCTCAAAAAAGTAGGTATAAAGGTCAAACCGGAAATGTAGCTATTACAGAATATATCGGGTCTACCTCGAAAAAGTAGGAATAAAGGTTGAACCGGAAATGTAGCTATCACAGAATATATCGGGTCTACCTCGAAAATGTAGGTATAAAGGTCAAACCGGAAATGTAGTTTTCACAGAACACAGTCAACCAAATACACATTAATCAGAACAAAAATAAATGTTAAGTATAGTATAGAGGCTATGAAGAGATGTTCACCATTAAGAAACCGAAAGGGAGGGAGCGTAGACTCTCCATAGAGATTCTCCAAATTAATAGTATTTATCTGGAATAGTGTTTACAGTAGGTTTTATCAACAGTCTTTATATAGTATTTATCTGGAATAGTGTTTACAGTAGGTTTTATCAACAGTTTTATATAGTATTTATCTGGAATAGTGTTTACAGTAGGTTTTATCAACAGTATTTATATAGTATTTATCTGGAATAGCGTTTACAGTAAGTATAATCAACACAGTAGGTTTTATCAACAGTCTTTATATAGTATTTATCTGGAATAGTGTTTACAGTAGGTTTTATCAACAGTCTTTATATAGGTCACGCTCTTCACCGCGAAGACTGCTTGTAATAAAATCGTCATGAATAAATGTTGCAAGTATTTGAAAATCTGAGACATCTGATTGGTTGAAAAAGTAGGGTAAACACTAATAAGAAGGAAGGAATGTGACGTCACAAACACAAACGGGTTGATATGGCTACCGCCTTTGAACGGCCAGTGGCAAAATGGCCGCTGCGGCCGTAACCTTGTTTACCAATATTCATATTTAAAGAATTCACTTGTATTAATTAGAACTAAACAATATGTTTTGTCTGATGGGTAACGGGAGTTTAAAAGAACATTTATAAAAAAAGTTTGTTAGAGGATATAGCTACGCTGGGATTTCGCTATTTACTCGATTATTATAAAATGGAATGACGAAATAATTAGTGTGTTTTGGTGTACCAAAGAACCTGGTTTAACCCCAGTGGCATTTTTGTCATTGACCATACCAGGGCGGTACCCATTTGGCAACCGTTTTATGTTTGAATGGTGTGTCGCGTACTATGCTTGACATTGTTGTCTATTTTGAAAGCGTGTTTGTGATTGCGTTCAGTGAATGCTACATTTCCTATTCGACCTTTGCTTCTACTTTTATTGCATACGCATTTACAAGACCCGTTTCCTTTCCGTGTAACAGAAGACGTCAATATTCGCTCATATTGACGTGTCGTCAATATTCGCTCATATTGACGTGTAGTGAAGTCATATTGGGCGTTTAATGTATACTCGTTCGTGATTGGTGCACTTTTCTGTTTATGTCAAAGAAAGTATGTCACGTGTTGTAAACAATGTTGATTTCATTGTGAAAGTTCCCACGATGTAATAAATGATTTTGCTGAAAATTAAATGTTACAACCTATTTTATTGTTCTAATTTAAAAATGCGTATACAGTAAAAAGGTTATTATATTTATATTGGGATATATGAAATATTGTGCTCTTAAAGTCGCCCAATATTAATACGCGAAAGAACTCGTGCATATATCCCAATACAAATATAATAACCTATGATTAATGAGTACAACCTCGAGACAGATTAGTAGCAATGACATATTGGAGTTGCACACTATCGTTCCAGTGAGACAGCAAGTACCATGTAAGTATGTTCTGTTTGGGATAATACGTCACTGTCATAGGTAAATATAATTAAATATACGTTTCATGTTCCACTAGGGAATAGTTCGCTCCTTAACTTGACTTGCTATCGATATCTTACGTCCAGCAATGACATTTATGACAGCTAAAATGTAGCAATATTTGATATTCTCATGAATGATATGTCGAAGGTAAGCCAGAATTGACATTACCAAAACCTACGCCTGGAATCGATAAATATCAATTTTATCAATGTTCAGTGCTATATAGATAAATATATATTATATATTCTGTGATGAATTATAGAAATTTTCCAGTTTGAGAAAATCTATAACATATCTCTTCCTCTACTGTGCTATTTCGCCTAGTGCGCAAGATAGCACAGTAGCCTGATTTTAAGAACTACTTTCTTAGCAGGTTGAAGAACTGTTAAGAACTTGTGAATTTGAAGAAGTAAGTGGTCCTGAAATGTCTATGCAACCAAAAAATGCTGGAAATGCCCCCTGAACCCCAGCCACCATCGTCTACATGACGGTTCCAACCTGTGCGTGTGCAGCAATATCTTGACGTCACACAGCGCGAATGACGTCACGATATTTATGTATTACTCCACGCTGTCGCCAAAGGAGTGACAGAAGAAGGAATAAGTGTGTCAAAAGACGATTGGAAAGAAATTCATCACAGAATATATAATATATAGTTTAATTAACATTGTTGTCATAATACGGAAAATAATTCCCTCGTGAGAAAGATTCTTGCGGTTTAGACTTGCGCACGAGTTTCTAAATCGCAAGAATCTTTCTCACTCGGGAATTATTTCCCGTAGCACAACAACAATATTAAATAAACTATATATATATTATATATTATTTTATGAATTTCTTTCCAATCGTCTTTTTTTGACGCACTTCTTTGATCAAACTTTTTGATATCACACTCCACATCATTTAGTACTCGTATGCGTTTTCTCATTGAAAATACACGCGAAATGCTGATATACAATTGATTTAACGTTATTTACAGTTTCCATATACTTAAATAATTCTTTAGTATAAATTATCAGTTGGTCCTATTGTTTTTCGGATGGGTACCGGGAGTTATAGCTCTACTATTTTGAAAAGATAACTCGGATAGCCGTATATATGTTAAGCAGCCATGAGCCGTTTATAGTTTAATATTCGTTTATTGTGTACAATTTCGAGACAGGTTAGCAGCAATGATAGATTAGAGATCCACACCATCTGTCCAATGGGACAGCAATTACGGTGTAAAGTATGTTCTTGTTAGACTAATACGTCAATGTCTTGGTAATTATAATTAAATATACGTTTTACATACCATTTGGGAGGATTTTCGCGCGTTATTTAGAAATAATATCGATATGTTACGTCTAGTAAATAACTATCAGTGGCATTTATATACATTTTATCTAAAATGTAACGACAGATGTGATATATGATAGATGATTAAGCCGGAATTGATGTCTCCAAAACCTTCGTCTTGAATCCAAGCATATCAGCTTTTTCATCAATGTTCAACTATAAATAAGAATTATCGCTTTTCACTTTTGAAATTTTGATATAGAGCTATGGAGCGTATAATATTTATTTGAGTGTACTTTATCATGGCAAATACTCGAGAATCTTCTGAAATGCAATATTTTAAGCGATAAATGCACTAACAGGAGGTATAAAAGTCGAAAAGGAAATATAGTATTTAAATGACCAGTCAACTAAAGACACGGATGAACAAACAACAATTACAAGGATAAATAAAATGCAAGGTATATGAGATCACAGACATAAAATGGATGACGATAGGGCCACCGCCTCGGAATAGTCCGTGTCAAAACGGCCACTTAGTGGTTTAAACTAGGTTCTATGGTGAATCAAACCTCATTCGTACCCTAGTGTCATCCCAATTGATGTATACTCTAGTTTAGTTTACTCTAGTATCTGGTAACGGTAGCCGTGAAGGAGTAGCTTTTTAGTTATACAAAGATTTCGAATATTAAAGTCCTCAACTCGAGTACAAGCTCTAGAAAATGAATAAGTTGAGACACATAGACTCCATAAGAAGTTGCTCGGGGAACATCCCTGTCTAAATGGGGATAATTAACAATATCAAAGTTAAAATCATCTCTCTTGTCATATGTCTTGCTAATTATTTCACCATTTTCAATGGAGAGATGTAAACCGAGAAAGGAAGCGTTATTATCAGAAATATTAGCTTTGTTAAGTTGAAGTTATTTAGGGTATATATTATTAACCATAGTAGAAACGAAAGGGTTGTCAATGTTTAATATGTCATCCAGATACCGAGAGGTGTTTGCTTTTTTTGTCAGACCAGGTCTTATGTTTACTGCGATATTGTAGTAATTTTCTCTCAATAATGTTCATTTTTTGTTTTACCGATAAAATGTAACAAAGTCTTCAACATATCTGAACATTTTCTACCCTTTTTGTCTGCTCTGGTTAATAATATATATCATAAAGAACTTCAACAACAACGCTGCTATTTCTGATAATCTAAAAACCTACGAAACAGTCAAGAAATGTACTAGTATTTAACTGGATTATGATGAAATATCCTGCAGTAAAATGAAGTTATATGTCATAAATTATTTACGAAGAAAGCAATCCACTTTCTACATAATGATGATTATGCAAATCATCATTCTATGTTTTCCAAGGATAGCAAGTAACATTTTAGCCTTAAATTAAATCCAGACTACATATTCTGATTTAAGAATACATTATCAATTGTGTTGTTAGATAAACGAATATTCTCAAATGAGTAAAACAAATGTCCAATAGATCACTATCCTACTGCATTGGAATGAAGTCACATTAACACTGACTAAGGAATGTACACGCATTGTATAAAACTGATCCAAATAACCCGACGAGATATTTTATAGTTTATCACTTGCGAATTAGCTTACATGCTGTTTATGCTGATGCTTATGATTCTTCTTAATGAATGAATGAATGAATGGTGTTTTTACGGCACATCGACACATAAATAGGTCATATTGTGCGCAAAAACTGATGAGATTATGTAAACCTTATGCTGCACAGAGCTAGGACAGCTTCTTCTCGACAAATGGGTTAACTAGAAGAACACCATTCTCCGAGTAACGGTTTAATTGAATGGAGTTTATTGTTAACCGACAAATCCCAAGCGGCTTGCCAAGAGTTACAGATATATGTGTTAATACAACTTTTAAAATCAGTTTAAGGTAATTTGTCATTAGATATATGTAACCGGTTGCACATCTCTTACGCATTGATCATATACATGACAGACGTTGTTTATCTGTTTAATAAAATACCGCGTGTACATATTTCAATATGTTTTTTCAGACCAGGTATTATGTATACTGCGATATTGTTGTAATTTTCTCTAATAGTGTTCAAGTTTGTTTTTTACCGATAACATATAACAAGGTCTTCAACATATATTGAACATTAACGACCCTGTTTGTCTGCTGTGGTTAATAATATATATCATAAAAAACTTCAACAACAAAGCTACTATTTCTGATAATCGTAAAACCTTCATATGAGACAGTCAAAAATGTATTTAACTGGATTGTGATAAAATATTCCTGTTATAAAAAGTAGTTTTATGTCATAAATTATTTACGAAAAAAGCAATTCACTTTCTATATAATGATGATTATGCATATCATCATTCTATATTTTCCAATGATAGCAAGTAACACTTCAGCCTTACAAAAATCCTGAATACATATTCTGATTTAAAAATACATGTATCAATTGTGTCTCTGAAATGTTTTAGTGCGGAGTTATACTGTTAACGCCTTTACCATGTTTACACACACCAGACAAACAGTTTCGTATTGATGATTTAATTCTCAAATGTCACGCTGAGTGTCTATCGAATTACGAAATACATTTCGTTGCAAAAATAACTAAACATAAAATACCTAAATATTTCGTGTCAGTGGGTATTATATAAACAACCATGCTATACTCAGTACCATCTCAATACCATTCTGGAGTACATTTATATCAGGAGTCCTAACGCAGTTCCGAATAAAATCAGTCGGATGCTATCATTGGTTCTAAATCTAATCTAAGTTACTCCATAAATGGGACAGTTTATTGAACTTGATATAGAAATCCAATTACTTGGGGATTTAATTTTGACGCTCATCATATACAGGGGAAAGCTGCAGTACTTTCTAATAGTATGACTGGAATAACTGTCTGTCAATAAGAGATGCAATTTAATATCAGGAAAATTGTATGTGAGTGAAAATGAACGGGGCATATCTCGTACGCATTGATCCTTAATTACAGACGTTGCTTGTTTGTTTAATAAAATACCGCGTGTACATATTCTAATATTTTGAATCATAATACACATAGATCGTCGTATTACCTTAAGTCATTGTCATTCTATACAAGTTGAACCATGTAAATTTGATGACTCAAAATAGTGAAATGCATGCAATATAATTGATGTTAAGATGTTATGTTATCGGTCAGATGACAGCTTAGAAACATATTTATATGTTATGCAATAAAACCGTTTATCTTTGTAGGCGCACCACTACCTAAAAAGTGCTCATTTACAAAAGGTGGTGGTGACTTATGAATTAAAACACGATAATTTAGTATTGGCAATTCGCCTACCAATGAAGGCAAAAGAGGACACACAATAGAATAACATGTCAATGAAATATAACGCCTAAATTAGATACAAATGTCGAACAGGAAATGTAGCATCCACTGAAGGCAATCAACCAAAACAAGCATTCACAACAAAACTATAATTACAAGGATGAGTAGAAGAAAGGAACACCACATGACTGACAACTTGGGCACACGTCTTGGATCGTCAGCGACAAAATGGCCCACTGTGAGCAACAAGAGAATATTACCATTGAGGGCACGACAATACAAGATTGCAGACAAATAGCAAACGTCACCGTCCATTTGGGCTTTAGGTAGACGTCATCATAGGGTTCGCAGCCTGTCCGGTCATCGCACAATTAAAGAGGAAAGGATAATGGCAAACTGTAAATTGGGTCCCACCACCAAGCATGCAGTGCGTTGGCCATATTGTCTCCGGGGACAGTATAAGTAAGGAACTTTCGCTTAAGCTATACGAGCGTATATGCAGAATTAATAAGATTTTTAAGTTGAAAAAACAAATATAATCGTGAACATATAAAGAAGTTACGAAAACCACGAAGTAAGTATTCGGTGACATGGCAAAGCCGGAGCAACAACAGACCAAGCTGTAAAGGTCGCGACAAAATTGAAGAAAACTGTAAACGTTATTTACTTTCCTTTTTTGGAGTTAGGAAGACGTCATAATAGGACCCACACACTGTCGAGTCAGCGCAAAGTCAAAGAGGAAAGCAACGTGGTGAACTGTAAATGAGTCAACCGCTAAACATGCAGCGCGTTGAAAGATAATAGGGACATACCTGTTTTGAAAATTAAAAGTGAAAATACAAATAAACTGATATGCCAATATCCCATAAGTTTTTGCTCGGGTTCATCCCCGATTCAGTGAGGATCATTACCGATATCAACATTGAAATCACCTCAGCGCCTTGTCATATATTTTGCTTATTATGTTTACGTTTTCATGCTAGTGATTGAAATCAAGGAAAAAACGACAATATCAGAAATCTTAGTTTCTTTGAATTGAAGTTCATGAAGAAAGATATTATTAACCATAGTAGAAACGAAAGGGACGTCAATATTAAATAAATCATCTATATAACGTGAGGTATTTTTAAAGTCTTCGATGACATCTGCCTGAGTATCTGGTAAACGACTCTACATGACATATCTTTCTTAGCAATACAAACACAAATCTGCGACAAGAAATGATTAGGATATCAACAATTTGTCTCAAACAGATGATGTTGACAGAGCAGCTCAAAACGCCTACGCCATTATGTAGCTCTATTAGAGGCATGCTTTTCAGTCAGAGGATATCATATTTTCAGTCAATATGACGGGGTACCATTGTGGTGATACTAATAGTATATTGATTTCAGGATACATTGGGAAGGTAATTTTGGATTTTATAAGAAAAAAAAACCACAGAAAAAATCAACACTTTGCTAATGGTACTAAGGGGTTCATAGGAGGTTGTCACTTACGTGAAATGTAATATTACGCGTAGATTTTGAGAGTATTTTAGGCGAAAAATGTCTCTCAGGACTATTAATATATGTGAACGCAATAGAACACCATTAACATTTTGACAGTGATGCTCTCAGTTTACGGTTGGGGACGTAAATTTACAACTTGAAGAGCGATACATCATACTTCTGGCCATTATTTATCAGCTCAGTGTGGTATTTGCCGAGGTTAATATCCCTTGAAACCTGAATGAATTCAGTGAAATATTCATGCTTCACACCACTATTGTGTTTCCTTTATGCCTATCGTATACAATTTCACTGTGCAACATATGTACTAAATGGTTTATAGATTAGTAGTGGTTATATATCTTTCGAAGATGTAAGGTTTTTAATGTGAAAAGTAACACAAACTACAACTTTTTCATTATCAATTGGAATATATAATAGGTTACGATAACTGACAATATAAAAATAAATGTTGGAAATTCGTAATGTTACTATGTGTGAGACAGCGTGCGTGTATGTTTTTTCTAAAGTATATATATATATAACAAACAACCTTCGGACGAACTACGACAGGGCGCCTAGCTATGACTAGATACACAGAAATCAAGCGTATGCATTCACTTCCTAAAAAGGATAGCTGCAACACACGCTTATGAACTGTATCTCTACATCATAACCCACTCGTCTTGAGGCACAATTAACATACAGACGCATACATACATACAATTATAGCTCATATGAGTGGGCCACATTTAAGCATTCAACCACACACAGCTATATTGAGACAGTGACATGGTTTTATTGAGTCTGTTTATGAGATGTAATTATAAGATGCAACACCTCTCATGCCTCCTGGCACCGGCTTAAGCGATATTCTACTTTAAAGTCACGCATATTTGACTTGATGATCTCAAAGGACTAGTAAATAATAACACTACTGATTTGTAGTCGGGGCAACTTTTTACGGACGCCACACAACACTAAACAAGCGCTATTGTGAATGATAATAAATACTGAAAAGTAACAGACTCGGTTTTATTGAGTTTGCGCATGAGAGGTAATGTAACGTGCAACACCTCTCACGCCTCCTAGTACCGGCTTAAGCGACTGGGCTTGATTATCCCCAAAAAAGTAAAATTGAAACGTAAAACAAACTACAACTTCCTGACTATCAATCGGAATATATAATAGGTTATGATAACCGACAATATAAAAACACAAGTAGGAAATTCGTAATGTTACTAGTTTTATGTGTGAGACAGTGTTCGTGTATGTTGTCTAAAATATATCTACAGTAAGGAAAAAGAAACGCGACACAGGAATTTCCGCTACATATTGTATGAACAATATGCTGCTGTCTATCGAATTGTACATGGCTACTCTAAGATCTTTCCTTTCGGAAAAAGACTAAAACAACACGTAACACAGCAAATAGTATTCCTGCAAAGTTTCATTATTGACAGAGTACACGTTTGGCGCAAACTTAGGATTTATGAATTTCTTGTTACAACGTGTAGTGTGATTAAAACGTCTACAACATCACAGTTGTGTCCTTTCTCTAACTAACTGCAACTTTTGTTTTTACAAAACATCTTAGGATTTCCTTGGAATATATATGGAATTAAGTGTGCAGTATATACAACATATAGCGGAAGTTCCCGTGTCGCGTTTATTTTCCTTTCATTATATGTTTAGATTAAAGCAGTGCAGTCTTTTATGTATACTTAGTATAAAACTAAGTGTATTACGTTCTGTAAATACACTTATACATTAACTAGTAGTGTTTGTATTATAATGACGATGAAGGGTATCACTAATACTGTTATTAATTATGTTTCATCATTTGTTTGCAGGCAGCCTGGTACCAAATCCGCGAAGGTAGTGCAGCGCGTGTGTCAATCCTGTGTATGTCAGATAAAGGACATTCCATACAAATTACTACAGCTCGAGCATAATTCCATTGTGAACTTCTGTACAGCAAGCTACAGTGGAATAATTCACTATTAGATAAAATGGAGTAGGTAAAGTTGACTCTATGTTAGGCTAAGCATTCACGTCTTGTATGTGAATTATTTCGACTCTGATTGCTTTGAAATTGATTTGAATTTCATGACAATAAGATGAGCTTTTGGGCACTATGAGATACAAAAATAATTTTGTATCTGTAAAAAGACATAAACTGAGAAGTCGTTAGTTTTAAACAAACGATTATTGACTATTATAGCATAATATCTTTATATGTATTACTAACTAGAAACATATACATCTGCTCCGAAGAAGACTGTATTTAATCAGCGTAAATTATGTCATACATGTGGATTTAAAAAGAAGAAAAAAACGTTGTGTCACTACGGAAAAGACAATTCACAGTCAAATATTTGCTTAGAGAAAAATCACATGACGCCTGGGAAATAATTAAATTAGTAAGTGTAAATTGCAGACTTTGATGAATTATGAGCATTCGTTTCAATCGATATTTTTTATAAAGAAGTATTATGCTTCGGCTTTAGTTTGTTAGTTTGTTAACAACTTGATACTGTTAAGAAATTGTCAACAAGGATATTATAATTCAAAAATGAAACTGATTGAATTACGAAATTTACACAAGAAGACGTAGAATAGTGTAGTAAATGACTGTCAGCATTGACCACAAAGTGCTATTGTGCCTTTACGACGAGAAGAAATTAATATAAACGCTAGGATATTTCACACAGACACCAAGTGACTTGCCGAGAAGTTCACAATGTCCTGGATATATTCTCTAATACTGCAGATGTACTTCACCCTGATGGAACTTGCCAAAATCAACTGTGTAAGTATTAGTTTTCGTTAACCGTTGTGCCAATAGAATTATATTCTTGTTATTCTCTTTATTGTTAACAATTTGTTTCAGACAACCTATATTGATAAATACATTATATCTACTACTATATTTATCAAATTAGATTATAACATAATATATATATTTTAAGATGGCAATGTGTGAAAAGTACAGTACAGCTGTATCTCATGTTTACAAAGTATACGTAGATGTATAATTTGTCTAACTATTCATACATGTAACATAACATGTGCAAATATTAATATAAATCTAGATGCTATAACTTGAGTACAAATAACAAAAGTATTATTGATGTTATTTAATGTATACATCCAGAATGCATCAGTATTTTGCTGCTGTTATTTCATAAGCATCCATTTTTCAATATGCTGTCTTTATCAATGATAAATAATATGCATACATACTTTATTAATGCAATGTACGTCATTATTTCTTTATATTTACATGACAGTAATAGTGTTACATACCTAATTGCCTCCGTAGTCAAGAGGCTAGAGAGGCTTCCTTTGAAACACCATCTCCATTGACCGCTGCCGGTTTGAATCCAACTGGGAGCTCGATTGTAAGTGAGAAAGTGTCGATTCTTACGAATGGCGGGAGGTGTACAGTACTGGTTCTACCCAGAAAAAAGTGGTTGGTCTGCCTCCACCACTAAAATAAAGACCGTCATGCATAACCTAAAATGTGGTGTAAACTGACGTTAAACATCAATCAAAACAAACATCAGAGGCGTAGCTGACCTGAAATGCATATATAGGCCCGACAAACTAGGGGGTCCGGAGGCTTTTTATTTTTATTATTTTTAATTAGCTATGCAATAGTGCGTTTTGGCATATATCTGACAGAGAACGTGTGTGGTATTTGAAGACATATTTTTTGGACAAAGGACCAGGTATGATAAAGGTGTATTTTGGCCCCCAATATATTCAAAATGCAAAAAATATATATTTACATATAATCTGGTGTGCATATTGAAGTAAATTGATCATATTCTATCTTCAAAATATGTTTTTATTTATTTTATTTATCTAGAAGAATTAATAGGGACTCAAAAAATGGCATTTTTGGTAATTTTGTTAGATTTTGTAGATTTTGAAACTTTCTGGGCAAGATTTTGATCCTAGAAATATAGAGCGCATCTCCGAGCACACACAGTTTTTTTGGCTGATGATGCATCCCTATCAAGTACCTGTTTCAACAAAAAATCAGCTGTGCTCGAGGGTGCGCTCTGTATTTCCAAGATCCAAAACTGATCGGAAACTGCCGAAAATGAACAAAAATGTCATTTTTTGAAAGAAAATGCCTTGTTTGTGAGGCTGTTAAACTCATCTAGGGCTTTCAAACGTACTTGTAATGAGTTTTAATATTGATTCAGTTTATTTGTAACTAAACTAGATATTCAAAACTTGTGCATTAAAACGTTCAATATTGGGGGCCCATTTTGTCCCTTATCATACCTAGTCCTTTGAGAATTATGATTTGATTTTAAAATAAAATAAACAAATGTTGACCCTTAATCCCCTCTGGCTTCAGTTTTTATAGGATTTTTGTACTTTTTATTTTTTTTCAATTTTCAAATTGATGTATAGGCCCGGGCCTATATGGCCTAATAGTAGCTACGCCGATGACGATCACACTTTATAAATAGTTACATTCCTAATGAATGTAACGCTCATTATGCTCATACAACTCATAACTGACACAGACATCACGTGGTCCAAGTATTAACCTTCATACCCCATCCAACCCATTCTCCAAAAAGGGAAAATCAGAGTTGGTTGGGGTATGAAATAAAACCTTATTTTTGGCTTTAAAAGTTTGCATATTGTTAAATTAAAACACTGAATAGGTAATTTTAAACGTTTTTCCAGTGAAAATGTTTTTCAATCCTGCTAATATAAGCTTTCCTATCATTTAATGGAATTAAGGCGGGACCACGTAATGGTATGTATAACTGAAGTAATGTAACCTTTTACATCATGATATTGCTTTACATTGAATGAAATGCAGTTACTTATTCGAATTTAAAAGGCTCAATCAAGTGCGGTCTGTAAATCAGAAATGTTAAGCGAACATTTAAATGAAAGGATATGTCAAGTATATTGTCTTTCTAAATGTGTCCTCCTCTTTCTACATAAAATGAACACGATGCTGTATTAAACGTTTTAATATAATATATACTTCATTGTTAGTATAGGCTGAATTGTCCTTGGTGTTGTATTTCCTTTAGTAGTATATATCAAGTCTGATATAGTCCTTAAGCTTAAAACAGGCGGACAAGTTATACCACGGAGTCTTCCTTCATTTATATATACTCCCCAACATAATTTAAGAACCACAAAATAGAGCAGTAATAATTACTTCATCTTTAATATTAAAAGGAAAGATACAAATATCGGACAGGGAAAGCAGCATTCAAGGACGACAGTCAACCACAAAACACAAAAACAAACACGCAAACGCAAACAGACAAACGAGAAGGCACAAGTAATAAAAAATGCAAACGACATCACAAACACAAAAGGGTTGACAATAGGGCTACCGACTTAGAACGGTCAGTGCAACAAAGGCCACTGGCGGAAAAGATGACATATTCAATAAAAAAGATAATTCAGGTGTGTTACATAACAATTGTAAAATAATACAACTAAACTTACAAATTGCAAAAAGACAGTAAACTGTTTAATTACAGCACTTAAAAAATTACCAAAATCTAAACTAGGTCCTTAAATTATTTTGAGGAGTATATTTGTCCATTAATCAGTGAAATCTTTTTTCCTTCTTGCATATTTTGATCAGCGACGACTAATGTGGGATACAGTCGAAATATACAAGTAAGAAAACAGTTTGCGCTGAGTAATGGATAACAAGTTTTAATTATTGACCCCAGAGCTGAAGATCAACATATTTAATTGTAATGAGTTTTCGGTTAAAATAATTTTACTTGAACGGATGGATTTCATTGGCTTAGAAGGTCATATGTAAACCGGTAAGACACGTTAATATAATGAAGCAAACTCTCTGATGATTGAAATTACTCCTTTATAATAAAAAAACGATATAACAAAGGAGTTAAACTCAAATATTAGCATATGCATATGCAAAATGGTGATTTTTCTCGCATTCACATCAATTATGATATTGGATGCTTTGTGACTGGGACAATTATTTACATTCATTGCGGTGTGTGTTACATACTTATAATAATAATAATAACATAATTTGTCTTGATACAATATGTCATTGGTGTGTATTTTAGAAATTGCAGCACTGCATGAAAGTGTCCGCATGATTATTTGTGTTTGCCTGTTGTATTCTATTGTATGACAATAGCCCGTGGATGCTACGACTACAGTCGATTCTTCGGAATAAGGATTGACTCGAATGACTGATCCGGTCGGGCTACACCAACTTATAGCTTTCTAGGCTATTGTTTTTTTTGTATTATATTTACACGAGCATATGTGTGTTCTACGTATATTGCCTATTGATGCTGCCTTGTTGGCTAGAGATTAGATCATGGAGGGAATTTCTTTATTTACACTGTCCTATTTAATGGGATGACAGTAGGGTAAGTGTGAGGTTTGGTGCACCCTAGAACCGGTTTAAACCCCCAGTGGCCTACTTTGCCACTGACCGTTCCAAGGCGGTAGCCCTATTGTCAACCCTTTTGTGTTTGTGATGTCGTTTACTTTTATTATCACTTTTGCCTTTTTGTTTGTCTGTTTGCATGTTTGTTTCTGTGTTTTGTGGTTGACTGTCCTCCTTGAATGCTATAATAAAATAAGTCAATAGTTTGGTAAACAAAAAATGGACAAATAGATAGTGTAACGCTTTCTGAATTTGGTATATTACTAGCCGCTCTGGTAACCATCAATATTCCAGGACGGAACTTGGCAGAATGAAAGGTTTTAATTAGCACAACATTTATTTGAGAAAAACTCCCTTGAGATAAGTTTGTCTGAGATGAAACAAGAAAATGAAGAGCTGTCAGATATTTCTGATGCCTTGACGTATTCATTTTCTTTCGGACGGTAACTAGTTTAGCAGGAATATTACTGTTACTGATTGTATCAAACATATTTACATATGTACATGTTAGGATGCCATGTATGCTCTTTATTCTGAAGGCAAACCTATTAATAAGCATGTATTTTAACGTCCCATAATTGCAGCAAGTTTATTATTATCACGCATCAGTTATAGAACTTACATACTGTTATCAGTGGGACATTTGCTGAAAAATCCACCTTCTTATTTCTACTTTGCTGTGATTGTTTAAAGCACTAGGGATTGTGTAGCAAATAACAAAATATACGTTTAGGTTGTAGCATGTTTACGTATTGAATTGATTTCTTATTTTACTTATCAGATCTGCATTCATTCAAGAACAGTTGTGCCACATTTCAATTATTTCAGTGAGATAGTGATATCTAAAGAAAAACAATCTTCACCTGCAATGTTCATAGACAGTGTGGTGTATAGCAACAAAGTGCCAGATTTCGATTAATTCAGTGGGACATGGATATCTAAAGAAAAAATGCTTCACCTGCAATGTTTATAGACTGTGCAGTGTACAGCTACAAAGTAGACATTTTCTGATATATTTTGCTTTTATAGGTTGCCTCCGGTCTTTAACCTTGGTTTACTCTAACAGAGCGCACATCATGTATATTCGTTCTATGTATGTCATTATTTGGCTGTTAAAGTAGCTATCCAGATATCAACATGCACATTTGACAACAGATGTTAACAGATGTCAACCGTCTACTGACGACGAGGTATATAATTATATAACTTACATATTTTTTGTTGAGAATCCAAACTCTATAGGCACAACATAAATGACTTTAACCAGCCAAGCCAAACTCCAAAACTGGAGCGTCGAATTAAGAGTTACCAACTCAAAATTCATTTCGCGCATATTCAATCACGGGTATTTTAAGAACTCGTTAAATTAAATATACTTTTAATCGGCACATATACGTTATTACATGACTTGAACACCTTAATAGAGCTGTGACAAACGGCTTTTTAGTGTAATGTTTCCGTTAATTGGGCGGGTTAGTTTCTTTACATATTCGTCTAAGTTAGGAAAGTCATTTGGTAATACAATTGAATGAGTGAGTGCCGTTAGCTGGGTTAGTTTGCGGTGAATGGGTGAGTTGTTTATAAAGGTACATTAATATTAAACATACATTTAATTTCAAAAGTATCAACTTAATATGATATTTAAAGTGTATCAAATATGAAAGAAAATGGAATAACTAACTTCAAATATATTTCATACCCTAATAGTCAACCTGGCATGGATTAATTTTATCTTAGTCGTCTTGTCTTGTCTTGTCGTGCCCTCAATGGTTTGTTCTCTAGTTGTTATGGTTTCTGCCAAGTCATTGAGTACCTTCTTTGTGGCTTTCTAGGCTTTTTTTGTATTTATATATACACGCGCATCTTTGTGTTTACTTATATTGCCTATTAATGCTGCCTTGTTGGTTAGAGCTTAGTTCATGGCGGGGATTTCTTTATTTACACTGTCCGGTTTTGTTGGGATGAAGTGTGAGGTTTGGTGCACCCTAGAACAGGGTTTTAACCCCTAGCGGTCTTTTTTGCCACTGACCGTTCCAAGGCGATAGCCCTATTGTCAACCATTTTGTGTTTGTGATGTCTAATCTGGCATTGTGTTCATCTTTAAAGTTGTTCTTTGTTTTTGTGTGTGTTTGTGGTTGACTGCCGTTCTTCAAAGCTACTTTTTCTGTTCGATTTTTATATCCATATTTAGTACTGAATTATCCTGATGTGGTCCCACTTTGCATAAATGTCTGAACTGGCTGCCGTAAATTCCTCAAGGGATATGGTTATGGAATGATCTAAACTATACATAAAGTAATAATCACAGTCACATTGATTTTATATCGTTTAGGACATTGAATATTCGTAATCACGCTTAACAGGACGTATGCAAGACCGATGCATTTGCCACAAAGAAAAAGACGAAAATCGGTAGAACAGATGGATGCTCTCCGAAATGTATCCGCAACTTATCATATACCTATTGATGCTGCCTTGTTGGTTAGAGATTAGACCATGGCGGGGATTTCTTTATTTACACTGCCCTGTTTAAATGGGATGACAGTAGGGTAAGTGTGAGGTTTGGAACACCCTAGAACCGGTTTAAACCCCCAGTGGCCTACTTTGCCACTGACCGTTCCAAGGCGATAGCCCTATTGTCAACCCTTTTGTGTTTGTGATGTCGTTTTCATTTATTATTGGTTTTGCCTTCTTGTTTGTCTGTTTGCGTGTTTGTTTCTGTGTTTTGTAGTTGATTGTCCTCCTTGAATGCTACTTTCCCTGTCCGATCTTTTTATATTTCTTATCATATGGTCTTGTATCACCCAGCACTTTTCAATTTGCAGTTCCATTAGTAGTTTATGTTCCAGATAAAAAATGTAATAAATACTGATAAAGGTGATCCTTTGGGAGCAACAAACACAATTAAGAGAATAAAGCAGCAGTCTCGGTTTTATTAAGTCTGTTCATGAGAAGTAATGAAAAAAGCAACACCTCTCACGCCCCCTAGCACCGACTTAAGCGGTATTCTACTTCAAAGCCACCTATATTGGGCTCGTTGGTCCCAAAGAACCAGTAAAAATACCACTACTGATTCTTATCAGTATAAGTATAACATTACAAAGGGCTTTTACTTTAATTTGAATGATGACAGAGATACGGTTTGTGCACTCTGCACTTCTTCTCATTGCACTCTATCATTGTGTGAAGTTTTATTGCAGTCCCATCAGTAGTTTTGAAAATATGCTCTGGACAATAATTCTAAGAATAAAATTACACAGGGAAATAGCTCTAATTTGAATGATGACATAGTTACGGTTCTTGCACTCTTTACTTTCTCTCATTGCCCACTATCATTATATGAACTTTCATTGCAGTCCCATTAGTAGTTTTGAAGATATACTCTGGACAAAAATTCTAAGTATAAAATTGCAAAGGCAATAACTCTAATTTGAATGATGACATAGTTACGGTTCTTATACTCTCTACTTTCTCTCATTGCTCTCCATCATTATATGAAGTTCATTGCAGTCCCTTCTGTAGTTTTGAAGATATGCTCCGAACAAAAAGTCTTAGTATAAAATTACGAAGGACAATATGTCTAATTTGATTTGAATAATGACAGAGTTACGGTTTTTGCACTCTACACTTCGTCTCATTGCCTTCTATCATTGTGTGTCCTTTCAGTAATTTTAAAAATATGCTCCGGACAAGAAAGTGTGACGGACACACGGACGCACAAAGCGGCAACTATATGCTCCCCGAAATAAAAACGCATACACGAGTATGTTGAACTATTTAACCGTCAGCGTGATAGACAAGCACATACTTAGCAAATATTAACAGAATAAGATATAGGGGTTGGTATAACATGACATAGGGGTAGGTATAACATACTCTTATATGAAACATAGTCTAAAATAACCATCGTCACTAATTTGAACGATAGGCAAAACACAGCACTGATGGTAACACAAACCTGATTTTAATTAAACAAATATTTCGAATCGGGATGTGTATCATTTATTACTATATATAATAATACACAGGAGCTATTTATTTTCATTTGGCCTAAAATCTGTTACGTGTGACTTAATCATCAAGCCCATTATTTGTGGCTTTAAAGTAGAATATCGCTTAAGCCGGTGCTAGGAGGCGTGGGAGGTGTTGCACTTTAAAATTACATCTCATTAACAGACACCGAGTCTGCTGATTTTATCTCTTGCAATTGTTTGTTTTTGTTGCATCCAAGAGATCTCCTTTTCAGTATTTATTGAGATTCACACGTCTAGCGTTTGTTAAGTGCTGTGTGGCAGCCGTAAAACGTCGCCCCTATTACAAATCAGGAGTGTTGTTACTTACTGGTCCTTTGGGATCATCAAGCCCATTCTTTGTGGCGTTAAAGTAGAATATCGCTTAAGTCGGTGCTAGGATGCGTGGGAGGTGTTGCACACTACATTACTTCTCATAAATAGACAATACAACCGAGTCTGCAACTTTGATATCTTGTTTTTGTTTGTTGCTTCCTAGTATTTATTTATAATTTCGACCGGATAACGTGTAAACATGCGACTCTGTAATAATTATTATACGATCCGAGGCCGTGCAATATTAAATTAGGCTTGAACAATTTCGTCCGTGTCGATGACGCGCTGATAATGTACTGGAAATCTTGCTAACCGTGTAACAGTACATTTCGCTTGCAATTATTCCTTTGAAACTTTCCAAGAGTGCAATGTACAGTAAAATAGTAGCGGGCAGGGAACTTCCGCTTTGTCATAGGTTCGCATACAATAAAACGTTAATATTATTAGATTTTTTTTTTTAGAAGTAGGCATACAAAAAGTGGAACAGAAAATGTTTCATTCACATTTCAAAGTCAATCAAAGGCACGCATACAAAAACAAACAACACCTTCAAGAAAAGGTAGATATAAAAGTCGAACAAGAATTGTAACATTCAACCACAAAAACGCAAAGAAACAAACAACAAATATAAAGCTGAATAAACGGCAAGATATCACATCCTAATTGAATTGAATTGAATGTTGTTTAACGGCTCATCAACACAGTATAGGTTATGTAGAGCCGCCCCAGAGAGAAGGGAAGGATACATAGGAATCCGGGAACCTGCCCTACTCTTATTATCGAATAGATTCCTATGGTTCTTTAACGTGCTCGGAGGATAGACCAATACACGGGGCCTCCCGGTTTACGTCCCCATCCGACGGACGAGGCTAAGGGAAAGTGTCTTGCCCAAGGACACACCGACGGAACTCAGTGGCACCACGGAGGATTGAACCCGGGGCCTCCGGTTACAAATCCGCCGCGCTACCGACTGCGCCACGCCAGCCCTCTCCTAAACAGAAAAGGTTTGACAATAGGGCTACCGCCTTGGAACGGTCAGTAGCCGAAAAACAAAATAATTCATCCATGGAAATGACTTCTGAAACATGAATGAAACTGCCGCCACTATTCCACTACTCGGTTGTATAGTAATTTCTTATAATGAATATTTCGAAGGCAGTATATAGTTGTATTATACCTAATATAAAACGCCCGTGCAAAATTCTCAACAATGTGTAATTTCTTACTATCTGAAGCGAGGGTCATTGTAAAAGGTGTAAATCGCCGGGTGATAGTATGTAAATATCGCATCCTCATGAGGGTGCCAGTATATAAATATCACATTCATGAGAGTGTGATAGTAAGAATGTACACCCTGAGGAGGGTGATAATCAATATTCTCAGGGTGAGCATTCTTACTATCACCCTCTCATGAATGTGATATTTATTTTATTATATCGAAAACTCCTCGGGCAAAAAATAAGATTCATTTTCAGTACAATTTTCACTTTGCCTGATAGACTGCTCCACTGCTTGATTGAGTGAAACGGGACATGCGCAGTGAAGCAGAATATTTGCCGAAACCATTTTCCCCCAGAAAGTTGCTATGAAACATAACTAAGAAAATGGGCGGTAGTTTGTTGAAATCGGTCAAGTTCTTTTGAAGTTATGATGAGTTAAAGAGCAATTTCACCATACTGACCCGATGACGTCACCGAAACAGCGCGCATCAAAGCTGCGCATGTGATAATTTTTTTACTTTACTATCACCCTGTACTATCACCCTCGCGTAAGATAGTAAGAATTACACATTGTTATCTAAGGGAATTTAGCATGGGCGTTTTATATGAGGTATAATAATGGATATTACATTCACGGGTTGATATTATCCACTGGCACCCTCAAGAAGATGTGATATTTATTTTATTATACCGATCAAGTACTCCTGTGGGAAATCAAAACATATGAGAATAACAATCTATTTTTAGAACTGAGCTTTTCAAAAAGCTAGCGGTATGATATTTTGCGCTATCACCCGCTATGACGCGTTGAGGGTGATAGCAGAAAATATCAACACGGCAGGGTATGTGGATTTTATATGGAGTGTTTACAGTGAGGTATAATAATAATAGGTACTGTTTCGGTGACGTCATCGGGTTAGTATGCTGAAATTGCTATTATATATCGTCATAACTTCAACAGTACTTTACCAATTTAAATAAACTACCACTCATTTACTTAGTTAAGTTATATCCAATCCAGTGATATAAGTTGCATAGCAACATTTTTAATGAAGAAAACAAAAACCGGCAAAGTGAAAACTGTACTGGAAATGAAATTTTTTTCCGGATATTGATTATCATCCTCGGCTTCGCCTCGGGCGATAATCCCATCTTCAGGATGAACACTCTTACTATAACCCTCTCAAAAATGTGATATTTATATTGTATAACGTGCATATAATACATAGTTAAGCTCCGTTTTCGCTTCAGTCCCGACATCGATTGACACAATTTGAATATTCCCTTGATTATGTAAGTACTTATTTCCTTTCATTACTGACCGATAACTTAACACAGTAAGCTAGTTTGTGCTATTCTGAATATAATGCGCGTTAATTTACCAATCGTCTGTGGAAAATCGTTTGAATAAGAGGGAAAGGGTTGCACAACATGTCTTACTTTAGCATGTTTGCCTCCAAACATATTGAACATATGTGTACGTGCGTGCGTGCGAGTGTGCGTGGTAAAACCCCATATGCAATACAGTAGACGTCACTTATAATCACCCAGTTACTTTTATTTTCATATCTTTCAAACGGAATGTACTATTTTGACCAAAAAAAAATGTGCCCAAGTCATATATTGTTATCTCATTTTGATTGACGGGACTTTACGCACATCAATTGTGCCAGACCAATACACTACCCAGGCACACTCTTGTACAATTATGTCCAGTGCCATTTGCAGACGGACGTTATCTTGACATTTCTCTTCGTCGCCTAGTAATGCGGTCGACCTTTTTCTTTCTTTCATATTTTCTTTCTTTCAACAGTTGTTGTCTGAAACATGTGACACTCATCGAAACGTCACACTGCTCGCCATAAGCAAACTGTCCCTGATCTTAAGACAAAAAGTGCATTAAGGTATATAGAATCACCGGGAGTAAAGAAACATTTTCTGTTTAAATTCATTTTTTTCACAGCTCCTGTAGATTATTTTAAAATGTTCCAGTCTTGAAAATATATCATTTAAACATACATTTATGCAGCAGTGAAATGAGTAGGTGCATTTTGCCATGCAAAATGTATCACTAAGTCTAACACCTCTCAGAAGAAAATATCCTTTACTGACCGAATGAAGTGTGTTTTTGAAATGAAAACAAATCATACTGTTAAAATAAACTAAGACATGAATATTTGCTGTTATAACATAGATCAGAGACAAAAGTCAAAATGCAATCATCAAATAAGTTATTAAAATTTGGCCCTTATATGGATCTAGTGAAATCCTGTAAATATTGATTCAGAATACCCCATTAAAACGATTACAGTTAGAGGACAATAATTTCAATAAGAAAATCCTATCATACAACTAAAAGAGTAAATCTAAATTAGAAACTAAATAGGCATTTTGCTTTAATTTTAAATTTAGATGTTTTACACAAGCGATTCGATACCTTATGTATTGTAGTTTATTCCACTTATTCAAGTGTATCTACGAGCAGATTTAAGAGATTTACTGTTATCGTCCCGTCATAAAAGAGCAGACGTCTGTGAAATAAGAACATATATAGAATAATCTCATTATTACCGTGTAAGGTATCCCTTTTTTGTGAAACTGCCTGTCCTGGATGTGTAGTTATGTTCATTTAATTAACTTACTGTGCATTCCAGAGAGTCTGGACGTCAAATTTGAACAGAGATTTGTTCTATTACTTCCTATATGTTTTCATACCTGATATGATTAGACTGCAAATAGACGCTCCTGGTTCTGTTTACAATCTTGCCATAGCCATATGTTACGTTTCACAAACCCTAAAATTCATTTTGACCCCACTAGTTTGCATTATGGCGGCAGTATTTTTATGAAATTGTCGTCTGCGCATGTCTGTTTCTTGGGTTCGAATGTACCGAGTAAAACGTAGGTTACGCAGGGTGGTGATGTTTTCAATGTTCAGCACCTCCAGCAATCGATCATACTTTTCTTGTATTTTGGAGGGTCTTCCTCTACCAACGGAAGCTGGAAAGTCGCCAAATGACCTTAGCTGTTGGTGCGAGCTGTTAGTAAAATTAAATTCAATTGTATTTTGGAATGAAGAAAAACATTTTTTTAAGTCACCCTACCCTAGAAAAATGGAATGTTCCGCCATCGCCATTTTGGTTTTCGGCTTTGAATAAAAGTACATGTAAACATGAGGGGTCAAAATGAATGTTTGGCTTTGCGAAGCTTAGAGATGGCTATGCGAAGTTATAGAAACATATAGAAAGTAGTAACAAAAAATCACGATTCATATTCGACGTCTAGGCCCCTGAAATGCAAGTAAATGCTTGTAAACTGCCTGTCTTGGACGTAATGTTATATTCATTCATTTAATTCAGATGTTGTAAACTGCCTGTCTTGGACGTGATGTTATATTCATTCATTTAACTTAGATGCTTGTAAACTGCCTGTCTTGGACGTAATGTTATATTCATTTATTTAACTTAAATGCTTGTAAACTGCCTGTCTTGGACGTGACGTTATGTGCATATATTTAACTTAGATGCTTGTAAACTATCAGTCTTGGACGTGACTTTATGTTCATTTATTTCATTTACTGCCAACATATAACACCATCAGATTTGTAACCGGAGGCCCCGGGTTCAATCCTCCGTGGTGCCACTGAATTCCGTCGGTGTGTTCTTGGGCAAGACACTTTACCTTAGCCTCGTCCGTCGGATGGGGACGTAAACCGGGCGGTCCCGTGTATCGGTCTATCCTCCGAGCACGTTAAAGAACCATAGGAATCTATTCGATAATAAGAGTAGGGCAGGTTCCCGGATTCCTATGTATCCTTCCCCTCTCTCTGGGGCGGCTCTAAATAACCTATACTGTGTTGATGAGCCGTTAAACAACATTCAATTCAATTCATCACGTATATACTAGTAAATATTAGGTCATCGATAACATCAACATTGATTGTACATATTGGCGTACACCATTGAGTGGAAGTATAATAATAAGTATAAAAGTCGAGCAGAAAATGCAGCTTTCACAGAACACAGTAAACCCAATAACATACAAAAAGACAAACATGAATGGCAATGTTAGTAATAAATAAAGGCATATGACTTTACAAACACCAAAAGGGTTGACAATAGGGCTACCGCCTTGGAGCGGTCAGTTGCAAAACATGCCGCTGGGAGTTTAAACCAGGTTCAGGTTCTAGGGTGCACTCACACTTACCCTACCTCATCCCAGTAAAACGGGACAGCGTAAATTAAGAAATCCCCGCCATGAGGTCGCATCCATAGGCAAACCATACATTGAACACGCGAACTATTATTAAGTGTTGTTGTATTGCCTTATCCAAAATACTGACCACAACATCAAACAACCTGTTATTTAAATAATAATTGTTAGTAGTTACACGGTAAATGGTGGTATATTTACGACTTCGATACTATTGTGCATTACCAAATTAATCAGACCACCTCTTATTCAAGGTTTGTGTCTTCTTATATTGGATATACAATTGCTCCTGCGCTTGAAAGTGTATAATATGTTTAGTTATACAAATACATGAAACACCCTCATGAACTGAATGTTGTTTAACGGCTCATCAACACAGTATAGGTTATTTAGAGCCGCCCCAGAGAGAGGGGAAGGATACATAGGAATCCGGGAACCTGCCCTACTCTTATTATCGAATAGATTTCTATGGTTCTTTAACGTGCTCGGAGGATAGACCGATACACGGGACCGCCCGCTTTACGTCCCCATCCGACGGACGAGGCTATGGGAAAGTGTCTTGCCCGACGGAACTCAGTGACACCACGGAGGATTGAACCCGGGGCCTCCGGTTACAAATCCGCCGCGCTACCGTCTGCGCCACGCCAGCTCTCATGAACAGACTCAATAAAACGAGTCTGCTACTTTTATCTCTTGTTTGTGTTTGTTGCTTCCAAGGGGTCCCCTTTTCAGTAGTTATTAATATTTGTTCCTAGTCACTGCTGCATTTGATCAATTAAACTAATCTCGATAAATTTGTGTTTTGATCAGTGCAATAGCATAATATAGTTCATTGTATACTTCACTTTATCTCTATATTTATTCTAATTACCTAATACAGCAACAGTCCCTCGGTAATCTGATTCTATATTATTCTGGAGGTCATCCTGTGTTATGGCAGACCAAATATCCTGGTACCCAGCACAAAGTAGTCTACCGGTACCCGGAAAACATATTCAGGATTGCGGACTACTACGTATCAAGCGTTTTATTAATATTTAAGGGGTGCGCTGCTATCAAATATAAGGCCAAACAAAATATTATGTGTGGTTCAGGTAACACTGGCAAAAAAATAGGGTAGGTATAGGTAGGTAGGCTTCTTTTTTCTTTTTTCTCTCAGTAATGAATTCAATTCTGATAATGAATTTAATATGTTAAATTACTATACCTTGATTTCGATTTTTTAGCATTATCAACATAAACAATTTTTTTTATTTTTTTATTTTTTATTTATTTTTTTTTTTTTTTATTTATTTTTTTTAATTTTTGCATAAAACGTTTTAGGGTCGGACCCTTGAAATAGGGTCGGTTACCTGAACCACACATATTTTATTATGTGGCCTAATGCAAGTTTCATGTTAAAATAAAACAGACACTTAACATTTTATTTACTACACATTTATGAGCTGTTTCAGTAATGTGAATTACATATTATGGTTAAGAAATAATAAATACGTACCTGTGTTTTATCGGTGAATAAAATTCAGTTAGGAGTTCGGATGCGTAGTAATTAAATCACGAGTAATTAAATTAATGACTCGCATTCGAACGACTTACTGTATTTATTCACCGGTAAAATACAGGTACGTATTTATTATTTCGATTCTAACACACCAATAAACCCATCGTTTACGCTATTGTGGGGGCCCTATATATTATCTCGGAGGTTAAGGTAATCAGGCTGCTATGTTTACAGGCTGTTCCATTGGGCGCCCCCATATGCAAAGTTTTGCGCGGTACAATATATTTAAATACACTAGTAGTCACGTGACAAACAATTAAGTCATTGCTTACGTCATACAGCTTGCGTTGCTTACGTCATACAGCTTGCGTTGTATGACGTCAAACGTTCTCAGCTTGTTCAAGATGCTTATTATGTGTACTGATGCATATGATGGGTTTATATCTGGTGTGTGCAAGGTTGGGTGCATAGCAAGTTTGTTGTAATTAACATTTCATTAAAATTACTGCTGAGTTTGTCTTCGTGACGTATATTTACCAAGTGATGTAATGTAACGTGGCGCTTCCAACGGATGAATTAATGGAACAGCTGTATTTTATCGTAGAATAACATACAGTTGTCTGTCTCTCTTCTTTGTGTTTATGAAATACTGCGCAGGTCGTGTTAGAATAAACAATAATCAATACTTAAAGTCGAAAGGCTTCTGGTAAATAGGATTATAGGATAACAATGGCTTTTTTAAAAATCACTGCATCTTGTTAGATTTTCGTCATAACTTTAATATCTGAAGGGCATAATCAGTAATTATTTAAATGTTTAAAGGAAATTGTCGTTTCACATTAGTGTTTGATGTTCATATTGCACCATAAGGTATACATGTACTACTAAGGAACCATTGTTTACACTTTACACGTTTAATATATGTAAGCACATTTAAAGTCAAAACGCCACTGGATTCAAAGGTCGAGGTAGAACAAATAATGCTTAATTTAAAGAATACTTCAACTCTACTTCAAGATTGATGTGCTTTGCTGTAGGATTAGACATAAACCAATTTGAACTATTTATGACGGAACTTGGACAAGTGAATGCACAAAGCAAACTGGACGGGTTCACACAGTTGAAAGATTTTTTCAAAGCTGATATAAATATGAAACACACGTTTTGTGTAACACAGTCGATATAAAAAACAGGAAATGTTGCATTCAAGGACAAACGATAGTTGTATCTTAAATTGCCACGTGCACGCGCACGCGTACGAGCACTTACACGCACATGAACACACACAACGAATGTTAAGATTAATCGGACGATTCTAACCATTATAACCAGTTGTAAATTATTTTGAAGTTACAATGTTCGAATTGCCTTTCAACGATAAAGATGCATGTATTATATGGTTAAAGAAAATGACAACAACTAGTTACACACCCCATAACCATGTTCACTGCAGGCTATTATACTGAATACAGTTTAAATGCAAGCACAAGAAACTCGAAATCTGTTCATATATTGAAAGGAATGAATAAAACATATATTTCTTTCTATGTACGTTTCCAAACGACATCGCTCATTTCCCAGAGGTGCCTTTTGATTGACAGGATGTTAACGTAAATGTGTGCTTTTTTGCTGAAGTTTTATTTGTATTAGTGCATATATAACGACACGATTTTAGGCCTAAAATAGAGATATTTGTGTAAATATTGATCCATTTGCTCTGCTGACATCTGCTTTTGTCAGAAAAATACGCTAACGGGAATACAGTATTCATTTCCATATACAATAACGCAAATAATAGGGCTGAAGTTTGGTAACTTGATAGATTGGTAG
The DNA here is from genome assembly GCA_037043455.1 of Cyrtodaria siliqua. Lineage (NCBI taxonomy): Eukaryota > Metazoa > Mollusca > Bivalvia > Adapedonta > Hiatellidae > Cyrtodaria > Cyrtodaria siliqua. Next base: position 138,978 of record JAWPHD010000597.1, read on the forward strand.
CGTAATGGTAAAATGGATGTGTTTTTGGTGGCAGTTTATTTCTTTATGCTCTTAACACAGGCTGCTTTTAGCTTTAGGTCGATAACAGTACTGCTGGTGGCTAGTCGATTTTGATATTGATACAATTTTTCTCATTATAAAAGTACTGCTCTACAGCAGTATTGTTATAGGTTTGAGACCACTAAATACAAATTTTCAATTATGTACTACATTCCCAAATTACACAAACAACATTATAAAATCCGTTTATTTGTTTTTTAATTCTAGTACATACGCCTCTACACACATCTTCTTGCATTTCTGCCATTAAATATCACGTGAAGCATTGTATTGCTTAAGGTTGTGGCAACATTGGGATTCATTTATTTTGGTCAATTACAAATTTAGGAAATGTTCTTGGTGATATTTGAAAGAATAACGTTTTATCCACAAGTACTTCTGACTTTCCTCACTATATACAACCTTTCGACTAAACTGTATCAAATACCGGCATATTGAGGCGGGACGCATGGGAAATACTTTTCTCGTGGATATACCGCATAACTCACTTTTGAATTTCAAGTGTTTTGACACGAAGTAGTCCCAATTTGTACTCACGCGCTTTTACGTGGAAATTACAGTTGTCTTTTGAAAAACGCTAGTTCAAGCCAATTTTGAACGTTAAAACAACACTAACAATGAATAAAGTAAGTTTATAAGTTAAATATCCCCTAGAATTCGTTTTGACCGCTTTTAGCATATATAACATAGTCTAAATCGCAATTAAAATGTGAAGATCAAATATTTTGAGTTTTTTGTAACTCCAAAATTACCGATTTCTCAAAACGGTCTCAAAAAACGGGTAGTCACCAATTTGGCTTAAATTAACAGGAATGATAGATTAGTACCTCTTGTACCTTTCCTGAAAATGTCGGCAAAATTCATGACTACCCATTCTTTAAGACCGTTTTGAAATATGGTCGCCCCTTTTTGTCACTCAAAACACTCATATTCAAAATGGCATCTACGAGGTAAATAAGCGAAAGAAAAGCAACAACAGAAACGTAAATCATGAATATTTTTTACTCCCAGACATAGAGTCTAGTTATTTCCTGTCCCAAATAATAATATGTCAGTAAAAGCACTTTTCTGCCTTTCTTTTAGCATATTTACGGTAAAAATCAGCAGCAACTGGACGCTTAAAATCAGTAAACCGCAAACGTAGTAGTCGGCTGTTGTTGTGGTGTTGTGTTGACTTGGATAATTGCAAGGAAATAATTAACAATACCAGGATTTAATGAGCAAAAAGACAGATGTTATGGCTGAATGACAATTACCAGTTCTTGTAGAACAGCTATCAGGTACGACAGTTGACCAAGATTGATCAAGCAAGGTCATGACTCATGAGGTTTGACTCATGACTCATCAGTACGACATCATGTCACGTTCACCTGGATTAGGCTAGTGACACTGACATCTTTGGTGATTAGACGTAAACAAAATAAAGGTTTGTACCCTTTACTGAACCTTAAATGTTATTTTCCCTGCATGTTTATCATGATCATGTTATCAATGTAATAGAGTGCAGGGGCGTAGCTATACCGTTTTCAATGGGTACGCAAGAGCTACATGCTACGCTCCTGGAGTTTCTCCGTTTGCTAAAATTTAATATAGCGTTCTTATATGTTAATATGCTCTGAAGTAAATAATTGCCCCGAGACCCCCTGTCTCCAGAATATGTGCGTTTAATTATTTACTTTTATGCATATAATTCATAAAAGCCTGGTTATGCCCTTGCACCCCGCTCGATAGGGCTGCAACGATACACTATGCTCATGATAGTATACGTATCGCGATACTTAACTGACGACACGATATGGATCGAGATACACGGTTTCATTAAATAATATCTTATTTCACAAAATAAGCCAAAATATTAGCATATGGGAGGTAAATATAGTTGCTACTTACATTACTAATCCTTTATTAAACAATGTAAGCGTCTCCGTGGCCCAATGGTTAACGACGCTGCGTTGTAAACCTTCGTCTCTCAACGCTGCGGGTTCGAATAATAATGGGAGCTCGACTTGTGAAGAAGTATCGATTCTTACGGATGGCGGGAGGTGTACAATACTGGTTCTACCCAGGAAAAGTGGGTGGTCTGCCTCCACCACAACACATTGACCGTCATATATAACCTTACATGTGTTGAAAATGACGTAAAACACCAAACAAACAACAAAAACAATTATTAAACAATCTCAAATAATATAAAACCATAGGAAACATACTTTTTACAATTATTTGTGAGATTTGTCAATAAGAACAAGGTTGTGCTTATTTTTGTATCGTTGCCGTATCGCGATACAGACCCCACGATACGATACTATAATCAAAATAATCATATCGCGATTAATAGTTTCACCGCTACCGCTTGTCACTGCCCTGACCAAAAATATAGAGATAAAAACAATAAATCTGCTGCACTACTGTACAGAATTCACAGATCTATATAAACAATAATTGACTTTTCGTTCAGGGATCCTGGCAGACGTTGCCACCATCTGTCAAGTGACATCTCCAAGTTCCAGCTCTGAGACTGAGCCTAGGTAACTAAAACTGAAGCAATAACTTTAGTATGTTTGACCTCTGTGCTATATAACCTGGAGCCACCCCAGGAAGCGGAATTTAAAAAACTGTACCGAAGCTACTCTTACTATTGAATATTAATATAGGGAAATTCTTAGGCTACTCTAAGTCTTATATCAAATATATTTATGTGGTTCTTTAATATGATTTTTATAAATGAAGATTTTAAGTTGAGAACAATTAGATATGAATGGCAGACCCGTTTTGTACAGATTGTTTTTTTATTCTCTTAAAAAAAGAGGAGTGTTAAAAGAGAGTCGGTTAGGTTGCAGTAAACACAGGGATGGCGAGTTGTCCGTCGCCCGTCGTCTGGCTGTCCGTCCGTAAACTTTTACCTCGTTAAGACGATAGGGCCTTCATTTTTTAACTGATCTTTATCAAACTTTAACATATTGTAATATCAATGAACGCTCGGACAAGTTCGAAAACCATCAAGATCGGACCATTAATAGCGGAGTTATGGCCCTTGATTTAGTTAAAAATGTTATGTTTTGCCTCGTTAAGACGATAGGGCCTTCATTTTTCATCCAATGTTTACCAAACTGTACCAGATTGGTAATATCAATGAAAGCTCGGACAAGTTCGAAAACAGGCCAGATCGGACCAGTAATAGCGGAGTTATGGCCCTTGATTAATTAAAAATGCTATATTTTGCTTCGTTAAGACGATAGGGCCTTCATTTTTCATCCAATGTTTACCAAACTGTACCAGATTGGTAATATCAATGAAAGCTCGGACAAGTTCGAAAACCAGCAATATCGGACTATTAACAGCGGAGTTATGGCCCTTGATTTAGTTAAAAATGCTATATTTTGCCTCATTAAGACGATAGGAGCTTCATTGTTCATTCGATTAACAGATTGTTAATATCAAAAAAAGCTCGGATAAGTTCGAAAACCATTCATATCGGAACAGTAACAGCGGAGTTATGGCCCTTGATTTAGTTCAAAATGCTATATTTTGCCTCGTTAAGACGATAGGGCCTTCACTTTTTCATCCTATCTTTACCAAACTTTACCACATTGTTAATATCAATGAAAGCTCGGACAAATTCGAAAACCAGCCATATCGGACTAGTAACAGCGGAGTTATGGTCCTTGATTTAGTTATGAATGCTATATTTTGCACGGTTAAGACGATAGGGGCTTCATAGTTCATCCAATCTTTACCAAATTATCAGATTGTTAATGTCATTGAAAGCTCGAATAAGTTCGAAAACCAACTATATCGGACCAGTAACAGCGTAGTTATGGCCCTTGATTTAGTTCAAAATGTTATAATTTGCCTCGTCATACGATAGGGCCTTCATTTTGTATCTCTTTACCAGATTTCTGACTCTTTTTTTTTATATATTTTTTTTTTTTTTTTTTTTAAATTATTATTTGTATTTTTTTTTATTTTTTTTTTATTTTTTTGCTGTATGTTGGACCAGTCGGACCTGTAACAGAGGAGTTATGGCTCTTGATTTAGTTAAAAATGCTATATTTTGCTTCGTTAATACTGTATGGCCTTCATTTTTCATCTGATCTTTACCTAACTTTACCAGATTCTTTAGTTATGGCCCATGATTTAGTTAAAAAGCTGTTTTTTTGCCCGAAACTTTCAAAAAGACGTAAATGGCAATCACTCGCTTCATTGATGTTATAAGAGCCATGTTAGCCAGTAGAGCGTCCACATGCCCTCTTGGGCCTCTTGTTTTGTTGTTGCCTAACTATCATATGAAAGTCCAGGCAAATCATATGGCTTACCTAAATATTTTACACTTTCGCTGTGTAACTTGGTAATAATTTGCATAGTTATAACACCAGTGCCCAGTGGATTACAGAAAACTTAGAATGGTGTTAATGTTTCAATAATGATCAATTTAACTGATTTTGATATACTATGTTTTACCGAAACACATTATTTGATAACGTTTTAATGGACTCTTTGCAAATTGATGGTTTTTCAACTATGTATAGAAAAGACAAAACATCCCATTCTGGTGGTATACTTGTTTATATATCGGAAAACTACGGTGTCCGGTTGGGGCCAGATACTATGTCGCGACAATGCGACGCCCGACAACGCGACATCGCGACATCGCGATACGACAGTGCGACATTGGAATACGACAACTCGACAATGCGATACGATATAGAGACATTGCGATACGACATCGCGACAATTATGTCGTGATGTCGTATCGCAATGTCGCAATGTCGTAATGTCTAAAAAATGTCGCAATGTCGCATTGTCGGGCGTCGCATTGTCGCGCACGACAACGCGACATTATGTCGTATTGTCAGAATGTCGCCCACGACAATGCGACATTCTTTCAATTGTCGTAATGTCGCCAACGACATTGTCGCCAACGACGCACGACATCGCGACGCGCGACATTTTGCTTATAATGCCGTCCGTCGCGCACGACATTGTCGTCAAAGACGCACGACATCTCGACGCACGACATTTTGTTATAATGTCGCTATGTCGCCGGCGACGCACGACATTTTGCTTATAATGTCGCGATGTTGCGTTGCCGGAACTACTTTTTCTTATAATGTCGCTCCGTCGCCGGCGACGCACGACATTTTGCTTATAATGCATTGTAATGTCGCGTTGTCGTGCGCGACAATGCGACGCCCGACAACGCGACATCGCAATACGACATCATGACATTGCGATACGACATCACGACATTATTGTCGCGATGTCGTATTGCAATGTCGCGTTGTCGTATCGCAATGTCGCATTGTCGTGTCGCGATGTCGCGTTGTCGAGCGTCGCATTGTCGCCCACGACACTGCGACATTGTATTTGGCCCCAACCGGACCAAAATAGTTTAATTGGTTGGCTCTCATTAGCAGACAGACGTGTTTTTCAAAAATGTATCACCATACATAAATAACCAAATTCAATAGCTCAATTATTTCCGCCCTTCGTCAGAAATGTAAACAATTATAATTTAAGAAACTTGAATCACTATATCACTCCAATAAGGAGAACGAAGTTATTTTCATAATCATTCATACCATCATCGCTAAGCCTTTGGAATGATTTACCCATACATATTAAGGAATCACTTCTTAGTACGTTCCAATTTCCCACTGTTCCAAAATACTACTTATGTGGCTCAAGATATCTTTCAATCATTCATGCTCGTTTAAGAAATGCACGTAGCGATCTAAATCATGACTTGTATTTAAATCATTTGCGCTTATCATCAATTTGTGACTGTGGAGATCAAAGAGAGGACGTCGAACACAATTATTTAAGTGTTGTCGATATAGTGAACAAAGGCGTACGCTCTTTATTTCGACACGACCGTTTCACCCGTTAAGTGTTGGTGATAAGTCGTGTTCTGGTAATCCAGAGCTGAACGATGGCGATAATGAGCTTGTGTTTATAGCAGTGCAAAAATATATTAAAGATACCAGGCGTTCTCGGTGAAACTCACAATGTCCACATTTGATCCCTTTAACAAGTTTAATGTTGATCAATTTGAATTGAATGAAATTTTCAGCAATTCTACTGTAGTTATGGTTAAATAGAATAGATGAAATTTAAATTTAATTTCTATTGAAATATGTCAGATATCTTAGTTTATATCCCTGGTGCGTTTTTAAAGTCGTTCAGTGTATATACGACAGCTAAAAGTTAAATTACGCGTTCCCGTTAAAAATGACAGGACACTTTGTCGAAACGTATGATATGAAAATCCATGCATATCATATGGCTATATATTTTTCACCACCGTGATTTTAAAACTGTTTTTGTTCATTTCAGTTACACATCATCTGGTTTCGAGATGCCCTTCGAGTTCTTCAAATACCAATGCAACACTGAAAGACGTGTTGATTTTAGCTAGTGGATTTAAACAAAAAACTATGCTGTGATCGCAAGAGTCTGAACTCCAGAAAATATATCAATTTAATTAGGTCAAATTAGAAACACGGTTATTTTTTCTTCTGCCTTATGTATTATAGTGTAACTTGTCATTGCATATGCCGCTTGAGATGTGTCAGTCTGATGGTGACTTCAATTGGGCGATCCTGAGAATTTATCGGAGCAGATGTTACTTTTTTAAAAAACAAAATGAACATATGTCTAACAGAGATTCTGTATAATGTTTAAAGCTGTTAAAAACACAGCACATTTATACAGTGTCATTACGAGTTACTTGTCAAATTCAAAAACTTGGTTTGCCATATCTGGCATGATATTGAAGTAATTTGTTCGTTGTTTTAATGGTGTTTTACATCATTTATAGCACGTTTTAGGCCATATATGACGTTGAGGCTGACCACCCCATTTAAAGTGAGTAATTAAGTATGCAGTAAATAAATTTCATTATTGTAGTCTTTAATATATGTTTAGTTTATAAACATACATGTAATATAAATAAAATATTGCATTATGTATTCTTTAGTTTAGTTGTATTATAAAAATGATCTATGTAAAAAAAAATGTTTCCATTTGCGTACATGTATCTGAAACTGAAAAACTGCCTTTTGTGAACACAAGGCCATTTTAATATATTTATTGTTTATTCAAGCTTTTGAAATAGAGCTTTATATCCCCGCAAACGACGTTTGAGAGGGGGTATATAGGAGTAACTGCGGCGGGTGGTCGGTCTGTCGGTCGGTCTGTTGAATCTTGTGGAGCGAACTACTTCTACTTTTTTCAAGATACGGAATTGAGATTTTGTATACAATGATCAAAATTGCTATATTTAGCATATGCAATACTGTGGAGCGAACGACTTCAACAGTTATTAAGATATTGGATTGAAAATTTGTGTACCTGATTATCATAAAGTGTAGATAGGCGTGACACAATTTTGTTGCAGCTCAGTCCATTTCATGCAGAGTTATTGCCCTTGCACATAGTAACCATTGCTTTATTCAGCATATGCAATCATGTGGAGTGAACTTCTTTTACAATTTGGAAGATATTGTATTAAAACACTGTGTACATGACACAATTCTGGATTGGCTCAGTCAATGCCAAGCAGAGTTATTGCCGTTGATCTTACTAAACATTTGTTTGCGGGGGTATTTATCACCTTCAGTGATAGTTCTAGTTTGTAATTAAAGGGACACATAGCAATCTTGAAGTGTACATCAAGCACTGAAATTAGTTTGAATCATGTTTTGCTGTATTTAGCGGTACTCGTCTGATAAAGCAAATGTCACTGGTCAAGTAAAATTCATTGGGTTGAAGAGTGCATAAAAATATCTGCATGACGGATATAATTATATGAGAACTAAATACTTATTTGTGTGCCGCCTGCTTAGCATGGCAGACACTTATGTATCACTTTGTCCGTCATCGTCCTTCCGTCATGCTTTAACCTGCAACCTAACCTTGGCCATTAATTGATATTTTTTTTAACTATGTTCATGAAACTTCACACATATGCAATAACTCTGACTTTCATTTTGGAGGAGTTATGTCCTTTTTATAAGCCTAACTTGCAACTTAACCTTGGACATAAGCACACAGCACTGTCAGCAGGCGAAGCAAGTGTTCCATAGAACACACTTCTAGTTCAAGGTAGACTTGGTGACCGCTTCCCACTAATTACAGTCTGGAAACTGATATTTGCATGTCTATACTAGTTTGACATATTAAGCCGTCATATCTTTTTGTCAAGTGCCGGTGTAGTGGATAGTGCGGGTCACTTAAAACCACAGGATCAGGGTTCAAGCCTCAACGGCGCCACTGAGTTTCCTCAGTGTGTTCGTCATTTCTAATTAGCTTCGTCCATCGTAAGGGGACATAAATCCTCCTATCCGAAGTTTATTTATCGAAGTATATTCTCCGAGCATGAGTAGGAGTAGGGCAGTTTCCCAGATTCCAATAAGTCACTTACCGTGACCGGAGCCACCTTTTTATGGGTGGGGTGGGTGGTGGTTGTGGAGGGCTTCAGGGACCGGTGAGGGATAGCCAAATATATTGAACTACAGCTTTTAGTATTTCCGTTAAATATGGCTGTATATGGTGATGCTCGCCAATAAAAATAATAATAAAAAAACGACATAAACACACCAGCGGGTGGCCAGTTGAGTTCCGTAATTCCTGATCAAATTGGCCGTCACAAGGCACACCGAGAAGTTGAGTAGCGGTCGATCCTTTTAAATATATGTTACTGTGTGAGTGCGATGATATTTCCCCCTTCACCGAATACCGAATACGCACCTGTAGACGTTCACTGACACTCGTTATATTTTTGACCGACAGTGCCGGGTCGAAAATTTTATCGTTTTGTGTAATTTTGATAAATAAATATCATGATTTTCGTAACATGTAGTACACATCATGTACTATTTAAGCTTAAACAAACCTATTTTTAGTATCTCCTTGTATTTCATTAGAAAAGAACACAAGTGTTACCATTTTTAGCGCATTTCAACAATGGCATCTCTTACGAGTTAATTCCCCTCGCTTCGAAATTTTAAATGGGTGAATCTCGGAATTTCTCGCGCAGTAAGACAAGGACTATCACAACCTGACTTCTATGGTGATGTGATTTATAAACTTCGTAAGATTCTTGGTCATAATCACTTTCATACTATCTTTGTTAAACTTGTTAAAAAGTTTATCAAAAGAGGTTATGACCCTATCATTTTGTAACGTACTGCATGCTTGGTGGTGGACCCTTTTATAGTTCGCCACTATGCTTTCCTCTTTAATTGTACGATGTACCCTATGATGACGCCTACCTAAAACCCATTGTTTGATTTTTGTCTATGATCGTTCTTGTCGTGCCCTTAATGGTTTATTCTCTTGTTGCTCTGGCTTCTGCCAAGTCATTGAGTACCTTCATTGTGGCTTTCTATGCTATTGTTTTTATTAATTTTGTCTTCTCGTTTGTCTGTTTGCGGGTTTGTTTTTGTGTTTTGTTGTTGAGTGTCGTCCTTGAATGCTGCTTTCCCTGTCCGATATTTTTATCTTTCTAAAATCCAATTCAGCTGAAGATGACGGAACTTAACGAGGAACTGAAATTTTAACCATGTAAAATTGTTACAATCTTCCAGACTAAGTGTTAAAAAAGAAAGAAAATGGCGGCCGTTTCACTTTTATTTTGACGTTGACGGAAAATAACGTACTACTTTCCGTTGTCATGTGTTGCTATGAAAAGTAGTCTACTACGTATTACGCGTATATTCAAAATACCTTTGCTAGCGAAACAAAACATGATTGGCCTGTTACACTATTAAAAGTGTCTTTACTAATGGCAATTTAGATAGTTACATTACATGTACATGAACAGACTCAATATAAATAAGTATAAAAGTCGAACAGGAAATGCATCTTTTCACAGAACACAGTAAACACAAAAACACGCAAAATGACAAACATTATAGGCAATGTCAATAAGGAATAAAGGCATATGACGTCACAAACACAAACATGTTTGACAATAAGGCTACCGCACTTGGAACGGTCAGCGGCAAAAAAAGGGTTCCCATTTTCAGTATTTATTGACATTCACACAAGCGTTTGCTTAGTGCTGTTTGGCGTCCGTAAAAAGTCGCCGCGACTACACATCAGTACTTTGTCAGGTCTTGTAGTATGATCAAGCACAATATTTGTGGCTTTAAAGTAGAATATTACTTAAGTCGGAGCTAGAAGGCATGAAAGGTCTTGCACTTTACATTACCTCTCTTGATAATGTTGATCAGACTGAGTAAACCGAGTCTGCTACTTTTATCTCTTGTGTGTGTGTGTTGCTTCCAAGGGATCTCCTTTTCAGTATTTATGGTCAAGAAGTTTGCGAAGCAAGTCTATTACTATTATATAATTAAAACAAACTTTACTAATGGCAATTTAGATAGTTACACTACATGTACTTGAACAGACTTAAAAAAATAAGTTTAAATATTGAACAGGAAATGCATCTTTTACAGAACACAGTAAACCCAAAAATACGCAAAAGGAAAAACATGAATGGCAATGTTAACGAATAAAGGCATATGACAAAAACAAAAATATATACTCGGTAAAAAAAGTTTTGGACCAGGGCATATAATGGCGCATAAAAAGAAAACCAGTTGACGGATTTTAATATTCTATGTATCAAATCAAAGACAAAAATGTATTCCATTACATAAAATAAAATAAACAAAACAATATCACCAGTAAACAATCACAGTAGCCATCCGAATGCACTAAGGGTCACTAAAAAAAGTTGCAAAATTTCTCAATAATGAGTATAACCGCCACCATTTCCATGACACTCCATGAGCCTGTCCCTGGTCGAATACACAAGATTTCTGATAGTGTGCTGTAGAATCTGTCTCCAGGAAGCTTGTAGCAACCGTTCCCAATCCGCCAACGTTGTGTTATCATCGATGTGAGTAGAACAGCTCGCCCCAGTACATCCCAAAGGTGCTTAGTGCATGACAAGTCCGGAGACATAGCTGGCCAACCAAGCTTTTGAACGTTATGTGTTAGTTGTCAACGATGTGGTCTTTTCATCTTGGAAAATGGGATTTGGATTATTCATGCGTTGCAAATAAGGAACCATATGTGGTGTCAGAATTTCATCAATGAACCGCTGCCCATTTAGATTACCACGCACCTTTTCCAGTTCGAATGTCAGTGTTACTTTTGATAGACTTTTGCAACAATTTTTACAGGCCATTTATGCGTTCGCGATATTATTTTTAATCAAATCTTGTTTGAAATTTAATGTTTCGGGTAGCAAATTTACCGGATAGGGTAGACATTGGTTACTAAAAAAAGATACTTAAATTCTGTCCCTATTTATATTTTATATGACTTTATATACCCTGGTCCAAAACTTTTTTTAACGGGTATATTTGACAATAGGGCTACCGCCTTGGAAGGGTCAGTGGCAAACAATGCCGCTGGGGGTTTAAACCAGGTTCTAGGTGCACCAAAACTCACACTTCCCAATAAAACGGGACAGTATAAATAAAGAAATCCCCGACCGACATAAACTATTCTTCTAACCAACAAGTCAGCATTAATAGGCAATATAAGTAAAACACAAAGATGCTCGTGTATATATAAATACAAGACAAACCAATAGCCTACAAAGCCACAAAGAGGGTAGTGACTTGGCAGAAGCCAGAGCAATAAGAAAATAAACCATTGAGGGCACGGCAAGATAAGATTTTAGACAAACATCAAACGTCATCGTCCTTTTGGGCTTTAGGTATACATCATCATAGGGTCCACAGCATGTCCAGTCATCGCACAATTTAAAAGCATAGTGGCGAACTGTAAATGGGTCCACCACCAAGCATGCAGTGCGCTGCAAAATGATAGGGTCATAACCTCTTTTGATAAACATTTCAACACGTTTAAGAAAGATAGTATGAAAGTGATCATGATCAGTTTGTAAATCACATCACCATAGAAGTCAGGTTGTGATAGTCCTTGTCGCAGCAGAGTTCTTAAATTACTTTTATATTGAATAGAAGATCACGGTTGCGATAATAAATTTTTGCAAACTTTTTACGAAGTAACGGTAACCCTGATTGAGTAACTTTTTAGTTATACAAAGATATAGAGTTCTTTAATTACTTTTATATTTAGAAAGAAGATCAGGGTTACGATAATTAATGTTCAAAGGTTTTACTAAGTTTATGGTAACGGTACCCATGATGGAGTAGCGTTTTAGTCACACAAAGAATACGACTATTAAAGTCCTCAATTTGAGTACAAGCTCTAGAAAAATGAATAAGTTGAGACACATAGACCCCGTACCTTTTCATTGGTATGAAAGAACTGTTTAGCCAAATTACCAACGAATCCCGATAGGAACGAACAGTACATCTATTGTCACAAATTTGTTTTTGTATTGCTATATAAAGATATTTCATGATGAGTCTTTCACCAGATACTTAGGCGGATGTCATTTAATCCTTTTAATAATACCCACCGGTATCTGAATGATATATTGACTATTAACAAGCCTTTCGGTATTACTATGATTAATAATATATATACTAAAGAACCTTAACTCAAAAGAAATAATGTTTCTACTCTAGTCGCCTCTTTTTTATCGATTTGCATCAATGGAAAAATCATAAATAACATTTATCACAAAAGAGAATAGTTGACAGCATTAAGTTATGGAGGTGGGTATCCGCCATAAGCAAATAGTGTATTTTGTCATTTTGAACTTGCATTATGATAAATTGCAATATGCCTTATTCCATTTCCAAATTCTAGATTTGTAATTTCCTAATTTCTTAAGCGCTAAATTCATTGTGCTTTTGTTTAAATTGTCATTTTGAACTTAACTTGCATTATGACAACTTGCGATATGCCTTATTCCATTTCTAAATTCTAGATTTTTTAATTTCCTAATATATTAAATAAACACTGATAATGTGTTAAATACATTATCTAATTAATACATTCGTAGCAATGTTTTGCTTTTCATTAGGCTTCAGAACAATAAAGAAATACACACAACTGTTCAAGAAAATAGATTGGTTATACAAGTTACAAATGCAGAAGTTACAAATGAAGAATGCACGAATACAATAAGGACGTCGCATTATTACATCGGATGTCGCTACGAAAATAATAGCTTATCCCTCACCGGTGTTAGAACACGTTTCTCCCCCGATAAAAACTTCCCCCCAGCGGACTTTTTTCGCCAATGACCGTTCCAAGGCGGTAGCCCTATTGTCAACCCTTTTGTGTTTGTGATGTCTTATTTGGCCTTTATTCATCTTCAAATTTGTTCTTTGTTTATGTGTGTGTTTGTGGTGGACTGTCGTCCTTGAATGCTGCTTTTCCTGTTCGATTTTTATATCTATATTTACCGTGAATTATTTGGGTCTTTGTTTTCTAGGCAGTTACGAACACTTCTGTTAGTGTTTTTCGCAACGCCATTAGAGGTGAAAATAGCCCACTCACCAGTAAGGTTTCGTAAGGATTGGGTGTAAAAGCCGTACCGTACCGTATAGTCTCGGCCTATCAAGACCGTATCACGAATATGTTTTACTTGCAGTGCAGATATCGGTCTGGGCAGATTAGACCAATTAAAGCGCCAACTAGCGATAAGTCGATTTTATTCGTTTGTATGACGTCATGTTGTTAATAAACACACAAGTCAATTGTTAATGTTAATGCACCCGATTATTTTTCTAGACGTCACTTGCTGCTTCTCAAGTTAGTAAGAAATTAAAATTTGAAATAAAATAAAAATAAAGATGTGATTGGATAATAAGTAAAATCCGTGCCGTACTTTACATTATTTGTGAAACAGTTAGCATTAATAAAGATGTAGTAATGTAATCAACATTATTAAATACATATAAGACATGGGGTCAAATACATGGTCAAGAAATTAATTAAAATGGTAAATTAGAAGTGTGAAAAACACTAATGCAGCTTTCAAGGGGCATGCACCCATCTTAAAACAGCAGACATACATGACTAATCGGCAATATATATACCATTAATACAAAGATTATCTTTTGCAAACAGTTGTCTATGGACATTTAGTCTATAAAATATTGATTTTGATGTAATTGAACTTTTTTAAAAATAATAATGACATGCATTACATGCACATTTGGAGATTAATTAATTAGATTACCATTATATTTAATTGAAATAATTTATCACATTACATCATGGGAACTATCAAAGTCGTTCATAAATTCGCGAGTAGAGGAAATTATATAACTATGTACCACAGACATCTCTTTATCATACCATACAATTATTACAAAGACTACATTTGTTTATTTTATAATTATCTTATTTCAATGTAGTTTGTTTTGTTTTAGCCACATCGCCACCTAAAACATCTTTGATAATGTATCTCAAAAAATGCGTCGGGGAAAGGTTTGTTGAACTAATAATGTGATTTTATGTTAACCTATAGCACAGACCTTATAACAATTATTATTATTAGGTCTGCCTAAAGTTAGTAACATCTCGAGCGATGTCTGAAAATAATAATTATCACAGCTCACTTATAGATTACGATTAAGATAAAATATGTATGAACTATTATTTTCAAGTAATATATAAAACTATATATCTATATAGCATAAGTTCAACTAAATGTCAATAATATTATTTCTGTTATCATAGTCAGTCCATTTTATCCTATTTTACATCCTATATAACTTAGTCACGTTACACTAAGCTAAACTATTCATTACTACTTTCGGTATTCTCCGTACTACGCACCTGCTATCTCCGTTATATTTCGGAATGTACATACCGGATTTTACCCACAACCTTTCGTAAGACAAACGTTATTATCGTGTCGGTAGTAAATCTCAACGCAGAGCAGTCGTTCCTTAACAGTCCGAACGGTAGGAAAGCATTAAATTGTGTGTTTCTAGTCTGATGAGAAATCATAAAATGGTGTACTGTATCATTATTTGTGAATTTTTATTTTTATTTTAAAACGTTACACGTTGTATAATGAAATCGAGGATAACTGAATGTCAAATGTAACAATGAAAAATGCAACAACGCGAAAATGAAACAATGCAATATTTGGCAATTTGACAAAGGCACAATTAATGAATTTAGCGTTTAAAAAATTAGGAAATTACCAATCTAGAATTTAGAAATGGAATAAGACATATTCAATTTGTCATAATGCACGTTGAAAATGACAAAATACAATTGCGGATATTAAGTATCCCTACATGGACGGGTTGGATTATATGTCTTACAACGTATTGTTATTTCTAAAGTTCTTACTTTACAGTTCGTAACCATTGTTTAAACTAAAATGTACCCCGTCATGACTACAGTTATTCCATTTACCATACACTTGAAAATAAAACCTATGCAAACGCCAGCCTATTGAAGCTGGGCAAGATAATTCGTATAGACAGATGTAAATCACGTTTAAACATCCACTTGCCTGATACATGGTGGTATCCAACGTTCTATCGGATGACGAGACCAGTTCAATAAAGCTTTTATATGTAATAAACAATTTAAACATATTAGCAGGTTTTTTATTATGTGTGTCTACGTTTTGTAGACAGAATATATTGTACATATGTCTCTCTGTACAGAGATATGAGACGATCAATTATAAATGATATATATATGACTAATGTCATAAAATTATCCCATTCAGACTTGCGTTTGTTAAATGATATGTGTCAGTCGTAAAAAGTCGCACCCACTACAAATCAATAGTTGTGTTATTCTGCGCTAGAAGGAGTGAGAGGTGTTGCACATTGTATTACCTCTCATAAACAGCCTCAATCAAACCAAGTCTACTACTTTTATCTCTTGTTTGTGTTTGTTGCTTCCAAGGGATCCCTTTTCAGTTATTACTTTTTATTACGCTTGAAGCTTTAAAGTGTGACAACGAACCTTTGTTTTAAATAATTTCTAAAATATTCGTATGAAAGAACATTTTAAATGTACAGTGTATTGTTGTCTAGACGTACCATGCGAGGAAAGCCGGGTTTCGTTCCTATGTTTCTTTGTCAGCACGATTGTCTTAATTCGGCTTCCCAAAATGGATCCCAAACAAGTAATTTGGATTGTGATTTCTGTCTGACGGGCGATTATCGATATAAATGACATTATTACACTCGTCTCATACTATCTGTATTTATCTAACCTCCGGACGAACATTTCTTTTCGAATGAGTTTAGTTACGCCGTGTGTTGTATAAACATAGTAACTTGGAGATTTAGACATGCTTCTTACTAGGGTTATGTGCCTTTTATCATATTTCAGGGACTAATACATGCATTAATGGCAATATAACTTTTTTTAATCTGTCCTGAATTGGGTAATTTGAATGTGATTTGAAATCGAATAAACAATTTCCTGTGAGCAGATTTACGTCATGGTGATTTAAACCTTATCAGATTACCCCATCCTGACGTTAATACTTAGCGGAAATTGCAGACAACTAATCGCAAACATGTCCATGTCAGCTTCACGAAACAAATCCTCAGGATTCTGAAGTATGTGTCTAGTATGTGATATGAATATCGACGTATAAATACAATTTCTTTGTGCATTACTTTTTGCCTTTAGAGCATTACATGTGTTTATCTATTCATAAAAAAACATATTTACAACATATTACGAGTTGGACATTATTTCAAGAGGGAATGGAATTAGCAGCAATACAATGATGTACAATGCAGTTACTATTATATGGTGATCGCCAAACTAGATTAATTTTGTAGTGTACGCCTCGTGATTGCAGGTCTCCGTCTACCTCATATACCATAAAAGCTCACTCTTATCCTACTGTTGTCCTATGTTTAGCCAAATAAACGGGGCACAAAAAAATGTTTAAATATTATATTTGCCATTATAATGTATCACATATAAAGAAATTCATTTTTAAGTTTAAATTGATTTCGTTTACTTTCAATTGTCAATTATATTCATAATCAATTTAGGATTTTGTGTTTGTGTGAACAGGTACATGGCAATGGACGTGCCTTGGCAATACCATGGCAATGGACGTGCCTTGGCAATACCATGGCAATGGACGTGCCTTGGCAATACCATGCAGACTATGTCGGCCCAAGTTTGTTTCGAAGTCTATAAATACAAAAATATTGCAGCCTCTGGTTGATTGAAACTGCTCATGAACGGTAGTGAAACATGTTTGCTACCGCTCACGCCCTCTAGCCAGGGGTTGTGCATAACATGTCAACAGTTAGAAAAGTTGAGCCATCCCGAGTATGGTATGCATATAACGACGGTGAACATGGAATCTTCAATGGGGGTATTATCATACCATTCCATGTCCAGCGATGTATAGTTCCAGTTTCTAACGAAATACTTTGCCCTAAACGAGGAAGCAATAGGCGAAATAAGCAAAATGGAATTTAGTGGGGTGCAGAGGTTATGAAGTTTGCGTAATACAAGTAACAGTCAAAATGCTACATTTTAAAAAGCGAACAACATATCCGAAGGGTTATTAAATAATGTTTGATTAATACAAGACATGCCTTCCTGTCATCATATCATACTATACTGCAGGAAACCATTAAACTCAGAAAGAAATCACTACAAGCAAAGAAACTTGATATTAATTGCATTGAGCGACACCGTAATGCTTTCGAGCAATATGTATCGTTGATGGAAATTGTCGAGGCAGTTCTGATTGACAATACACTATCCATGTGGTAAAATACCTCGGTGAACCGTGGTTTCACTTCTGATCGACAATGCACTGTCCATGTGGTAAAATACCTCGGTGAACCGTGGTTTCACTTCTGATCGACAATACACTGTCCATGTGGTTAAATACCTCGGTGAACCGTGATTTCACTTCTGAACGACAATACACTGTCCATGTGGTAAAATACCTCGCTGAACCGTGGTTTCACTTCTGATCGACAATACACTGTCCATGTGGTAAAATATCTCGGTGAACCGTGGTTTTAGTTCTGATTGACAATACACTGTACATGTGGTAAAATATTTCGATGAACTGTGGTTTCAGTTCTGATCGACAATTTACTGTCCATATGGTAAAATACTTCGGTGAACCGTGGTTTCGTTGAATCTTTTTATACTTATACAGATAAGTTTTACTGATGGTGAGCTTCATCATATTATATTCTTAAAACCTTTTTTAAAAGTAATTTAATATATTTGCTCTTATTTAAATCTGAATTTAAACGGATATTTGAAGGTTTTGATTGTTTATTTGTTTGTTTGGTGTTTTCACAGACCTAATAACAAATTTATTAATATGTCTGTGGTGTTTTACATCATATTTCAGCACATTTTAAGCTCTGTATGACGGTCGATTTATTTTTGTGGTGAAGGCAGACCACGCACTTATTCCTGTGTAGACCAGTACTGTATATCTCCCGCCATTTGTAAGAATCGACATTTTCTGGCTTACAAGTTGAGCTCCCAATGAGATTCAAACCCACAGCGGTGAGAGGCGAGAAGGTTTATAACGCGAACGTCGTTAACCCCTACTCCATCACGGCGGTGATTTTAACGGTTTTATTTGTACAAGTCTTTGCTACGAATAATACAATTCATAGTAAACTTTCACAACCTGTCTTCTATGGTGATGTGATTTATAAACTTCGTAAGATTCTTGGTCAGGATCACTTTCATACTATTTTTGTTAAACTTGTTCAAAAGTTTATCAAAAGAGGTTATGACCCTATCATTTTGCAACGTACTGCATGCTTGATGATGGACCCTTTACAGTTCGCCACTATGCTTATCTGTTTAATTGTACGTTGACCGGACAGGCTGTGGACCCTATGATGACGCCTACCTAAAGCCCATTGGGACGGTGGCGTTTGATGTTTGTCTATGATCTTTTCTTGTCGTGCCCTTAATGGTTTATTCTTTTGTTGCTCTGGCTTCTGCCAAGTCAATAGGTACCTTCATTGTGGCTTTCTAGGCTATTGTTTTTTTACTTTATATTTACACGAGCATATTTGTGTTTTACTTATATTGCCTATTGATGCTGCCTTGTTGGTTAGAGATTAGATCATGGCGGGGATTTCTTTATTTACACTGTCCTGTTTGTTAATGGGATGACAGTAGGGTAAGTGTGACGTTTGGTGCACCCTAGAACCCGTTTAAACCCCAGTGTCCTACTTTGTCACTGACCGTTCCAAGGCGGTAGCCCTATTGTCAACCCTTTTGTGTTTGTGATGTCGTTTGCATTTACTATTAATTTTGCCTTCTTGTTTGTCTGTTTGCGTGTTTGTTTCTGTGTTTTGTGGTTGACTGTCCTCCTTGAATGCTACTTTCCTTGTCCGATCTTTTTATATGTCTTATCTTCACCTAATGCATGTTCTTGCTATTGACTAGGGGACATAATAAGTACCTTGAGTCTGATGATATATCGATTTCCCATCAATTCGCCACCAACTTCCGATTAAATGACTGCCCACTGCGGACAAGTATCTGATCCATTAGCTTGCGCTTATAGACAGCATGTCAATCACCAGAGTGTACGTATTGTGTTAATAAGCAGCTATGTTTTACACCAGCAGACAGATTGTACCCACTGTATTGATGAGCATGTCCCTAGTGTTAACTCAAAGAAAGATAAACAGACAACAATATATATATATAACAATGTGGTGTTTTACATCATATTTCAGCACATTTTAAGCTCTGTATGACGGTCGATTTATTTTTGTGGTGAAGGCAGACCACGCACTTATTCCTGTGTAGACCAGTACTGTATATCTCCCGCCATTTGTAAGAATCGACATTTTCTGGCTTACAAGTTGAGCTCCCAATGAGATTCAAACCCACAGCGGTGAGAGGCGAGAAGGTTTATAACGCGAACGTCGTTAACCCCTACTCCATCACGGCGGCGATTTTAACGGTTTTATTTGTACAAGTCTTTGCTACGAATAATACAATTCATAGTAAACTTTCACAACCTGTCTTCTATGGTGATGTGATTTATAAACTTCGTAAGATTCTTGGTCAGGATCACTTTCATACTATTTTTGTTAAACTTGTTCAAAAGTTTATCAAAAGAGGTTATGACCCTATCATTTTGCAACGTACTGCATGCTTGATGATGGACCCTTTACAGTTCGCCACTATGCTTATCTGTTTAATTGTACGTTGACCGGACAGGCTGTGGACCCTATGATGACGCCTACCTAAAGCCCATTGGGACGGTGGCGTTTGATGTTTGTCTATGATCTTTTCTTGTCGTGCCCTTAATGGTTTATTCTTTTGTTGCTCTGGCTTCTGCCAAGTCAATAGGTACCTTCATTGTGGCTTTCTAGGCTATTGTTTTTTTGCATTATATTTACACGAGCATATTTGTGTTTTACTTATATTGCCTATTGATGCTGCCTTGTTGGTTAGAGATTAGATCATGGCGGGGATTTCTTTATTTACACTGTCCTGTTTGTTAATGGGATGACAGTAGGGTAAGTGTGACGTTTGGTGCACCCTAGAACCCGTTTAAACCCCAGTGTCCTACTTTGTCACTGACCGTTCCAAGGCGGTAGCCCTATTATCAACCCTTTTGTGTTTGTGATGTCGTTTGCATTTACTATTAATTTTGACTTCTTGTTTGTCTGTTTGCGTGTTTGTTTCTGTGTTTTGTGGTTGACTGTCCTCCTTGAATGCTACTTTCCCTGTCCGATCTTTTTATATGTCTTATCTTCACCTAATGCATGTTCTTGCTATTGACTAGGGGACATAATAAGTACCTTGAGTCTGATGATATATCGATTTCCCATCAATTCGCCACCAACTTCCGATTAAATGACTGCCCACTGCGGACAAGTATCTGATCCATTAGCTTGCGCTTATAGACAGCATGTCAATCACCAGAGTGTACGTATTGTGTTAATAAGCAGCTATGTTTTACACCAGCAGACAGATTGTACCCACTGTATTGATGAGCATGTCCCTAGTGTTAACTCAAAGAAAGATAAACAGACAACAAAATGTCTGTGGGATATAGTAAACAAACAAGTTCAAAATATTAACTGTTCGGGCAATTTACATGGGTATTTTCTGAAAGATACTGTAAAACATGTATGAAAGGAAAAAATTGAAAATCCCCGAACACGATAAATATAACAATATGGCATTCTCGGTTTGACTGAGACTGTTCATGAATTGGTATTGAACAATGTTTGCTACCGTTCACGTTATCTGGCCCAAAGTTGAGCAGAACTCCATATTGAAAAGGTCAATAGTCAAAAAAAAATAGCCATCCGAAGATGGTATGCACATGTCTTTGAACATGGATCCTTCAATGTGGTATTTCGATACCAGTCCATGGCCAGAGGAGTATGATCACAGTTTCTAACAAAATGCTTTGCCCTTAACGAGAAAACAATGGGCTAAATAAACAAAAGGCAATATGGCTGGGAGCAGAGGTTATGAAGCTTGCGTATCACAAGTACCTATCAAAAGACTAAATTAAAACAGACAACATATCCTAAGAACGATTAAACAATACTTGATTAATACAAAACGTGCACTTCAGCCATCACTTTCCCGAAGGAAACCATTGCACTCAAAAAGAAACAACCACAACCAAAGAAAGTTGATATTAATTTCGATAAAGCTACAGACGCCCAATATCAATCGATTTCTTCTTTGTAGGCGTGTCTTTATTTGTAACTTCATGTTCACCAGCTCATGTCGAAATTGGGTATTTAAGCGAGCAAATATAGCACATAATATCATTTACTGTATATACATCGACCAGTGCACATCTTACCTATACACAGGTAACAGTATTTTTTACCGAAAAAGATGTTAGCTTCTTTCGGGGCTCGAATACACGACCTTCTGATTTCAAGTCCTGTGTTCTATCCACTGAACTACAACTCTACTTGAGAAAATAGTATACTAACTATCATATAATATGAGGCAAAATAACTTAACATATTTGAACTCAGTCCATATTGTCGCACGTGTAAATTAACATTGCCTGGTGTAATACTGTATCTTATCAATATGAAACTAATACTTCGTCTCAAATCAACCATATATAGCGCTTGATGAGTTTGTGTGCGCGCTCTTGTTATTACATAATGCCTATTTAGTGTTAAAATGCTACAAAATACCAATAAATAGCAGTGGTCTAGAGGTTCAGCGTACATCTTTCAAATCTTACAAGTGCAATACTGTGGTTCAGGTCCCGTTCCGGGCAACTATTTTTTTTATCACATATAATTCTGGAGCCGTATATTTATCGATGTTACCTGTACGGAGGCTAAATAAAAATGTGAAATTTTACGTATCGATTTCTCCTTATATGCCGACTTTTGGGGGATACGTCGATTTGAAACTACTTCACACGTGACTCATTCATATTCATGAGTTATTACCAGTTAAAATAGGGACTGTACAGCTTTAAGGTCATATTTCCTAATATTTCCCATCGCTATTTGGTCATTTAAAAAGCATGGGAATCTTGTTTATTTACTGGCTGCATGCTCCATGACAGATCAACTCAGGTATATACATTTAGGCCGGCATGTGGTCCTTTTTTGTGTTACTTTGCTATATTAGATATTGTCTTAAGAAAAGCTAATCACAGCTTTGTAATTTAGAAAAGCATATTCTTAATTTAGCTAGTTTAAATACAAAAATGTCTGATATTTCTTTATTGTTTCTATAACAAGAAGGATAGCGGGATAGCAAAGAATTAAATGAGCAACTTTATGTTCTGTGTTTATATTTTACTGCACGCAAAAAGGCTTTATTGGGTGGGCCTCACAATCTGAATCAAAATTGAATATCACAATTTTCTCATGAAATTGCATGGCTAACAGTGATTTACATTTACCTATAGAAATTGTCTCTCTCCACCCCCCCCCCACACCCCCCTCCCCCCCCACACCCCACACACACACCCCACCACCCTATCCCATCCCCAAATACAATGGGCTCGAAATATGTCCTTAACGGACATCCAGCAGTATTTAGCGTTGTCGGAAATTGAGCGACATCGTAATGCTATCGAGCAGTATTTATCGTGGCCGGAAATTGGCGGGACAGTTCTGAAGTTCTGATTGACAATACACTGTCCATGGGGTAAAATACTTCGGTGAACCTTGGTTTTGTTGAATATTTTCATACTGATACAGAGGCAGGTTACTGATGATGAGATGCATCATATTATATTCTTAAATAATTTTTAAAATTCATTTAATACATTTGTTCTTCTTTAAAACTGAATTTAAACTGGTATAAACGTTTTCATTTGTTTGTTTGTTTGGTGTTTAACGTCATTTTTCAACACATTGTAGTCTATGTATGACGGTCGAATTTTTGTGTTGAAGGCAGACCACTCACTTATTCCTGTGTAGAACCAGTACTGTATACCTCTCTCCATTCGTAAGAATCGACACTTTATCACTTACAAGTTGTGCTCCCAGTGAAATTCAAACCCGCGGCGATGAGAGATGAGAAGGTTTATAACGCAACGTCGTTAATCCCTCGACCAATAAAGCGCTTTTAACGGTTTTATTTGTACAAGTGGATGATAAGTATAATTATATATTAATATTTAATAGTAAACTTATATTCACTTAATGCGTATTCTTGTTATCGGTTAGGGGACATAATCATTATCTTGTATCATCGATTTCCCAGCAACTCACCAACTTCCGATTAAATGACTGCCCACTACGGGACAAGAGCTCGCGCTTATAAACAGCAATCCAATAACCAGTATACAGAGAGTACATACTGTGTTAATAAGCAGCTATATTTTACACCAGTAGACAGATTGTACGTACTGTGTTAATAAGCACCTACATTTTACACCAGTAGACATAGTGTTCCTATTGTGTTAATAAGCAGCTACATTTTACACTAGTAGATAGAGTGTACGTATTGTGTTAATAAGCAGCTACATTTTATACTAGTAGACAGAGAGTACGTATTGTGTTGATAAGCAGCTATATGTTACACTAGCAGACAGAGTGTACGCATTGTGTTATTAAGCAGCTATATTTCACACTAGTAAACAGCCTACGCATTTTGTTAATAAGCAGCTATATTTTACATCTGTAGACAGTGTGTGTGTATTGTGTTAATGTTAATAAGCAGCTACCTTTTACACTAGTAGACAGAGTGTATGTATTGTGTTAATGTTAATAAGCAGCTACATTTTACACTAGTAGAAGTAGTGTATGTACTGTGTTAATAAGCAGCTACATGTTACACTAGTAGACAGAGTGTATGTATTGTGTTAATGTTAATAAGCAGCTACATTTAACACTAGTAGAAAGAGTTTATGTATTGTGTTAATAAGCAGCTACATATTACACTAGTAGAAATAGTGTATGTACTGTGTATTTTACACATTTTACACTTGTAGACAGAGTGTAAGTACTGTGTTAATAAGCAGCTACATGTTACACTAGTACACTCAGTACATTTGACAACACACATCTTTTTGCTGATGAAATGTATTATGATCCCATAAAGCTACAACAAAATTTTGTAGTATTCTTATATCATATTTATTTTATTCATTTGCCAAATTTCATCAATATCGTACAGAAAATTCATGTATTTTTACTTATTCAAAGTTACCCACAAAAAGATGTGCGTTTTCAAATGTACTGAGTGTAGATAGATTGTACGTACTGTTGATGAGCATGTCCTTAGTGTTTACTCCAAGAAAGATAAACAGACAACACATAGACCATGTGATATACAAAGTAGGGTAAAAGAGTAACCGGAAACAGCTTCTAAATCGCGTATTTTATTGTAATCAGATATTAAAACTTAGTATATGACACTCATACATATATTTCAAAGATGGCCAGGTATAAAAGTTCTACAACGGATATGCGTGTTTCTATTCAAACATATGCAATGCCGGTCAGGCGGAGCACTTAAAAATAACATTATCAAATCTATGAAACTGGCATTTTTCTTATTTTGTCTAGTACTCTCATTTCAAAACTGTTCTATTCTTTCAATTATCAAAATTAACTAGCACGTGTTCACTAATGTCACGTGCAATACAAATAGGAGGTGATTATGAATTTTCAAAGTCACTTAAGGCACGTGCAGAATTATCTGCCCCATACCACAATTTTCAATGGAAAAAACGGAAGATTTATAGAAAAATGAAAATCGAGCAGCATTGTGTAATTTAATTTCGTAACTGTACGGAAAAACGAGAACTGAGACGCTAACATTGATTAATAAAGCCTATGGGGAAATTCGTTGAAGAAATCACACATTTATGACTGGTATAGACACTTTTCTGGTAGGAGGAATCTTGTGCAGAATTCAACAAAATCGGGACGTCCAAAAACGTCGCTTAAAGCGTGTCAAATGATTATTCTGGAAGACAGACGATTACAAATACAGGACATTAAAAACAGGTTGAATGTGTCATATGAAAGAGTACTAGATATAAAAAAAAAAGAATTAACAAATGAGAAAGCCCGGTGGATTCAGAAAACCAAAAGATTTCATGCCGGAAACGAGTATCTGAAAGCGACCAATCAAAATATACAATTTCATTCTGCATCATGATAACGCCCCTGCCCATAAGGCTAGTGAAACAAATAACATAATTGAATCTCTTAACATAAAGACACTTGAACATTCACCCTACTCGACAGATTTGTTCCTGGACGACGTCTTTCTTTTTTCAACGTTGATAGAACAACTCCGTGGTAAGACTCAACTGAAATTTTGCCAGTACAAGTTCATAACAGTTTTAAGACCATTCAAGCGGAAAAGTATGCTCAGTCGTTCGTGGGTTCACAGACCGGAGAAATGTATACATAACACAGGAAAATATTTTGAGAAAGTTTAGAAACTATACGGATTTTAATTTATGGTGAGAACAGTTAAAGCTTACTTGAATATTTACTGCACATCGCACTGCAGTGGTTCAATTGTAAAACCCCATACTCGCCTCACGATAGGAAAAACACTCAGAGATAATAAACCTTTCTCAAAATGTGGTTTGAAAGCAGTATAAATTGTTACAATACTAGCAAGGCTTTCAACCGTTATTCTACTCTCTGGCCATATTCACCCGAATCCAGGTCCGGTTTCCTCAAATAATACCTCTGCTAGGTCCTCAACTACCTCAAGCAGTTCCTCGTCCGTATACTCAAATCTTTTCGATTTCTTCAATCATTTGTCACTGGTCAACTATAACGTGCAAAGCATTCAGCCCAAATTAGACATTATCAGTGTCGAACTGTATAATTTTGACATCCGAAACTTAGCTAAATGACTCAGTTTCTACCGAAAGGCTAAAGATTCCATCTTTTTATAATCTCGAACGTAAAGATCGCCTTTCTGACAGCCATGGGGGTGTTATGTTAGACGTTAAAGAGTCATTGCACTACTCGCGCAGACTCGAACTTGAAATTAACCTCTTAGAATTTATTTGGATTGAGTTATCCCTGAACCATAAACGTGTACTATTAGGCGTCTTTTACAGACCACCGAATTCTGATACAATGTATAATAGCATGATAGAAGATTCAATCAATCTTGCAATTGATACGGGAGTCAAAGATATCATAATTACGGGTGATTTCAATTTTAATATGCTAAACCAACAATCTGTTCGAAACGTTGAAATGTTATGTCAACAATTTAATCTTGTCCAGTCCATACATGAACCGACACGTTTTACTGAGACATCTGCTTCTCTTATTGACATCATTCTACTAAGTAATATAGACTCCGTTATCACATGCGGAGTTACCGAACCTTTCTTAAACCAAGGTATTAGATATCACTGTCCTATATATGGCATTTTTAAATTTACAAAACCTAAATTCAAATCATTCACAACAAAAATTTGGAGCTACGAACAAGGGGACAACGACCTCTTAAGACAAAAGCAAATCAGGTCGAATGGGAAGCATTAATCAACAACAATATTAATAGTTATGCCAAAAATATCTCCAACAAAAGTCTTTCACTAAGCGAAAGTTGCATTCCGAATAAACTTGTCAGAATAAGACCACACGAACCTCCGTGGTTAAATAACGATATCAAACGAAAAATAAGAGCCAGGAAAAGGGCTTATAGGAGAGCTAAACGAACGAACATTATCCAGCATTGGGACAAATTTAAACGACTAAGAAACGACTTAATTATTAGAATACCCGAATCTAAAAAAAGTATTATGACAGTCTCTCTGACAAGATTAAAAGTTCTACTTTTTCGTCCAAAGATTGGTTGAAGACTCTTAAAACATTTATAACAACGAGCGAAGCTTCATCCTTTCCTCCACTAAACAATAATGGAACAATAACAACGGATAACGAGGAAAAGGCAAATCTGCTGAATGATTATTTCCAAGAACAGACACTGCTAAATGATGAAAATATTACTCCACCATTGCCTTCATATATAAATACAAAGTCATCTCTCGAAATGTTCTCTTTAACCCAGTTAGAAGTTTTCTCAGTGCTCCAATCACTACCACTAGGTAAAGCAACGGATCCTGAACAGATTAACAACAGTGTATTACGAGAGTTGGCCAACGAACTAAGTAACCCATTACTTATTCAATGTATCACTATCATCTGGAACATATCCAGATACCTGGAAAGAGGCATTTGTATGCGCTGTTCTTAAAAAGGATGATCCATCCATATTCATTAATTACAGACCTATATCCTTACTGAGTGCAGTAGACAAAGTTTCCGAAAGACTTCTGTTTAAACATATATTTAATTGTTTTCGAGACAATAATTTTCTTTCTGCTTTCCAGTCAGGATTTATTCCTGGTGATTCAGCAGTGAACCAGTTAACTTATCTCTATAACGTATTTTGTCAAGCTTTAGACTCGGGCAAAGAAGTACGCGTAATATTCTTCGATATTAGTAGGGCATTTGACCGCGCCTGGCATAAAGCTCCTCTTATCAAGCTCAAGGCAGCGGGGCTTTCTAATGATCTTTTAAAACTGTTGTCTAGTTACCTGGATAACAGGCGACAGTGTGTTATAATTCCTGGTTCAAAATCCAAGTGGAATAAAATAAATGCTGGTGTCCCACAAGGGTTAGTGCTGAGTCCACTTCTATTTCTTGTTTATATAAATGACATTGTTGATAACATAAGGTCGAATATCCGCTTATTTTCTGACGACACTAGTCTCTTTCTTATAGTCGATCATAACAATGATGCACCGGCTACAGCCAATGCTCTTAACGAAGATATAGTGTAGTTAAATGAATGGGCACGAAAATGGCTTGTTACTTTCAACCCATCTAAAACAGAATCTCTTTTGATATTAAGAAAAGTCAACAAACCTATCAATCTACCC
Source organism: Cyrtodaria siliqua (assembly GCA_037043455.1). Taxonomy (NCBI): domain Eukaryota; kingdom Metazoa; phylum Mollusca; class Bivalvia; order Adapedonta; family Hiatellidae; genus Cyrtodaria; species Cyrtodaria siliqua. The sequence goes on from JAWPHD010000597.1 coordinate 167,335, forward strand.
TTAGTTTTGGATAACCACGAAATAGAAACACTTAGGTGTTAATCTTTCCAACGATTGCTGCTGGCACTCACATATCAACTACATTACAAAGAAAGCATGGTCGCGAATACACATAATGAGAAGGCTAAAGTTTCAACTTGATAGAAAATCACTGGAAATTATCTACACAAGCTTAATAAGACCCGTCTTGGAGTATGCTGATATCATCTGGGATAACTGTACAAAAAATGAAAAACTAGAACTTGATAAAATACAAAATGAGGCAGCTAGAATTGCTATAGGCACCACGAAACTAGTATCCATCCACAAGCTAAATCAAGAATTCTGTTGGGAAAGTCTCGAATCTCGTCGAACTAAACATAATCCCACACTTCTTCACAAAATGATTAATCACACTACCCCTCCATACCTCTCAAACTTAGTTCCACCACTAGTTAGTGAATCATCAAGATACAATTTGAGAAATGCAACTGATCTGCAAACTCCCACGGCTCGCACTAATATTTCCCTGAATTCGTGTGTTCCTTCGGCAGTTCGCGAATGGAATAAACTCCCACTAGACATAACAAACATTGCATCGTTAAACTCATTTAAAAATTATCTACAACGTGACATTAAGCATCCACCCAAATATTATTACCATGGCAGTAGAAAATCTCAGCTACTTCATTCTCGTCTACGAACAAATTGTAGTTCCCTTAACCACGATTTATTCTTAAAGAATATTGTTGATTCTCCACCCTGTCGATGTTGGGGAATCGAAAATACGCATCACTTTTTCTTCAACTGTCCAATATACCAAGCGAGTCGTGATCAACTTATACGTGCTCTTGTGCCGTTATGCACAGTTTCACTTAAAACAATTCTTTTTGGAGATCCATCGGTCTCTTACCAAACAAAGGTGGAAATATTCGAAGCTGTGCATGTATACTTATGTCAAGTAAACGCGTTAATTTGCTATCAAACTACTTATATACTTCCTCATCTGAGGAGACACGTGCCAGTTGTGAACATTTTGTCAACTAGTCTAGTTTCTCGTCCATCCTCCACCTAGTCACCAAGAGTTCCCTGATGGTCTCCTTATAGCATTTGTTCTACTATTATTCCTATCGATCTTTTTCTTTCTATTCAAATAATACGTGTATAAATTAAACAAACTGTCATCTCCATGTTAATTTGTGTTTACCACCAACATCTTTAGTATTTGTTAAATACCAAGGAGAGAAGCTCTATAAGAATATTTCTTTCGTTCTAATCCTATTAACTTTGTATGTATTTAAATCTATATGTTGTAAAAAAGCTGAATAAAATATGTTTAAACCAAAGCTTACTTAAAAATAAGTTTAAAATTTGAACAGGAACTGCAGTTTTCACAGAACACAGTAAAACCCAAAACACGCTAAACGACAAACATGAATGTCAATGTTAATAAGGAATAAATGTAAGTGTATATGACGTCGCAAATACAAAAAAGGGTTGACAATAGAGCTACCGCCTTGGAACGGTCAGTGGTAAAAAAAAGCCGCTGTGCACCAAACCTTTCACTTACCCTACTGTCATCCCAATAAAACAGGACAGTGTAAATAAAGAAAACCCCGCCATGAACTATTCTCTAACAACAAGGCAGCATTATTAGGCAATATAGGTAAAACACACATATGCTCGTGTAAATATAATACAAAAAACAATAGCCTAGAAAGCCACAATGAAGGTACTCAATGACTTGGCAGAAGTCAGAACAACATGAATTTCACTCAGAATACATGATACCCTGACGCAAATTACTGTGTGTTCCCATCATCATTACATAAAAATACGAACTATAAAATAGTATCCAATCATCATAATGTTTATTAGAGACGTAATAAAACTCATTACCACTATTACCCTTCCCCCATATCCAACTCCTCCACCCACAACCCGTGGAATAACTTCGAATATTTAAATAAAAATCGTTTGATATGTTATTTATCTTTCATAAAGGAGTATTTGGTACTAAGTTATGTACAAATATGACAGTGTAATTGCATTTAAATATATTTGACATAATTATGCCCCTACCCCAAGGAAGGCCCCAACGGTGACGTAAGAGGAATCAAGCTATCACGTGTTATCCATCATCATAACGTTTCATTTGGGACATAATTGAAAACAAAGCTTGAAGAGTGTTCCGCCAAACACTTGGGGTGCTTGCCATGAGCTTTTTGATTTTTATATTACAGTTTAATTGAATTTTAATTGATTTGAATTTTGTGACGCCCCTTCCCCCGGGCCCTAGGAGTGACGAAGGAATAACATATATATACAGTGGAATCCCATGAACATAACTTTCCGTTTAAGACACTTCACCCCATCCCCTAAGCAGACGTCAAAGTTTGAAATGAAAAAAATTGTTCGATGTTTAGTTTATCTTTCAAAAATGAATATATTTACCAAGTTATGTTCGGAAATGAGGGGAAATGACGGTTTATTTAAATTTGCAGTTTATTTGACCTTTTGATCTCCCATGAGACAACACAAACAATGAAAACGGTTGATAATAAGAGTACCACTATGGGTGCGGAACCAAAAATAATGTTGCTCTTGCTCGACTTTATCATGTGAGAAAGTTATACTCTAAGTGTGGTTGAATTCTGCTCAGTGGTTAAGGAGGAGATATGGTAACGGGCAGACGGACGGACGGACGGACGGACAGACTAACGGAGGCGTTACCAACATCCTCAAACGTTTTTTTCTTCATAAAGCGTTTTGATAAGAATAGAAATGGAAATGCTCTCTTCACATCACACACAAGTAATAAAATCGCATGCTGCAAAATATCTACAAAATACAATTAAAATGCTAAACCCACACTCGTTTCAAATCGCATAACCGTATTAAAATCGCACTCTGCTAAAAAATCTAAAGTTAAAAAGTTAATGAATTGGAAGCTTTTTAATACAAACTTTAATGACATATTGCATTTCCCTAAAGGCGCTGCTTTTTGTTAATAGTCTGCGTAAATTACAGCTGCTTTGCTGTAATAGTGCATATTTAATGGGATTTGTCCTTTCCTAAAACAAGATGTCTTAGCTGAAGTATTTTTCCATGGTCTGTTAACATTCTTCTGTTGTTATAAAAAATAAACTCAGCGTAACACATATGCTTAAGGGAATAGTTTACCCATTTTCAGATACAGTCACACATTAATAGCGATGAGTTTTGGTAACTTGATAGATCACTAATAGATCATTGTTGGCAAAATAATAGATCACTAATATAATCATATTGATCAAATGTATCTGTTATAGTATCACTTTACTTCTCCATGCTATAATATATCTCTGTCTAGCTCACTATATATCTGTTTTGTATCCATAGCACTATATGTCTTAAAAAAGTGTATGATAACGGATCGTTGGAAACGGCCGAGCACAAAACATACGAAATATTTCAGTCTCAGTTTGATTGAGACTGTTCAATCTGTTTAAGTTTACATGTAAACTGTTGAAGTGTACATGCCTAAGGACTATTTATCCGACATCTTAAAAAAAAAACTGATGAGGTATAGTCAAGCGAAACTTTCAACCAAATGCATACTGGCAACCATGTAGTACATGACAGTGTTTAGACAGTTGATCAGGGGAATACTTATATGGCATAAATTTACCTTTTAAATCCGAAAAGTTTCGTATATTGTTACTCAATGTTGTTTTGATTTTTACGTAAAAGAAGTTGGTCCATGGAATGGTCCAACAGTTTCGGATATGAATGACAACATTTCGGCCATACAAGTATTCCTTCTGATATCATGTTCACATCAATAGTGTTGAATTACTGTCATGTACTTTAAGGTTAACATTTCTCATGCCTTAATTATGCATTTATTGAAGTATTTATTTGACTACCCCCGCATCCATTTTTTTTAAAGGACCATCACTCCTTGTTAAACTAAAACATATAAAGCAGTTTTTATATTAAGAAGTTCATATTGAGTTCTGAAAATAAACCAGATGATTATTGACATTATTATCTAATTTAGCTGAAAATAGCTAGAAAGGAATATGTTAACTTAACTATGTGATGGTATTTTATGTCGTCTAATTTTCTAAAGCTGTCACGAATACGCATAAAACTTCCTTGTTATATTCCTCGTGAGACGTACTACAGACGTGGATGTCTATTCGCCGCTCTTCATTCAAGAAGGCGGCTGTTGATAAACAATAATTGTTTTTGACATTACAACAAAATCCTCCTGTAACATGTATTCCGCTCTAATTAAAGGGACACTGTCCGTAACTTTTAGCTTATAAAACACACACTAATTATGTTCGCACACATTACACACCAAACATTACTGAATATTTACTTATTAAAGCAGGATTGTTTGACGGAATTCAATCGCGGTACAAAAAAAAGAGAAACCATTTCGGGCGTTTGAACTCGCAGCCCAAAATAAAATTACACTCGCGGTAATAATAGTGAACGTAAAGTGGTCGACCTAGCTCCCAACTGAGCTAAGCGGGCTATACATATTACCCACTAAATACTATAGTCAAAACCTAATGCGCTAATGGAAGTCACGTGAACGCAGAAAAGGTAAATACGGTGGGTCCCACTTTATTTACAAATAATAAATTAAGTTGGGTTTTTTTCAAACTCACGAATGTATTACTACAGACTTCTTAGTGTCTATGCTTATGTTTTCATGTATATATTTCACTGAATAAAAGTCAGACTGTCATTTGGTTATGCTCCCTATCTGCTTACTTACGGACAGTGTCCCTTTAAACAGCATAAATATGCATCTCTGAAGATAACCAGCAAGTTTGTGAACTCAGAAACCGCTTACTTTGTTTATTTTTTAGCTCTCAGCATCAATAGTACAATGATTTGTACATCTAAACGATTCAAAACTGAAAAATAGTGAAACAGAAATCTGTCAATTAATAAATTGTTTAGGTATCGGAGATAAACGTCATTGACATGATTGGTGGCAAATAATGGTTAATTATTCATTTATAATATATGAACGAAGCAAGACTGTGCAAATGTAGGCCAACGATGTCAGTGACAAATGACAGAGATATACACGTTTAATTCGACATAGACAATATGTCTCTAGATTCTGCATAGAAACGTCAGAGATAACGAGTTATTTCATTATTAGCGGTTACATTCTAAAAGTGAGAAAAATGGTCCTTTAGCAATCGCAGTAACCCAAATTAAAGTACAATACCAAAGGACAATACACAGCACAACGATTAGTAAGACGGGGTTACCAACTTGGAACGGTTAGTAGACAGTAAGGCCTACTGTATAGCTTAAATCGGGTTTAAGTGTACACAACCTCGCTATTATTATGTCTTCAGCGCTCAAATTGACAAGAGGTTGTAAATTACCCTGGTAATGTTTTCTTACTATCATTAAACGTGTTGCTGTCTTCTCAAAAGGGCTAAATGACTCATGTTTTATCCTCAACGATGCCACAGAGTTTCATCGATATGATTTGGGGTAACACACTTATCCTTAGCTTCCTGAGCCTCGTCATTTGGATGATTTACAAACTTTATCATGATCTCATTCATACAATCTACATGCATACTGAACATGCTAGAAAGTTTATAAAAACAGATTAAGACCCAATCAATTTGGAACGCATTAAATGTTAAGTGGTTGACCCATTTACAGATCGCCACTATGCTTTCCTCTTTGATTCTGCGATGACCGGACCGACGTTAACTTCTACTTAAATCCTGAAATGGATGGTTACGTTTGAGGTTTGTCTTCAATCTGGTCATTCCATGCCCTTAATGGTTTATTCTCATTTGCTCTGACTTCTTCCAAGTAATTAAGTACTTACTTTTTGACTTTCTATGCTGTCTGTTTTATATAAATATATACATGGTCATCTTTCTGTTATACTTAGATGATGCTGTTTAGTTTGTTGGAGGATATAGCCTGGTGGGGATTTCTTATTTATTTTGTCCAGTTTTTTTGAGATGACAATAGAGTAAGAGTGAGGTTTTGTGCAACCTAGAACCTGATTTAAACCCCGACGGTAATTTACCACTAACCGTTCCAAAGCGGTACTCTTATTATCGACCGTTTTCATTGTTTGTTTTGTCGCATACTTTGGTGTTCTGTGAATGTTACATTTCTGTTTAACTTTAAATACCTACTTTTAAGCCATCTTAATGATAAGGCCATAAGCAACACTTCATTTATTCAAGTTAATCAGTTTAAAGGTAGATGTAAAAGTCGAACAGGAAATGTAGCATTCAAGGACCACAGTAAACCACGCACAGAAACAAACAGCAATTTTAAAGAAGACTAAACGGCAAGACACGACATCACAAATATAGAAATAAACATCGAATCGGTTATTGGCAAAAAAAGCCGCTGGGGGTTTAAACCAGGTTCTAGGGTACACCAAACCTCACTCTTACCCCACTGTCATCCCAATATAACGAGACAGTGTAAATAAAGAAATCCCCGCCTTGAACTATTCTCTAACCAACATGGCAGCATTAATAGGCAATATAAGTCAAACACAATAAAGATGCTCGTGTATATATAAATGCAAAAAAACAACAATAGCCTAAAAAGCCACAAAGAAGATACTCAGTGACTTGGCATAAGCCAGAGCAACAAGAAAACAAACCATTTAGGGCACGGCAAGACAAACATCAAACGTCACCGTCCTTTTGGGCTTTAGGTAGACGTCATCGTAGGGTCCATAGCCTGTCCGGACATCGCAAAATTAAAGAGGAAAGCATAGTGGCGAATTGTAAATGGGTCCACCACCAAGCATGTAGTGCGTTGCAAAATGATAGGGAACCACGCATTCAAGGACCACAGTAAACCACGCACAGAAACAAACCACAATTTTAAAGATGACTAAACGGCAAGACACGACATCACAAAGTTGAACAGTATCGATTCTGTCTTAGAATGGCAAAAAGGGCCGCTGGTGGTTTAACTTGTCGCAGCTTTTTTGTTACAAATATAGATATTAATAGAGATTCGCTGCCATCGTTCTCTAGGCCAATATTCAAATTTAAAGTTTACATTTCTTGTTTAAAATTGATACACACATTTTAAGGAGAATTGGTTCTTGTATGTATGAAGAAATAAATGTATTCGAATATGAGGCGCTATTGAAACAAATACATCAATCTGTCTCGTGAAGTCTAAACACAGATCAATCGTTTACTGTTCCCGTACGGATTAGGAAATATCATATTTTGTACTATCTAAACAAGTTTGCGGCATACATACAACGAAATCCAGACACATCAATAGCTGCTTCACTTGGGCCATTATTATTCGTTTTACAATGCAAGTTATTGATACATACAAAGCCTATGCCTCTGGGAAATTACTTAGATAACATTATATATAATTGAATATGCTAAACATGTGCTCAGATATATATCAACATGCCAAAACTATAGGAGTATGTTTATTATATTAACCTATATTAGGTTATGTATTGTACATTTCTATTTACCATGTCCTGAAAATATATAACTAAAATAAGCAGTCTAATATAAATTGAATAAAATAATCAGTTATAAAATGGTGTAATGAAAGTATTGACGCCTTTAAATACTTATACATAAATGCAGTAGAAATTTTAAATCTTACATAAATATTTTCAAATTTTATGAGAGATTAATTTGGATAAATCTGGTGCTTCATGTAGTCTGTTGGAATATTTTAGTGTGGAACAAAAGAGAATCAAGTGTGATGATTTATACTAGTCTATGTGCCCATATGTAGCCCACAGAGCTTTAAAATAATATATTACCAACAATACAACAACTTTTGTCAATTTGGCAATATCGTAGAATTCTCGTGATATGAAAGGAGAAACTACGCTATGGAAACGTTTTCCCAGAGTTTCTTCCAAACTGTGGATTGCACAAAATTTAGACATTTATTATTTATGAACCTTGAAATTTCACAGACTGTCAGAGTCCTTGAGAAATGTGTAAGCTAATACTAAGACAAACAAATCGAAAGACTATGTTCTCCCCAAAAATGATTATAGTGTTTAGAGTAACGTTTGTTTATGAGGTATATGCCATCATTCTCTTAGAAACTAAACACTGTTTGCACTAAATATTGTTACTGTTTGTATTAAATATCGTTACTGTTTGTATTACATATCGTTACTGTTTGTATTAAATCGTCTGAGAATAGGCATGAATCATTTTGGTGTGCGATATGCGATTAATATCACAATGTGTTGTACGAAATTGCATTAATTGTTGATAAAGTATGTCGTCGTGGCTTGACAGTGTATTAGCCAAAAAAATCGCGGCCAATATTTGAGGGAGTGGGTGGGGTAAAAAAAAGATTTTTTTTTCGCTCAACAACACTTCCAAACTCTTACTTTCTCAATATTGTTATGTTTTGTATACATTTATAGAAGAAATATGACCTAAGTGTATTTTTTTCACCTTTATCTGTAAAAATAAATTACCCCAGAGACACCCACTTGTCGCGAATTGGCGCGTAACGCGTGTTAGCAACTTATTGTGCACACCCTGTTTGCATATTTGCACAACCAGTTCTTGAATTTCTGCCTAATACTCTGTGGTTTGATGATGTACTGCAGTGGTATACAAGCTATATAGATACAAAAATACATAACTTTCATAACGATTGTTTCCTTGATAAATTGTTGCAGCATTATACAACAGAATATGCACTTGTTTATATAAATGTTCGCGGGGTGATTACCTTGTGTACAGAGAGTATTCATTCGTCGGATAACGTTCAATCTTAATTTACTAGGTTATCCAAATCAGCCGTTATATAATATACTCAGTTGCAAAAGAAAGTGGACACTGAGTTTTGTTTAGATTTAATTGTAAATTAAATTGACAAATTCCAAAATGAATATGCCATGGTTGGTACCAAAGGTTTTATCATTCCATTGCCAATATCATGTTTTCATTTGTTTTGCAATAGATCGAATCATTAAGGGACTGTTGCTTGATAAAGAGGATAGGAAGTAAAGTAAAATGTTCAAAGTGTCCAGTTTCCTTACAACTGAGTATACAGTGATTACATTTTAACATGTTTAACGTCCATTCTATATCCGTTTCGTAATAAAACAGTAATACAATATGAATACTAAATGAAAGCACGTGCATGCAATATGCTATCAATAATGTAATATTATTTTAGCATTACATCGATCAAGAGTTTGCTAGTTCATTAACTCCACTATTTTGTTACTTGTATTTTAAATTTTACTTGACATTATCGTGTAGGCATGATTTTATGATTGTTTATGACGCTTTTAGTCGAAATCCTAAGGTTAATAATACTTGATAGTACAGTCATTATTCATTTACATTATTCATGTTAGTTACAAAATTTTCCAGAATTAAGTTAAACGGTCCTCGTCAGGTATGGAACTACTGTTTATAGACAAACTGTTGGTATCCATATGGGTACTAACTGTACACCTCTGGTCGAAGGTTTGTTTTAATATTGCCATGCAAGATAGTTCATGTCGAGTATTCATCCGATTTTCAGACAGCTGTCATCGAAGCCTTTCAACAACAAATGTCGGTATTAGAAGACATATTAAACATTGCCAGACTTTTTTGCTGCTATGGTAAATACTGTAAAAACTTAGAAACTTCAGCTTAATAAAGTTAATATTTCGGATACTGTCTTTTCTCTTTTCGATATACATCACTCAATTGATAATGGCGAATAATAAGCAAAATGTATAAGAGGGATGATTTCAATTTAGATATCGTTAACTACCATTACTTACACAAGTATGTTCCCAGAGCATTTTTTATGAAGTATAAGTAATTTAGGAACCCTTCTGTGACAAGGACTATCACAACCTTGGCCATTTTGATCGTAAATCAATTTCTTAAATGCTTCACTATAAATTTTACTTTTCAAATATACGTGATTTCATTTCATTTTCTTATGCATGTGATATTTCTGCACTACGTGCATACATAATTGTCGCCATAGAATGCTTAGGTGAAAACAAGTGAACGATTTTAAAATGTGAGACTTATCGTAAGATGGTAAATTAAACAGGGCCCACATTCCTATCTTGATTTGATTTACCAACTTAGCATATTCCTTGGTCATGATCACTTTCGTACAATCTTTATAAAACGTTTTTAAAAGTTAATCAACATATGTTATGCCTTTACCATTTTGAGACGCATTACATGTTAACCCGTTTACAGTTCGCGATTATTATTTCCTCTTTTACTGTGCGATGACTAGAGAAATTGTGGACCCTATTATGACGTCTTCCTAAATCCTCAATGAACAATTACGTTTGATATGTGTCTTCAATTTTGTCTTGCCATACCCTTCATGATTTATTCTCTTGTTGCTCTGGCTTTTGCCAAGTCACTGAGTGCTTGATTTGTGGTTTTCTATTTTGTTTTGTTTTTATATATCATGTACATGGTCATCTTTGTGTTACACTTACATTGTCTATTTTTTCTGCCTAGTTTGTTAAGGGATATATAGTCTGTGGTAATTTCTATAAGGATATATAGTCTGTGGTAATTTCTATAAGGATATATAGTCTGTGGTAATTTCTATAAGGATATATAGTCTGTGGTAATTTCTATAAGGATATATAGTTGGTAATTTCTATAAGGATATATAGTCTGTGGTAATTTCTATAAGGATATATAGTTGGTAATTTCTATAAGGATATATAGTTGGTAATTTCTATAAGGATATATAGTCTGTGGTAATTTCTATAAGGATATATAGTCTGTGGTAATTTCTATAAGGATATATAGTCTGTGGTAATTTCTATACTTACATTGTCCCATTTTATTGTATAACAATAAAGTAAGCGTGAGATTTTGTGCAACCTATACTCTTAATTGTTCATACACCCAGTAGTTTTATTTCTACTGAACGTTCAATGCTATACCCTTATTGACAAAGAAAAGTTTATACGTCCAACAGCAATAGTAGCATTCACCGAATACAGTCACTCCAAAAAGTATTACAACGCAAAGATGATTCTAAAAGTACATCACAAACACATTCAGTAAAAAAGCACATCACAAACATTTAATGGTTGTCAACAGGGGTACCGCCTTCGAACGGTCAGTGGTGAGTTTAAAACGGTTCAAAGGTTCAAATCTCACTCTTACCTTGTCATCATCCCTTTTTATGTTTGTGATGTCACATATCTAGCTTTTATTTACCATTGTATTTCTTTTTATTTCAATGCGTGTTTTGCTCGACTGTGGTCTTTGCTTGCTACAGTTTCTGTTCGAATTAAATATCTGTTTTCCAGAATTAAAGAAGCCTATATGAGATGATAAAATTTGATATTTCCCGTATTCCAAAATATATTGTACTGGGAAGACTTAATTGTGCTTGTACAATGTGTTATGGTGTAACGGAGAATGTTAGGTTGCTATACAATACAACTTCAGAATTTCCATTAATTTATCAAATACGTGAGCTGTCTAATTGAAAGCAATTGCTTTCTGGTGAATAATCACTGATAATACTCATTCAGTTTTTGTTTCGTGGAATAATAACATAATTGTATTTAATAGCAGATAGCCCAAACATATATATGGTAATTGTACAAGTGTAATAATTGAGCAAAAGTATGTACAGTCAGTAGTATTTGTTATACATGTACTGGCTGAAATTGGATTTGCTTTACCATGCATACATTGCTTCTATTTCATAAAATATTTTCTTCCATTGTGATTGCTTTTTGTTTTTAAATTACATCGTTAAATGAAATAAGATTGGAAAACTACTGCCGATACGAGTTCACAATTTCAGCTGAATTATATACTACGCTGAAAATGTCTTCCAGACCGATCATGATGTAAACGTTGCAACAAAGTGTTTTAGTTCTTGTATGCAATGTTTAACTCATTTACTTATTAATTTCGCATAACATGTACTTTTTGGAATAGATGTACATAATATCTGGATTTTCTTTTAACCATTTGAAATTTAAATCAAATCGACTTTAAAAGAATGATTATGCCTTTATATATTTTTAAAAAAGTAAAACGTGTTGAAGTGTTTTTTTGCACTTATTACCACGTTAGTGTACTTCGGGGCATATACTTGTATTAGATACTGAGACCATACGCCGATGGACATGGCATACTGGCAGTCAATATGGCATGTCCAACGCCATATGCATGCCATCTTCGGGATGGTTACAATGCTGTATTATTGATTTATGAATATTGAGTTCTGGCTAGGGGCGCGAACGGTAGCAAGCATATTTCACTACCGTTCATGAAAAGTTTCAATCAAACCGAGACTGCAATATTTCGTATTTATCGTGTTCGGCCGTTTCCAAATGTCCACTGTTATACTCTTTTTAAGTTACTATCAATTAAATTGAACAAAACAAAATAGTGTCATTGTTTAGTACATCTCATTTGAGCTCTAGTAGTTTACGCCTTTGTTTATAACTGCTGTCGTGTCTTTCATTGCATGTCAAGATGGGATTTTATTGATGATTATGATAAAGCCCCAGAGAGTTATATGCTGCCTTGTTTGATACATAGTTTTAACTATCTTGAATTGATCATTAAAGGTGTCTTTGAAAACATATTCACTTAAATCTTCTGGGAACATAATTTTGCTTGGAACAGAATTAAGTTTAGTCTGGCTATTTTTTTCCATTTCTCGATAATCATTACGTGGTCCGAGGATTAACTTTCATACCCCATACAAACCCTTCTCCAAAAATGTCTGCTTAAAAGTTTGCATACTGTAAAATTAAAACATTGAATAGGTAATTTTAAACAGGTTATCACACTTTTTTCAGTAAACAAAATGTTTTTAAACGTATTTTATTGTCGAAATATCCATTATAACATCTTGTTAATATAAGCGTTCCCATCGCTTAATGGAATTAAGGCAATACCCCGTAATGTGTTGATCAAATCGGCTCTGATGGGGACAGTTTTTCATATTCTTTCACAAATAGAGAGATACGAGTAAAGACACTGTGTCGCCTTGGTTGGATATATCGTTACCACCATGTTGAATGATCGATAAGTATATCTGATAGGTATGGCAGCATACAATTGTTAGTAAATCACACGTAAAGGCTACCTAAAGAAATATAAAAAGATCGGACAGGGAAGTTAGCATTCAAGATGGACAGTCAACCACAAAACACAGAAACAAACACGCAAACAGACAAACAAGAAGGCAAAAGCAATAATAAATGCAAACGACATCACAAACACAAAAGGGTTGACAATAGGGCTACCGCCTTGGAACGGTCAGTGGCAAAGTAGGCCACTGGGGGTTTAAAACCAGTTCTAGGGTGCACCAAACCTCACACTTACCCTGCTGTCATCCCATTAAAACAGTAAAACAGGAAAGTGTAAATAAAGGAATCCCCGCCATGATCTAATCTCTAACCAACAAGGCAGCATCAATAGGCAATATAAGTAAAACACAAATATGCTCGTGTAAATATAATACAAAAAAACAATAGCCTAGAATCCCACAATGAAGGTACTCAGTGACTTGGCAGAAGCCAGAGCAGTAAGAGAATAAATCATTAAAGAGGCTCTACCTATATCTTTTTGTCCACCAATTGATATAAACTTTACTGAATTATAAAGAGGACTATGAAAAAGGTAAATGGCAATAATTTCACCCAATGTAATATGCGTTTTGCTGGGGAAAAACAGGATTGAAAATATCGGATTTTTGAAATTGTATTGTTTTAGACAAGCCGATTGCGGAGATTTTCCGATCTTATTCGTTTACAATCGGAACTACCTCGTCTGATTAGCGAAGAGTTCCGATCGATTCGTTTGCTATCGGAACTGCGCCGAATAGTTTGTAATCGCATTGCGCATGTCCGAGAAAATCGTAAAAACTCGTAGTTCTCCGACAGGAATAAACGGCTGGGTAGCATTTTATTCAAGATGTTGTTTTGATCATAATTAATAATTTACAGAACTGGAATACAAACCATGTTACTTCTTAGAATACTCATAAAATAGCTTTGTATACATATAAATGCAGTAATATTGAGTATTTAATATTTTACATTAAAAATGGCGTAGATATAGGTAGTGCCTCTTTAAGGGCACGTTTACACCTGTATTACCGCATGAATATGAATGATCTACGAAAAAGTAATTTCAGTTTCATGATCATTCAAAATGTCGGGATATAAAGCCGGAACGGAAGTAAACTCTAAACGTTGTCATAATTATAGTCTTTATATAGCCCGCGTACCAGTATCATAGGAGAAATGTTTCTCAAATGCGTTTCATATAATGTCGCAGTGGCATTATATATCAAGTACATCCCAGTGAGGGTGACAAAGGATATTGTCAACCTGGGAAAATAATGTCGGCCGCGGCGCACTATTTATTTCATGATACCGAATACATTTGCATGTGAAAATGTGAAATATGAAATATGTAAGGTGTGTGTGTGTGTGTGTGTGTGTGTGGGGGGGGGGGGGATGTTATTGCTTCTATTTTACTGTGGAATACTTGATATGATGTCCTATGTTAAATTCGTCCTCTTCAATAACCATTTTCGCCACAAGAGTGTACATGAACTTACCACTCTCGATAGGCCAACACATTTAATTTGCAAAAGGACTTTGAAATAGTTTTTTGAAAAATGAGCGCCGTTGTGGATGTGTTCCACATTATACAGGAATGCCGAGAACTGCGGAAATCACTAATTATTTTTTGATCTGTTATGATCTTAGCTAAAATATTATATCCTTAGTTGGGTTCCACCTTTGACATTAAAATAAGATTAACGTATGTGTATGTTTGATTAATAAATATTTCATTAAAAAACGCCATACGATTGGTTATCAGTTGTTTGTAAATGTAATGCACTTACACTAGATTGATTTAATACAACATTGACTATTTAAAGTAACTAAATGTGTGCGTCATATTGTCCAATAATGTAAATAATTTAATAATGTAAATAAATGAGTCCTGCTTAGCGAATTGTGGTCGTCACGATTCCTGATTACCGAATTTCGGTCATAATCACACTATATTTCCGACTGGTATTGTTGTGCTCCCGATGTCGTAGCCCTCTAAAGCAGCATGGAACGTATCATAAAAAAGTGTCATCCCGTCGAATAATGATTTATTTTTAAACACGAACATGAAGAAAAATGTTATTTGCAATAAGAAATGATACAGTGCTTTGGGATGTATATTCGGTGCAAGAAATTGGTGCATTTTGCCATGCAACATGTATCACTAAGTGCAACACCACTCATAAACAAGAGGCCCAAGGTGGCCTGTGGATGCTCTACTGGCTACAACGACTCTTATATCAAGGATAATCGACATAAAATTCCCATCAGTACTCCTGCTAAAACTTTGCGAAAAAAAAACAAAAATCCAAACAACTACACACACAACATAATCTTAAACCCTTGACCAATGCTAACAATTTAAACAAGCGGCCCTAGTACTAATTTGGTATGGTTATTGAGGGACTCGAGGAACAACATTTGCATAAAAAAGGTTTTGACCGCCTGTAGACCCTTTATGCAGGCGGCCAAACCCATTTTATATAATTGTTGTGCCTCGAGTCTCTAAATAACCAGACTAAATTAGAATTAGTGGTTGTTTTTAGTAAAAGAAGATGTCTACTCTTCAAGGGAAGGGCCATAAATCCGCCAAAAATCATTAAACTGGTACACGACAAAGACATGTGCAACTAGGTTTGGTAATGGTCATCCCTACCAAGTTACATGGAAATCTAGGCAACGGATCAGGAAAAGTAGTCGGTATAAAGCCGAATGATGGTTGACTAAAACTAGTCTGGACAAAGTTTGTGTATTAAAACGTTTTTAAGTGCCACAAATCCACCAACTATCATTCAACCGGAATGCGACAATGATATGTGCAGCTAGGCTTTGTACTGATCATTCCTGCCAAGTTTCACTGAAATCCAACCAGAGGTTCGGGAAATGTAGTCTGAATAATCTTTGCGTATAAGGGCCATACGGCTTGGTACTAATAGTTAGGTGTATTAACATCTTTAAAGGGACACAGCTCCGTCAAAAATCATTCAACCGGAACACAGCAATGATATGCATAATTAGGCTTGATACTGATCATCCTAGCCATGTTTCTTTAAAATTCGGCCAGAGGTTCAGCAGCACTAGTCCGGACAAAGTGTGTGCATTAAAACATGTAAAGGGTCATAACTCCGCCAAACATTTGTCAACCGGCACACGGCGATGATATGCACAACTAGGCTTGGTACTGATCATCCCTGCAATGTTTCTTTAAAATTCGGCCAGGGGTTCCTGAGAACTAGTCCAGGCGAAGTTTATGTATTAAAACCTGTAAAGGGCCATAACTCCGCCAAAAATCTGTTAACCGGAACACGGTGATGATATGCACAACTAGGCTTGGTACTGATCATCCTACTCAATAGCGCATAAACATACATGTGAAACAAGAACACTTCAATTAATACCATCCGAGTGAGGTTTGGTGCAGGCAAGAACCATGTTTTAACATTACTTGCCGCCGACGGTCCCAACGCCGTACACATATTGTCAGCTCCTTTATGTTCGTGATTTCTTACTCGTTATGTTCACATGTACATGTATATATATATATTCAATATCAACACGTTGTTTAAAATACATGTTTTTTCAATGGCTGGTATGGTGGATGATGTACGTCATGTTAGACTTGTGTATCTTTTTTACACCGGTAATTAAAACCGGGAAATATCTTCCAAAAATATTAGAACAAGCCTGCCATACACATGACAGTTAAACATTGTGTAGCACTACAATGGATAGATCCGACATTCAGTTTATAGCTCCGCCCTCCATTGTTCCTGAGTCAAGTTCCAAAAAAATCGGCCGAGTGATCTATTATATTTTAGAGTTTTTTGTGGAATAACACGTACTGCTGGTACAGGTGTAAATATCGATTGAACGTGATCGACAAATCGGAACAATGTATTCGGTCAGCAATTGTAAAACTATGTATTATGTTTTTTTATAATGACACGGTAATTACGTGTACTTATTTCAATACTAAAAACACGCACGACACGCACAAGAAACACATGTGAAAAACTGGATCAATGAATGCCATAAATCCATGTTTGATGAAAAGATAACAATATTGATTTGATGTACGGGGAGACATTTTACGGTCGCCACACGGCACAAACAACACATTGCGACAGAAAAAAAGATATAAAAATGTCAAAAAGAAAATGTAGCATTCAAGGACCACGAAATACTGAATGTCATACAATCCCTGTGGGATGAAAAGATAATAATATTGATTGCGTGTAATATTACTTGTTATGGTCGCCGTACGGCAACTTTGTTTATATCAGATTCTGTGGTCATGGGCAACATAACTTCATTATTTTCATTCGATTTGGAAAATGATGCAATGCCAGCATGTTGCCTCTCCAATGAAATTACTAAAGTGATGAATAGTTAATGAAATAAGAGATTCCCGTTTCGACGGATGTATTTGGAAGTCTTTATAATTGACGAAATTGATGAAGCAAACGGTAGAATATAATTATCAATTCTCAGACCGATTGCATGTGTGCATGTGTGCATGCAATCCATTTGGAATCAAAAGTAACACAAACATTGCAAAACAAAGATGATTCATGGATATTATTAAACCCAAAACACATGATCAAAAATCAGACTTCTTTGATATTGGTTATCTTTGTATAACTAAAAAGTAACTCAATCAGGGTTACCGTTACTTCGTAAAACGTTTGCAAAAATGTATTATCGCAACCGTGATCTACTTTTCAAATATAAAAGTAATTTAAGAACTCTGCTGCGACAAGGACTATCACAATCTGACTTCTATGGTGACGTGATTTACAAACTACGTAATATCTTTGGTCATGATCATGTTCATACTATCTTTGTTAAACTTGTTAAAAGGTTTATCAAAAGAGGCTATGACCCTATCATTTTGCAACACACTGCATGCTTGGTGGTGGACCCATTGACACTTCGCCACTATGCTTTCCTCTTTAATTGTGCGATGACCGGACAGGCTGTGGACCCTATGATGACGTCTACCTAAAGCCCAAAAGGACGATGACGTTTGATGTTTGTCTGCAGTCTTGTCTTGTGTCCTCAATGGTTTATTCTCTTTTTGCTCTGGCTTCTGCCAAGTCATTGAGTACCTTATTTGTGGCTTTCTATGTTATTGTTTGTTTGTATTTATATATACATGAACATCTTTGTGTTTTACTTATATTGCCTATTAATGCTGCCTTGTTGGTTAGAGAATAGTCCATGGTGGAGCTTTCTTTATTTACACGCTCCCGTTTTATTGGGTTGACAGAAGGTTAAGTGTGAGGTTTTGTGCCCACTAGAACCTTGTTTAAATCCCAAGCGACCTTTTTTGCCACTGACCGTTCCAAGGCAGGTAGCCCTATAATAACACTTTTGTATTTGTGATGTCTTATTTGGCATTTTATTCATCTTTAAAGTTGTTCTTTGTTTCTGTGTTTGATTGTGGTTGACTGTCGTCCTTGAATGCTACTTTTTCTGTTCGATTTTGATATCTGTATTCAGAGTTCGATTTACGACGTTTGTTTATATGATTTGGAGTCAACATGCAAACACACATCATATTCGTATTTTGGAAATCTGAATGTTTTGACAAATCTGAAAAACACGTGTCATGTGTCAATACCTTTTTATTTGAAATGTCAAAGAGCAAATGTTTAATTGCAATGCTTATTACAGTTAATGTCCTTTTTAGTGACAGGAATGGTTTATTTGTTTTGTAAAATTAACCAACCATTACATTGTGAATAATTAAAGCATAATATAACAACTGAAAAATGGAGAAATTATTTTGCGTTTCTGTAAAAAATACTCTTGACAAATGTGTTCTTTCTTATCTATGGAACGCATGCTAATTCAAATGTGTCATTTTCCGATGAACCTATGTGACTTTCCGTCGCTTTCTGTGACGGATGAATGCAATGTTCACGAAACAGTCAAACCAGCAGATTAATTTAAATATTTTTTAATTTGAAGATTGAATGCACTTATATATTATCAAACTGTAATAAGAAAACATTTTTGAATTCGATACATATATATTGAAAAAGAAACGCATAATAAGTATTTCCTCCATGTATTTAAGATACAACCATGCTAAGGGTGGGGTGGTTATGGTCGTCAGTTTGAGACCTTAGCCAATGGAGCAAAGTGTTACATAATAGTTGCATTAAACTATATATTTAATATGCTACTGCTAATGGAATGGTACAGGGCGACATTAGCCTGTCCTTCCTTTCAGAAAGAAGGTTAAACAGCACCGAACACACCAATGGTTTCCCCTTTAAAGTTTCATTATCGACAGAATGCACATTTGGCTCAAGCAGGTGAACAAACATTGGCTTTAAACATTGCAACCTCTTAACATTAAACACAATGATGAAATGACATAAAGAAAGGTTACAAGCCCAACAGGCAGAGTAGCATTCATAGTCACTCCAACACGTATTACAACGCAAAAGTGATTCAAAAAGGACATCACAAACACATTCAATAAAAAAGTACATCACAAACATATAAGGGTTGACAACATGGGTACCGTCTTGGAACGGTCAGTGGCAAAAGTGACCAGCGGGGAGTTTAAACCGGATCAAGTGTGCACCAAACCTCACTCGTACCCTTTCATCATCCCTAAACAACAGGACAGTGTAAATAAAAATAATCTCACCGAGTTAACGCCTTACATTTAAGAAAGCGTAGATAGGTGTAATAAGAAAAAAACACGGAAATGTTCATGTATATGTTCTATAATCGATGACTTGTCTGAAGTCAGAGCATCAAGGAGAAAATTGTTAAAGGTACGACCAAAGGGAGTGAAGGACATACATAAAACGTTTTAAAGAATTTAACCCAACTTAACCCCTAGGTCATAACTAGAAACCGATCTCCACCCTATAACCATATATATACAAATGTAACTATCCCGTCATTAGCTGGGAAATTTTACAAAATATAAAACTACTAACGAAGGGGTATATATAACCATATATACACATACTGGGCATGAACAGACGGATACAGTCATCTAACCAACATCCGCCCGGTGTCCGTCCCCAGCCCTGGGAAGGGAACATAGCCCCTGTCATAACTTGTAAAGCGTTGAGATCCCCACCCTATAAACATATATACACTTACTGTACAAAAAATGACGGATACATCCATCAAACCAGCATCGGCACCGGGGTCCGTACCCACCCTCGGTCATAACTTGGAAACTGTTGAGATCCCCACTCTGTAACCATATATATATATATATAAAGTAACTATCCCGGCATTAACAGGCAAATTTTACAAAAGATGTACACCGTTTCTGAAACTGCTACTATACTGTATAACTAACATATGTTGAGAATCCAAACTCTGTATACACAATATAAATGGTTTTAACCAGCCAGACCAAACCCCAAAACCGGAGTTAGTTTTTTTAGTGTTCATGAACAGACGTATAACACCAAAATAAGATCATAACTTGCAAACCATTGCGATCCCCAGCCTATAACAATATAGACACTTACTGGGCCTGAACAACACACCCTTTAACCATATGGACATTTACTTTGCCTGAACACTTCATGGTGGACGCAGGAATTTGCAACTGCGTCATCTCATCCTGTTATATGAATTTAAGCTTAATTTGACAATGTTTTCATCTTTGCGAAGATCATCAAGTGAGTTATTTAGGACCATTGTGGCTCTCAAGTTTAGAGCATGGTAGCTGTGTTTTTAACTTGAACTCCACATCATGTGTGCAGCCAGTAGAGCGATACAGGCACTCTTTGACCCCTTGTTTATTCTCTTGTTGCTGTGGCTTTTACCAACCCACTGATATAAATGATCATCTGTAGTATATACTTATATTGCCTATTAGTCCAGATTGCTTAGTACTGGTTCTACACAGGAAGCCATCGATAGTGATTAATCTAAGTTGCAAGAACTTGTTCCGCAATCGATGTAAAATAAATATGTTTAAACTAAACTAATGGTGCTTATTCTATTAGAGGATATAGTCTGGCGGGGATTATTGACACTGTCCCGTTTTACTAGGATGAGAGTAGGGCAAAGGCGAGGTTGGGTGCTCCATAGATCCTGGTTTACACCTCCCAGCGGCCTTTTTGCCACGAACCGTTCTAAGGCGGTTCCCCTGTTGTCAACCCCTTTCTGTTTGTTGTGTCTCATTACCTTACCTTTTCCTTATAGTTATCGTTTTCATTTGAGTTTTGTTGGTTGTTATATATTCTGTGAATGCGACATTTCCTGTTCGACTCTTATACCTACTTTTAGTCATAACCTGGACATAAATCATCGTTATCTCATTGTTTTAGTTATATTGTCATTATACATGTTATTTTATTTGCACATTTGTTTGAATTATTTCTCATTTAATGTGTTAAGCCTGGTTTGTTATTTGACCATTGAAAACATCTGTAAAATGACATAAAATTAGGCCGACAATTTGAAAAAGAAATTTCTGTAAAATGCATAGAATAATATATTTCCGTTGGAAAGTACTAGAATAACACAACACGGCATTGATAGTGATACATATAGAAACGTAGATTCGAACAAGAAACGTGGCATTCAAGGACGACAGTCAACCATAAACACACAGAGGAATAGAATAACTATAAAGATGAATAAAAGGCAATATAAAAGGGTTGACAATAGGGCTACTGCCTTGGAAGACTCAGTGGTAGAATATTTACATATATATATAAAATCGAACAAGAAAAGAAGCATTCAAGGACGACAGTCTACAACAAACACACACAGAAACAAAGAACAAATTTAAAGATGAATATTTGCTGCAAATAAGACATCACAAACACAAAAGGGTTGACAATAGGGCTACCACCTTGGGACGGTCAGTGGCAAAAAAAGGCCGCTGGGGATTTAAACCAGGTTCTAGGGTGTACTAAATCTCATACTTACCCTGCTGTCAACCCAATAAAAAGGGACAGTGTAAATAAAGAAATCCCCGTCAGAAAAACATTTCTCACATGCTAGGCTAATGTTACGATCGGTATAAATTATTGAATACTCAAAACTGTTCTAGTCGTTATGAATGTTTTCGATAACTAGCTGAATATTAAATGAGTGTATATGGACACTCTCCATACATCGCAATTTCCATCTACCTGTTTATAATGGGAAATTAAAAACGTCCGTTTGATTACTAAAAAAACGCATGTCGGCTTCATATATAATACCACAGCTTTCCGGAAATAATATTATTTGTGATTTTTAAAGTGTACTTTAGAAAGTAAGCGTGTTCTGCAATACAATAAAAAATGGCCGCAAACAAATTATTGTGTTTTTTAAACTGGTATTTAACCTAAACTGATGAACCAACGATGACGTCATATCTTGATCAGATACGTCCTACTCCTGGTGGTTAAAAACAATTTATATAACATAATTATTTGCTTTTGAGTACATTGTATGAATATAGTGCAAAACTAGTATTGTTTTTTTTAATTAAATTAATGTAATCTTTTGAATACAATTTTAGGGACTGAAACCTTGTGAACGGTTCATAAACGCATTAGAAATTAAAACTGGATAGAAGTATATGCATTTCTAAAAGGTGGGAGAGATTATAAAAATATGAATAATTGTTTTTCCATAATCTATATATATGTTTGCTGCAAACGTTTTTTTTTAATATTTAACATATGTTATTCAACTTAAGCGCCTACACAGTAAACTTTTTTTCTGACGCGAAAGGTAATTCGATTCATATATTGCTTTTTTAGTTTACCCATCTCAAATTGTACACTGATGAAAGATTGTTTTACATTTTAAAGACATTTTGAGGGCAAATCTCATAAAATACGGAATGAATAGAATTACTGCCTTCTAAATGTATCTGCAATTTTCCATTTGTCTAAAAATAGCCATGTGCCTAAAGGAATCCATCGTCCTTTGTTTAATTTATAACATGCAACGCCATTGCTGATCGTCGCTACAAACGTTTGTGCGTTACTTTCTCATATTTTCTACTGCTGATTATCTTTAATGGGTATGTGCACGCACCATTAGTGTCATTTCTGCAAATATTTTGCATAATGTACGCGCTCGTCCTGTTGACAGTTGCGGGCATTATCGTGTTTTAGATTTATTGAAAGTCACAATGTGTCATCTTCTTCCACATCAACCACTATAATCTCTTAATGCACATAATTCTAAGAAATAACTCTGAAAAACTTGGACCTTTGCTAATTGAAAATCATTACAAGAAATACGTTTTATAACAACTGAGTTACCAATAGGGCAGGGTATCTAAAGAGTAATTTCATTAATTGATGATCAAGTAATCATTGTTTTAAATCAATACTTTAAAACTGCAAATAATTTGATATTAATTAAGGCTGGATAAGACAATTACACCAAAATCGTATCTAGTTCCTTTTACATGTGTATCAAGTGGCGACTGAAACATTTCATTGAATGGCATGGTTAATGCAATCAACGATAAAATCATTCACAACTGAGCAAAATGACACTGGCAACCTGGATTAGACAATTAGGCCGAACATTTCTGCGGCGCCACACAAGCAAATAAAAATAAGTATAGAAGCCGAACAGGAAATGCAACTTTCACAGAACACAGTAAACCCCAATACACGCAAAACGATAAACATGAATGGAAATGTTAATAAGGAATAAAGGTATATGACGTCACAAACACAAAGTGTTGGAACGGTCACTGGCAAAAAAATGTCCCTGAGGATTTAAACCAGGTTCTCAAACCTCACACTTACCCTACTGTCATCCCAGTAAAACGGGACAGTGTAAATAAAGAAATCCCCGCCATGAACTGTTCTCTAACCAACAAGTCAGCATTAATAGGCAATGTAAGTGAAACACGAAAAGTTACTCGTGTATTTATAAATACAAAAAGCAATAGCCTAGAAAGCCACAAAGAAGGTACTCAATGACTTGGCAGAGAACCAGCGCAACAAGAGAATAAACCATTGAGGACACGACAAGACAAGATTGCAGACAAACGTCAAACGTCATCGTCCTTTTGGGCTTTAGGTAGACGTCATTATAGGGTCCACAGCCTGTCCGGTCATCGCACAATTAAAGAGGAAAGCATAGTGGCGAAGTGTAAATGGATCCACCACCAAACATGCAGTGCGTTGCAAAATGATCATAATCCCTTTTGATAAACTTGTTAACAAGTTTAACAAAGATAGTATGAAAGTGATCATGACCAAGGATCTTATTAAGTTTGCAAATCACGTCACCATAGAAGTCGTGTGATAGTCCTTGTCGCAGAGCAGTTCTTAATTTACTTGTATATTTGGAAAGAAGATCAGGGTTACGATAAATGCATTATCAATAAGGATTACTCATTAGTTTGTTGATAGCGTATTCTGTGTTGGGAGAACATAAGTAGTTTTATTATAGCAGAAGAAGGTCACACCTTAATGACAATTCAGTTGTTTTAAAATTGTCAACGTCACGTCGTTATGGTATATTTTTCATCATAACGTCAGCCATTTAAAAAACAAGATGGAATTTACTTAGAAGTTGTATTTCTGTGCTTTTTCTTGAAAAAGAACAAGTGTTCGAAAATTTGAAGAAGAGTTACTATTTATTTAATATTGAATTAACTTTCCTTTTGAAAGACTATACAGATATGAATATCTACTCATACTATAAGTAGCCAAACACCATTGTCAAACTGTAATTTCAGGGAATTGAACAGCAATGTCCTAAATTGTCCCTAAAATGGCAATCCTCACCTGAAATATTAAATCAACGCATACCATCCAGTTGCTGATGCTACAGTGTCGCAACATTATTACTTATTAAATGCTTAAGGCCCATTTTTCAGAATATGAAATGCGAAAATCATCTGTCTCATAGAAACCACAGAACCAAAACGCACTGGCATCGTAAACATACACATTATGCAATAAATACTGATAAGGCAGATCCTTTGGAAGCAACAAAATGATATATAGGGTCCTATAGAAACCACAGCGTCCAAACGCAATGGTATCGTAGGTCCGCACTGTACTGCAAACAAGGACTAGAAACTACAATGAAAGAGACAAAAAACAACAGAAAGGGTGGTGAAGACAAACACAACCAAGAGAATAAAGTAGCACACTGTTTTATTGAGTCTGTTCATATTCAACGATTCGTCCTTATTTACATTTAAAACGGTAAAGTAACTGTGCATATTTATTATCTCCACACCTCTTCCCAAAGGTAGGGGATATTTTTATCCCGTCCGTCCGTATTTCCGTCCATCCGTGCATCCGTTTGTTCGGCAGTCCGTGCGTCCGTACGTCTGGGTGTAATTGACACTATATTCTCCTACATCGTTACAGGTACGAACTTGAAAGTTTGTTATATGATTGGAGAATATGTGTTGATGTGCAAGGGTATTAAAATATTCACAACTACCCCAGGTGGGGAGCTAGTATGGTGGGGCAATTTTACATATAAAGTACAATTCCTCCAACTTATTTAATTATAAGAGTGTATATGTTGTATGTATTATCGTTGCCTGAAGGGTGAGTACATATTTTACGTGTTTTTGTTTGCGTTTCCCCTGTGTCATGTCGATGGGGCTTGACTTGGTGCGGAATGTGTGTTCAAAAACCTTAATTGTATTTCCAAATAGGGTCATGTTGCACGAGGAAGTGTCAACAAATATAACTTAGTCTAGATCAGATTTACATAAAAAGTACACTTTTACTCCTACATGTTTAATTGTAAGAGTTTGTGATGTTGTATGCATTATGGTTGCCTCAAGCGTCAATATATATGTAAACAGTGTTTGCGTCTCCATAGGTCATACCCTAGGGGCTGGACTTGGTCATGTATGTGGGGTGAAACATATTTTTTTTCAAATAGGGTCATGTTGCATATCATATGGAAGGCGCAACAGGAGTGCACAGACACAAAACTATTGCCCTTAAGTCATTTTGGGTGTTGGGAAAGGATCAAACTTGGTATTTATCTGATGTTTGTTTATAATATTTTCAATACAGACTTTAAACGTTCACGGCTCAAGAGGAAATGCATGTTATTTATTAAAATATGCGGAGATATGCGACTGCGCGCCATCGACTACTCTAGTTTTAATAACGTTTGCATCGGTTTTAGGAGTTTGTAAAACTCAGTTTTTTATATTTATCCTCTTTGGCGATTTCAAAATTTCGCTTTTCGTAATCTTTTTATATATAACAGTAGCGTTGACTGTGCAGTGTGTCGGCAGTGAAGAGTCTCCCCGTACTTGCAATCAGAACTGATATTCATTTCTGTCGATCTTTGGAGATCGCTGAGCCTGACATTCATATACAAACATCGGTGGTACATTCTCTCAAATACTTTCGTTTCTTACTTTAATTTCGAAATTAAAGTAAGTATACAAATACTTTACTGGCTCTGAGTATTGTTGAACCACCCTTAGGATATGTTGTCTGCTAATTGATTTAGTATTTTGACTGTTACATGTGGTACGCAGGTTTCATAACCTCTGCTCTCAACTAAATTTCATTTGGATATATCGCCCATTGTTTTCTCGTTTAGCATGTTCAGGGCAAATGCAATCCATCTTCAGAATGGCACACACTTTCATACTATTGATATTTAAAATATTAAGTTCTGCTAGAGGCTGTGTAGCAAGCATGTTTCACTATCGTTCATGTTTTATCCTGTTTTCTGTGTTCATGAACAGTATCAATCAAATAGTGTGTTTTTTTATCGTCCTCGGCGATTTACAAATTTCTCCTTTCATAATATGTTCAATACAATAATATGTTCAATACATACTTTAAACGTTCACTGTGTTATCACGGCTCAAGTGGGGATGCATGTTATTTATTAACATGTGCGCGGATATGCGATTGCGCGCCATCGGCTTGCTCTAGCTTTAATTACGTTAACATCGGTTTTAAGAGTTTGTTTTTGTAAAACTCTGTTTCTTTATATGTATATCTGTGATTGGTGACGATGCCTAGAAGCTAAATATTGATAATACTTTACACATTTATGAATTATTATTATTAGATATATTTGCTAATGGACACCTTGTCAGAAAGCTTATTGATTATGCTTTACACATTAATGGAAGACCGATAATAACACATGAAGAAGTTGTCTTGTCAATTTATAAGACTGTAAATATGGTAATACAGTATTTACCCTCCTCCGGAGGAAATAGAGATATTAATCTGTCACATAATAGGAAAATTTATTGTCGTCTGCTGTGATATTGACGTCTGGAAATCACGCCGAGGGACAATTTTCCTATTATTTATTATATCATTATTTGAAAATGAAATGAATTTTCTTTTACCGACTTTGTTTTATAGCCTTTCAAGTCATCCTTACATTGTTAAGTGTTTTAATAAGCATTATTACTGCACAACTGAAATGGAATAATGTTTATTCAATAATGAATGAGTACTCATGTAAGATCCTCACTATATATACGCCTTTATAGTAATTATATGCGGTTTTATGCAAGTCATTTATGAGTAATCTGTGGTCCTGTGGTATTCTCAATAAAAATGCATCAAACAAGTTGTAAATAAGGTTGAGTTACCGTTAATCAAAGGAAGAAAGGAAGGATATGGAAAGAAGGATATACGAATCCGTCATAAATCCATCATGTGGGATACGAACATCTCTCTAGAGTGTCACCTATTCAGCCATTTTATATGACTGACACTATATTACAGAATTAGACAAAAGTAATATGTCATTATATAACGAAAATGTGTATTTTAAATCAAAACAAGGTGCTGGCAGAGAGAGCGTTTATAAAAACTAAGCAATCAACTATGTATAACGGAAGCACCTCTTTCGCGTATCATTCACGAGGAAGCTGTATGCTCTAGCAGTGTCAATCCCTGATGCTTAACCGGCGTGTGAACGTTTTCTATAAATAAATGTTTGTTACACTAAACGTAGATATAAAAGGTGAACAGGAAATGTAGTTTTCAAGGACCACAGTCCACCCAAAACACGCGAAGAAACAACAATAATTACAGAAATGAACATTACGTTGTCCGAGTATTTACTTTCATACCCATCCAACTCCTTCTCCAAGAAACGAAAACGGGGGTGGCTGGGGTATGAAATTAAACCTTAATTTCGGCTTAAAAGTTTGCATATTGTAAATTAAAACATTTAATAGGTAATTTTAAGTAGGTTATCACATTTTACAGTGAAAACTGTTTTTAAACATGTTTTATTGTCGAAATATCTGTTATAAAATCCTGCTGCTATGTTTTCCCATCGCTTAATGGAATTAAGGCGGGACCACGTAATGATAAAAGGCAAGATATAACATCACAAACCAAAAAGGTTGAAGACTAAGGGCTTTCTAGTTATCATAGAGGAACAACCCCTCCCCAACTGATTGGAAATATATTCGGCCTTGCTAAAGCTGTGAAATAAATGAGATCCTAAAAATGTTGACCTTGAGCACAATTTGCCACTGACCAGTCTGAGGTTGTAGGCCTTTTATCAAATCTTTTATGTTTGTGATATCCTATATCTTGATTTTGATTTATCCTTGTATTTGTAGTTTGTTTGCATGCGTGTTTGTGGTTGACTGTAGTTCTTGAATTTTACATTTCCTTTTCGTCTTTTATATCTACTAGTATTTATATAAACGTACACATGATTTGTACAACCAAATGTGTAGACTAAGGCGTAAGACTATTTAATTTAAAAGCTACTATTGTACGAAAATATCGATTTCGTTTGTATCATTTCAACATTCTTCAAAAATGTGTCTCACGCACACGGGGCCTCGGCGTTGAACAATTATCATATCTGATGTCGTTTTTATTACTTTGTCTTTCGTCAAAATCAAATGTATCCACCAAGAAGTTAAAAATGCTGAAATAAACGAACGTTGCACGGAATCAATACTTATTTGCCAACTCCATTTTAAAATTCTAGAACTTACTCCTAGTGGGAATTGTCTGGTAAAGATATGTTATACCCTAAAGAACGTATGTGTTGCTTTGATTCCTGTTTGTTCGTTCTAAATCCAATTAACGGGAGTGCCTTACAATTATTTTCTAATTAACGCGTTACTCGGGGACTCTAGCGGCAGTCGAGTGTTGCTCATCTAATCTTAACCATGCGTCATTGTATATCTTGAGACTGAAGCTCAGGATGGTTATTAAGTCGTTAAAGCTTTTTACGGGGTTAACATTGAGCTTTTATAGCAAGTATGTGATTTATTGTGTTGTCACATGTTGAATGTAATTATGTCAAAAGACATGCCGATAATGTACACGTGCGTGATAGATGGGGCAGATTTAAAGGGGGTACATCAGGAATTTTCTGGAAACATCTTAAATTATAAAATTGTTCCAGTTCATGATAAAACACTTATATCAATCAAAATATGATGTTAGAACCATTTTCTTAATGTCTAAACTTTGAAAACACCATATAGCTAGGACGGAATAGGTCGTAAAATGCTGAAATTAACCCTGGTGCGTCACCTAGGTTAGCACGTATTACTGTGCAGAATGAATTTCTTTGCAAATAAGGGATAATTTTTAGGCTCATTCATTATGTTTCGGCCATGTAGAATAGAAAATATTAATATTTTTTTGAAATTTTAAATCGGACACCTAGACCCCCATGAACATCCTGATGTACTCCCTTTAAGGACATTATCGCTAGTCATAGGCATATTTAAATAGTATACACCATAGACATATAATTAAAAATCAATAGAAACGCATTATCACGGCAGCTAATTT
The DNA here is from genome assembly GCA_037043455.1 of Cyrtodaria siliqua. Lineage (NCBI taxonomy): Eukaryota > Metazoa > Mollusca > Bivalvia > Adapedonta > Hiatellidae > Cyrtodaria > Cyrtodaria siliqua. The sequence continues at coordinate 197,173 of JAWPHD010000597.1, forward strand.
TAAGAATGTACGCACAGATAAAACGTGAATATGAATAAGAACTTTATATTTAATGCTAAGTACTATCCTAAAATCTGAGATCATGTTTAGCACCACTGAGCATTGCAGTATTACTTTAACTTGGAGAAAAAGATATATTTAGACATATGAATACTGTACACTTTGCAACACACTTGGTAACATCAAAACTGATCCGATTTTGTTCGAATGTATAACTTACATGAAGCTTAGGTTATGATTTTATAATTGGAATCATAAACCATATCCATCGGTTACTAAAAGTAGTCATACACGTCAAACAGGAAATGAAGCCTTCACAGAACACAGTCAACCAAAACACTCATAAACGCAAACAACCATTACATTGTTAATCCTTAACCCGGTAAGCACGACTCTACTAGCCTTTGCGTCCATTGTAAACCCAGGTAAGCCTGCGAGTATCTCGCAAGCTGATCATTGTTTACAATGTCCGGCTGCTGATCATTCATTTCCCTCAAAACACCCCTTTGTCGCATAAATGTAATGTTCTTAATTCAAAGAAAGAACAGTCCGTTATATATGTAGCGGGTTAAGGTTTAAAAAGAAGCAATGCATGTGAAATACCCAGCACAAACGGTTTGAAAATAGGTATACTGCCTTGGAACGGTCAGTGGCAAAAAGGCCGCTAGGGGTTTTAAAAAAGTGTATGAAAGGAAAAATTTGGAAATCGTCGAAACCGATAAATACAAAAGTTTTTTAATTATTTCAGTCTCACTGTTCATAAACGGTAGTGAAAAGTGCTTGCAACCGTTCACGCCCTCTAGCCCGGTGTTTAACAGAACTCCATATTTAGAATGTCAGTCGTACAGAAATTTGAATAATCCCGAAGATGGAATATGTTGGTGAACATGGAACCTTCAATAAGGTGTTTTCATAACATTCTATGGCCAGCGGTGTATGGTTCACGTTTCTAACCAAATGCTTTGCCCTAAACGAGAAAACAATGGGCGAAATAAATATAACGGCATTTAGTTGGGAGCAGAGGTTATGAAGCCTGCGTATCACAGGTAACAGTCAAACTAAAAATTAAAAAGGAGGCAAAATATCCTAAGGTTGATTAAATAATACTCAGGACCTTTATAGCTGGAGTAATGGAACCACCTATTCGAAATTCAAGTCAGAAAACAGAAGTATTTGAGAGAAAGTGCCACCGATATTTGTAAATAAATATCGGGTTCAGCGATCAAAGATCGGAATGAATGACAGTTAAGTTTGCCACCAGCAGGTTCTAGGGTTCACCGAACATCTTTCTTACCCTATTGTCGTCCCAATAAACGGTAATACAACATGAGTTATGCGGATAAACTTAAACTTAGCTGTTGTCCTTGAATACTATTTTTCCTGATTGACTTTTAAATTATGTTTTACTTTCAAAACTATGTTAACTGATAAACGGTTAATAAGAAAAAGTAATATATAGATACAGACTGTTTATATTTTAAGATTGAATGCAATATTCTATAGAAATACTGCTGCTTAAAGTATAGTAAACATTATTTATATTAAACATTTGTGTATTTCTTAAACTAAAACTGGCAAAAATCGGAAGCAACAATACCAGTCTTTGAAAGAACAATTATTTTTTTGCGCCGGACATTGTAAACAATGATCAGCTTGCGAGTTACTCGCAGGCTTACCTGGGTTTACAATGGACGCAAAGGCTAGTAGAGTCGTGCGTACCGGGTTAAGGGTTAATATTTACTTTTGTAAAATGTATATCCCAAGCCACATCTGAAGGCTGGTGGTTTAAGAGCATCGTTATTTTTTGTGTAATTATTCTGATTGTTTAGAGTATGTGGACATTTTCAAGAAAAACATCAGATTAATAAGGCTGTACATGTTCTACTGCTACTATTACTACTAATTTCATACAGAGCTGCAACAGGTCTTTCTATCTGTTTCGGCTGGTAGTCATCACATCTAAGCAATGTTAGGAACAATTTAACAGATATCAAAATAAATTGCAAACTTGTTAATTAACAACGATCTACTTACTCGACAAACCAAACAAAACAAAAGAATTAGATTAAAGGGACACATGGCAATCTGGAGTTTTATATCAGGCATTACAGTTAGTACAGCGATTTATTAATCCTGTATCATTTTGACTTTAAAACTGCTTGCATATAATTAAATAAAAAATTGAGAATTCTATTTCCTTCAATATTCAACACATTTTTTAAATAAATAATTGTTACAATATTATCAAAAGTCAATAATATGTAAAAACAATTTGCTTTGAACTATTCTAACAATTAATATTAATGATTGAACAAATGCAAGTTACGAGAAAAACTAACGGGACGCCGTGAGTTTTTAAAAAATCAAGATTGCCATGTGTCCCTTTAAAAGGTAAATGCAATAGTTATTCCTAATTTAGGTAGTGGTGGGTAAGTTTGTTGACAATAATCTAGTTAAATGAAGTCCATATTAATGAGTGTATGGGTAAAGTAAAAATATTTCTTTAGAATTATATTGGTAAATGATCTTATATTGCCTATTAACGCTGCCTCGTTTTTAGAGAATAGTGGTGGGTAAGTTTGTTGACAAGAATCTAGTTAAATTAAGTCCATATTAATGAGTAAAGTAAAACTATTTCTTTAGAATTATATTGGTAAATGATCTTATATTGCCTATTAACGCTGCCTCGTTTTTAGAGAATATAATCCGGCGGGGATATCTTTATTTACGCTGTTCTGCTTTACTGGGACGAAATACCCTCCAGGGGCCTTGTTTGCCACTGAAATTTCCAAGGCGGTAGTCCTATTCAATCATTTTCTGTGTGTGATGTCATATCTTGCCTTTTATTTATCTATGCAATTACTGTGCGTGTGTTTGATTGATTGTTGTCCTTGAATGCTACGTTTCCTTATATCTACTTTTATCCAGTATGGTTTATTGGCTAGACAAGCCCTTCTGAATACTATTTTATCTAGAGTTTTTAGTCTTTACATGAAAAAAGCCGCATTGTTATATAAACGTCATTATAAAATATGCTTTTAATGGCAGTCATTTCCAAAGAATGGAAATATTTCAACTTCATTTGATTATAAAAGGCCTACATTCCTACATTCCTACTTTTCTATCGTATAATTATTGTACCCTATAATTACATCCGTTGGGAAATCGTGCATTATCATTGCCAAGTAAAAACAGATTTCTGTTTCAAACAAATTACCAGAGTAGCACCGAGATAATGGAATGACTGATTTGTATTTATGTTCCGCTGTAGCGATATGTAAAATCATTGTAAAAGTCCATAAATACTTTCAACAAACGTAAACACTAGACCTTGACAATTATGAATATAAAAAATATAAAACAAGTTTTAGCTTTCCTAAAAGCTTCGTCCTAGATTTTTTTTCTTTAAATTTTAAGTTATAAAAAGCCAATAGTTGAAGACCAGGAGGCGTGTTCAGTGGGATGTTTTGCATCGTATAATAGCTGCATGCGCATATTTCCGCACATATTGGGAGCAGAATGATGCACTTGTCACGTGATCCAATTTCCCGCCACATGTCATGACATAAAAAATGCAATATCGAAGTCTCAGTTTAAGATATAATTAAAAGTGCATCTTAAGAACAACATTAAATACTGGATGCAAAAAGTCAAACATTGCATGCATTATTAGATTTTGCATTTAGTTTCCTCAATAACGGAAACACTCGAGCAACAAAGCAGCAGTTAAAACATCTTTGCCGAAATGTTTACTAACAATATGTTATTTCTGCTTATTAATATGATAATGGCGTATTAATTTAACACAAAATGTCTTACTATTTCCCCGATATTAGAACTACACTTTGGTGCGTAGTAATACATCAGAGCCTACTAAAATAAGTAAAATGTATCAATACGCAAGACCTACTTTCATAATGAGGTGGAACAATATATCCGTGAATATGCAAACTGCTTGTAAACTTTTAGCATTATCAAACAGAAATTCAAGAGTAAAGGAACCCAATATGCCAGTGTACGTCGTATTAAACAAAGATTAAACAAAGACACCACCGCAGTACCTTGTATTACAATAGTTATCGGAAATTATGATGATGTATGCTCCACATTACAGAAATGGAATCGCCTTATTCATATCAAAGGTCAATTTCCCCTCAATCGTAACTACTCACCGATTCCGGCAAGCTTCGGAGTATATCGGCGGGTAGCCTGGTTCCCTGGCCTCCCACAGTACTTTGCACAGGAGGCTGGCTAATCGGCGAGGTGTTCTGATTGCCGTTTACCATGAATTTGGAAGACTTCGCCAATTATCATTGGAGCTAACGTTTACGGGGGTGCAATGCTGACTAGATTTTCGGTCTCGAGAGAACGAAGAATAAATGATTTTAATATTACATAATGTTCTGCCTTTTTGAGTGTCAATATATTAATATTGACAACAAATAAGTTAAATTTTAATAAAAAAAATAAAAATAAAAATATATATCAACAAGCTAGTCAAGGTTATTAATTACATGTACTCATATTTTTGCTTTATAATCGTTATTTATGGCACTTTATACTCCAAAATACACCGTTGTTCCCCAAAGATCTATCTAAAAGATGAAAGGAAATGCAGCATTCAAGGACCACAGTCAACAATAAACAAGTGCAGAAACAAGCAACAACCTCAAAGATGATTAAAAGGCAAGATATAACATCATAAACATAAAAGGGCAATAGGGCTACGGCCGTGGAACGGTCAATGGCAAAAAAGGTCGCTTGTGGTTTAAACCAGGTTCTAGGGTGCACCAAACTTCACTCTTACTATACTGTCGTCCCAATAAACGGGACAGTGTAAGTAAATAAATTCCCGCCAGTTTATATTCTCTAACAAACAAGGCAGCATTAATAGGCAATATAAGTTAAATACATAAAGGATTATGTACATGTATTATATAAAGAATCAAAAGCCTAGAAAGCCACAAAGGAAGTACTCAGTGAATTTGAAGAAGTTAACTTTAAATAAAAAACATAACTATATATACTATTCAAGGTTATTAATTCAATGTACTCATATTCTTGTTTTATAATCCTTATATAACGCAATTTTATATTTAAACGAACCCGTTGTTCACCAAAGATGTATCTAAAGTTCAATAATTACACAATATCGTGTAGGTTTACAGGAACTTGACGCAACAACGCCGAAATTTCAAAGCGGACATTCATGTTTCCAGTTGTTTGTATGTAAACGTGGTAGTACAACATTTACCAAGACACTTCAGAAAGAGACCTAACATTGCTTTTTCTAAAATTCATGTTACTTGTACTTGCAATGAAAATGGAGTACGTGATCCAGTGGTATAGCGTTGTAATCCATATCTGGAGCACGGGTTCGATCCTCGCCGTGGCCTTTATTTATCCTAGAGCAAGATAATTAATGCACATTGCTTATGACGATGGGAAACACTGGTTCTACCCAGGAAGCCATCGAGGGTGATTAATATAAGTTGCAAGAATTTGTTTCGCAATCGATGTAAACAGAATATACTCCTCAAAATAAGTTAAGGACCGCAAAAATATATCTCCATATGCTTACCAGTGAAATTGACTACACACCATTTTCAAACGGTTACACAGAATGTGTAAGCAATGTTGCATTAAACTGGACATTGCCAGGTCTTCTGCATTAGATGAAAGAACAAAATGTTGATATACATTATTCTGTTAATTAAAAAGATTTTTGATAATTTCTGAAAATCATTAATATGGCCCAAAACAATACTACTAAAAGTTTTAATATGTTTTGTCAATTTATTCATTACGTTTAGTCACTACCAATGGAACTATGGACGCTAAATTTTAATTTCCCCCCGAAACTGACTAACCTTTGACAGTTTAAATGCATACACCGAACAGTTTTGAAAAGCGCTCATTCTTTTATCCCATCCAAAATAAAGTAAATTTGCATATTTGGCACTGCACGCTTATCTATAGAGTTATTCTAAAGAAAATGGTGACAGATGTGTGTTAAAGAATCAATAGTCATGAAAATAATGCGAAATAACATTTTTGGGTGAAAAAAAGCTTTTTTTTGAAATTCAAAATCTGAATTTACAAAAAAAAAATTGTTGTTGTAAAATGTTCCTAAAGAATGTAGAAACATGAAACAGTTTCCATTTTTGGAATACAATGTGCATTTAAACTTGTGCGATGATGCAAACTTTAAGCTTATTGAAATAAAGAAAGGATGGGCATTACATGACTTATTTTGAGGAGTATAAGTTGAAACGAAACATTTGCCCTTTCGCTGCCACAGTCGAACACACTGATTGTACGACCAGTGTTCACTATGTGCAGGCTGATCAGGGTTCCAATGTTCGCCACTCGGTAAAAATGTTTTCTGTAACAATTATATATAACATTACCGAAGTCCGAATTCATATTTCAGCAGACGACAATTGAAATTTGGCGGCGAAAGGGTTGAATGATGCCTCTGATCAACACATTGATTATTACATGCTCAGCCTTACTAAATGTTGTCATAGTAAATTGTGAGAAATCAGGATTACGGACAAAAATGAACACAATTCAGCTTCATCCATGAAATCTATTGGGAAATCATGAGTCATTATTTAGAAAAAGCAAAAACACATTTCCCCTTCAAACGAATTGCTAAAGTGAAAGCAAGATAATGGAATATGTGTTTTGCATTCACGTTCTAGTGTAGAAAGGCCAACTAAATACATTATACCACTCCCCGTAGATTAACAACGAATGCAATTACTGGAATATAATTAAAACAGAGCATACCAATGTTTAACAAGAAGAAGTATTGTATGCAATACAATGTCCCCTACCGGTCATTGTGTGATACATTTTTTTTTTTTTGTAGGATAATTAATTTTCTCCTAGGATAAAGTGGCACATGAACATGTAAATGCATAATGTTACATAACAGCAATTAATGCTTTACTGCATGAGGTAGCGTGTTAAATTTAGAAGCGTATACTGCCTAATTAACTGTCTGAAAGCTACCTACCCATAAAGCTTCATTCCAGTATCTCGTTCCAAACTGAAGTTACTGAGCGGAAACAATTTTTCTATTTTCAGTAGCATTGACCTTGATCTTGATCCCAGTGACCCCAAATGCCATCCCAAGCTTCCATTTCATATAAGCTACCTGCCCATAAAGTTTCATTCCAATATCTCATTAATAACTGAAGTTATTGAGCAGGAAACGCTTTTATATTTTTAGTAAAGTGACCTTGACCTCAACCCCAGTGACCACCATCGCAATCCCAAGCTTCCTTTTCATAAAACCTACTTACCCATAAAATTTCATTCCAATATCTCATTCGAAGCGGAAACCGTTTCTCTATTTTTATTTGCAGTGACCTTGACCTTAAACTCAGTGACCCCAAATAGAATCCCAAGCTTCCTTTTCATATAAGCTAGCTACCCATAAAGTTTCATTCCAATATCTCTTTCCTAACTGAAGTTTTTGATCGGAAATCGTTTTTCGTGTTGAGTATATTTTTTATACTTCAATATTACAGGTTTTTGCCCATTTTAGTATATTTGTCATAACTGTACACCAATTCTTCGCATGCTTGGTTTAAAAAAAGCAGAGACGCATTTGTTATATTTCATTAATGCTATCATGCGTCCATTTTGGGTCTAACACTATAAAGCAAATGCTGACTGTTTTATTGTAAAATTTACTACAAATTACTTGTGGCGAAATAGTGCAGCAAAGGCAAAATGCAAAATATGCAGATCTCGACTGCTTGTTTTAAAAACGAAATATAGCATTTTACTATCGAAGTTTAATTCAATACACCGTGGAGCATATATGTTCACCTTCTACTTTTCTACTGTCCAAATATTTATAATATATGAGCATATATAATAGCCATTAAGTTTTTATTTTCCATTAGGTGTTGCCAAATGTCACTAGCTACGCAGGAGTATATGATATTTATTTGCATATTGACCCTTTCCACCCCACTACCCCTTTTTACATCACCAAAAGTAATGTCCTTTGCTCTGGGAATACTAGTGAGAAGTACATTATAAATCAGTCTGACATATTTATGAAAGTGTCATACCTCATACAGACTACAAAGGAATTATTTTATCAAAATGTTTGACAGTAATCTATCGGAATAAAGCATTTATTTCCCATCGTCATAAGTAGCAACATAATTAGTCTCTGTTTGGACATTTATGTCTGCCTGCCTTGGTATAACTAGGGAAAGCACGTCATGGTATAATGTATTGCAAACACATAAGTGCGTCGAATTGTCCAGCAGTCATGTTTATTTGTAATAATCGTAGACCAATTCTGCGTCTGCTTGGTTTAGAAACAAGATAACACCATTTGTTATATTATATTAGAGCAATCGTACGTCCGACCTTAGTATATGTTTTATAACTGGCCACACATTCAGCGTCTTCATGGTTTAGTGACTGGAAAATGTGTTTTTTGTGTTATTGTTATAGGCTTCATAACCGCTGCTCCCAACTAAATTCCATTATGTTTATTTCGCTCTTCGTGGCATTTAATTTTATTAGATTCTGGGACCATACGCCGTACGACATGGGGAAGAAATAATACTCCATGTCCACCGCCATATGCATGCCATCTTCGGGATGGTTAAAATTGTGTACTAATGATTTTATGAATATTGAGTTCTGCTCAACCCGGGCTTAGAGGGCGCGAGCGGTAGCTAGAATATTTCACTACCGTTCATGAACAGTCTCAATCAAACCGAGACTGCAATATTTCGTATATGTCGTGTTCGGCCGTTTCCAATGGTCCATTATCGTACTCTTTTATACTAATTCTGCGTCTGCTTTGGTTTTAAAACGATTGTTGAAGCAATTTTACTTCCGTGTTGGGTATATTTCTTATATTTCAATAATGCAGGTTTTCGTCCGTTTTAGTGCATTTGTTATAAATGTACACCATTGCTGCGTATGCTTTGTCTTAAAAAAAGCAAAAAAGCGTTTGTTATATTTCGTTAATGCTATCATGCGTCCGTTTTGGGTCGATTTGTTATACTTGCATATCAATTCAGCGTTTCCTTAGTTCATAAATATAATATACTTTTGATGTATCTCATTATTGTGATGATGCGTCCGAGTGGGGGTTACAATGATAACGCATGGAGCGGTTTTGGGGGTAATGTAGATTTTAGTTTTCGTATGTGTTCTTGTAAGTTCATAGCATGCGTTTGAAACTTTGTAGATTGCTATTTGTTCTATGTAGTTTGATTAATTTCCTGTCTGGTGTTGAACAGTTTGCTCTCAAAATATTATAGCGAACCACTGCTAATGGAACGTCAAATAGGACAATAATTATGCAAGAGTGGATCAGGATATTTGCTAGCTTGCCTAGTCTTACTAGAACCTTAGATATTCACCAGTCGCCAGCAATCTTGCTGTTTACGTGTACTCTCAATATTTCATTGTTGTATTTCAGTTATGTAAGAGCAAATGTTGTTTGAACAAGGAAATTAATTACATACTCCAGCCTATCCTGGTTTTTTTTACAGAAGCCATTAATGGGGACGATGTCTCTAGACACATATATAACAGATTGTAGCGGAAAACTGATTAATTTTATTTCTAGTATTAAGTTTGTGGGTTAATATCTTTTTTATGTTCGATTTTCAGCAATCATTAACACTCTTTACCACTCCTGAAGTTACTAGGTTAACGTCGATTATGTTGTAAAAAAGTGCATTAGTTTAATTTATGGCCGTCCGTGACCGAGTGGTTAGAGTCTCTGACTTGATATCACTGGGCCCTCACCGCTGTGGATTTGATCCCTCATGGACCTAGGAACCTTTATGTGAGGAAGCTATCCAACTGGCTTTTGGAACGTCTGTGGTTTCACCCAGATGCCTGCCCGTGCACGAAAATTGCCCGGAGGGGCACCTGGGCTCTTTCTCCACCAATGGAATCTGGAAAAGTCGCCATTTGGTGTGACTATAATCTATAATCCAATTCAATTTAATTATCATTTATATTATCATGTTTTACCGTTTGCGTTATGTACACATGTTAGCGGTCCTTTGAACCTATTGTAGACTAGTTTTCAGAAACATGCGAATTCAAATGCTATTGCATGGTATTTATGAATTTCGTTTCTTCTTAGCACCAATACTAGCTATCCGTGTCGAGTGACTTTGACATGTTTGTGTGGAAAAGTGACACTCTTCTCTGTTTAAAAAAACAACTCGATCATCCTTGTGCCGTAATTGACACATGTCAAATGTCAATTACGGCAAAAGGATGATTTGTTTTTTAATTCAACTGCCAACCAAATTCCCCCTGCAAAAAGTACTACTTGCACTTCAGGTTCGACAAACATAACATAATATAATAAGTTACATATGTATAGGCCGACAATACAAACATGGTGATATGTCAGATATAAAATGGCTGCCTTCAAGATAAGTTGTTTAACAGTTCTGAAAAAGGCAATTGTGGTATTTTCACCATCGTGTCACGGGACACGCCATAACGTTAAATACGATTATACATCTGTATTATTGTAATTTTTCTTTCAGCAGTCACCAGCAAGCTTGCTATCCAGTGGTAATCGCACCTGTTGTAACGGTACACTTGGCTTTGCCGGTCCATACCCATTCATTCCTTGTTCAGAGATGCGCTGCTGTAACTCAAGCGAAACTGTTGCCTTAGAGAGAGTAAACCATGCTTTTGGATTTTGCTTTAGATGTATGGTAAGTTACTGAAATGTTACCTATATAATTAATCAATGTCATGGTTTGTTATATCTCCCCATCTTGATCATAAAAACGTGAAATACATGACGAGAAATTGAATCACTGACTTTTTGAACTGACTGACTTTACTGTGATGTAAACTGTGTTTTTGAAAAACTAAAATATTTTTCCTTTACTTCGTTTACATACCCGTCAAGCTACACATGTTATACAAATCACTCTCGATGGCACGGATAAACTCATTAATATATTGTCTACGACTTCCTAAACAAATGTAAATAAATACTGAAAAGGGGTTCTCTTGGAAACAGTAACCACAAACAAGACAGATGAGTATCATACTAGTTTTTATTGAGGCTAAGCGGTATTCTACATAAAAAAAAAGAGTATGACAATGGACCTTTCGAAACGGCCGAGCACGACACATACGAAATATTGCAGTCTCGGTTTGATTGAGACTGTTCATGAGCGGTAGTGAAATATGCTAGCTACCGCTCACGCCCTCTAGCCCCGCACAGTTAGGGCTCGGATAATCCAACAGATTAATAGGTAAAAACACTGTATAAGTCAAACGACACTAAACGAATGCTAGTGGGAATGACAATAAATACTGAAAAGACGAACTCTTGAAAGAAACACACGCAAAAAAAGATGTAAATATGTAGATAGCAGACTTGGTTTTATTGAGTCTGTTCAATAAATGTTTAAAAATGTCATGTATTTGTATCTTATGGTAGTATAACAGTATAACACGGACATTATAACTGAAATCCTCTGTTGCAGCCTACAGAACTATTTCGAGCCAAATGTTTTGCTTTGGGACAAGAAGTTGCCACTACAAATGATACAACGGTTCGATATGAGTTAAGGACGTGTTGCCAAGGGTTAATGTTCAAGGTCATATCTCACACTAATGACGTTGCCATGGTGATAAAATGTGTAAAGCGGTGACGTCAATGGAGCCTGTAGATTGTAGGGACTCATTTCCTGATGGTGCTCTTATCTTTAGATACATATTTGAATTGAACACTATATGTATATTATATTTAAATATTTTAAAATTCCTTACTTTACATTTTAATTTATAAATACAAATTGCATTATTTCAAAGTGTTTTACATGCGTTGTAATAATTCGCTGTGGAAACCGTCGATTGCTTCTTTCTTATCAATGTTCTACGCTTTCCGTTTTGGGTTAAAGTCTGATATAATAGTAAGTAGTGTTGTTTGCTATTTTAAAGATAATGAAACATGTCGATAAACGACGTTCGTTTTTATTTAAAAATCAATCCGCCAAATTCGGCGACGTTTAGGACATTGATCTCATGAACGTAAACGTTTTGCGACGTCACGTGTTAGGAACGAAATAGAGGCACGTTAAGGTGAAATTGGCTGAATAAAAACGAAACCGTATTAACGTTTGTTTGCTATTTTAGCTCGACTATTCGAAGAATAAGAGAGCTTATGTAATCACCCGGCGTCAACGTCAGCGTTGGCGTCAGCGTCCCACATCAAGGTTTGCTTGTAATAAATACTGATAAAGGTGATCCTTTGAGAGCAACAAACACAATTTAGAGAATAAAGCAGCAGACTCGGTTTTATTGAGTCTGTTCATGAGAAGTTATGAAAGAAGCAACACTTCTAACGCCCACTAGCACCGGCTTAAGCGGTATTCTACTTCAACGCCACCTATATTGGGCTCGTTGATCCCAAAGGACCAGTTTACAAGTATATGTCTACTAAATGTCTTATCCTAGTACAACAAATTTAGCATGGGCTTAATTATAGCATTATATTAAGGGCTGCATAAAAAGAAATGTTGGTTCCTGTGACCATTGGGCTCCCATGGAACCCAAATGTTGATAGCCCTTAAAATGTGTCTCATTTCACATCAAAGTTTGCGTGTAAGCTGTGTTTACAAGTCTATATCTCTTACATTTTATGTCCTAGCTCAACTAAATTTGGGTATTGGTTTCCTTATAGTATGTTGTAAAGGCTTTCGTAAGTAATTTTATCTTCTGCAAATTCTGGGCTCCCATGAAACCCACATTGTGATGGCCCATAAAATGTGAAATAACGGCAGATCAAGATTTGGGATTCTTATAGCTGTATGCATCTTATTAATAATTCACCCATATTGGAGCATGGGCTGCCTCCTCTTCACCCCACTCCCGACCCGATTTATTTTTTTACATATTTCTGTGTTGTTTTGGTCAATTCTTATACATATAGCTATGTTGCCCCCAACCTTCCACGCATACCCCACTCGATCGAAATTCTTTTTATGTGTTCTTTTTGTTTTTTTGTTGCATATTTCGGTGTTGTTTAGGTCAGTTCTTACACATACAGCTATGTTGCCTCCCACCTCCACACACCCCACCCCACCCCCTCATCTCCCCCACCCCCTACACTCAAAACTCTTTTTTTTTTTCTTTTTTTTTTTACATATTTCTGAGTTATTTGGGTCAATTCTTACACATATAGCTATGTTACCCCCAACACCGCCATCCCATGACCATCCCCTGACCCTATCTTCACCACCACCCGAATGTATTTCTTTTTTTACACATCTTGTGTTGTTTTGTTTTATCAATTCATCAATATGTTTCGCCCCGCTCCCAAACCATCCCACCTTTCCATCATCACCACCACCCGAATGTGCTTTTTTTCTGTGTTGTTTTGTTTTATCAATGTATCAATATGTTTCAACCCCAGCCCCAATCCATCACACCACACCATTTTTTTTCTTCATATGTCTGTATTGTTTTGTTTTATCAACCCCACCCCCACCCCACCCAATAAAAAATGCTAGATTCTCATCTCCTCCCTCGCCGAGTTACCTTTCGACCACAAATTTCTTTAAAATGACAGCAATTTTGGAATAAAACTCATAAAAATAAAATGTCACACTCTGCCCCAAATTTTACTACAATTTGTATGAGATTCTAACAATAATTTTATATCGGCCCCAGTTTCTATACCAGCAACGCCTCCCAACCCCACCTCCACAGTGTTTTAGCCTTGTTTTCTGATGGTATATACTGGCTATATAATTTATTATTCTCTGAAAAATCGAATAGTCGAGCTGCGATGGTCTGCAACAGCTCTTGTTTATATAAGTAGTAACTTTAAAATATGACAAATTCGTTATATGGATTCTTGACAAGAAACATGGGCGCACATTTCCAGCCTGACGGCTCGTGTGAATGTAATTTCCAGACATATGAGCCCATGTCCCCTGTCAAGAATCCAAATAACTGATAATGTATTTGAGTGTAAGAATCAGACTCGAATATTAGATTAAATACCTTAAATGAAGTTGTATTGATAAAAATCTGAGACTTTTTCAGGCTCAACACTGTTTTCTGACTTCAACATTATGTATTTTACCAAGCAGTCTCAAATATTTGAGTCTGACTATCAGACCTAAATATATTGATGAATATCAGTTTAGGTGACGATGCCGCTCCCCAAAACCTATTCAAACTTTATTTAAACGCCGACAAATCAAAGCAAGTTAAAATAAAATCGGTATGTTTCAACATGAACTTGACTTTTCAGCTGCACATAACTCTCTTGTATCTAGCAGGATGGACGTAAAGTGTAAGTTATGATACATTATTTGTATGTGTACATACGATTCATAGAACACCATTTTACCAAATTAGCAATGTGTATATATTGTGAGAATCAAACATGCTAGCTTGGACTTGAATACGTATCGAACCGTGAGCTACGGAAATAATAATCGATGTTTTTATGTCCCACCCATCAGGTGTGCTATTGATCGGGAATGTGTTGCCCCAGATCTGTGTTTACTACTTAAGGACCTATTTCGAGCCTATTGTATTTGGGAGTGTGGTGATTGTATTTGACTATAAGATCTCGAACGAGTTTAATAATGGGCAAGATGGGACCAGTAACATCAGAGTTATGGCCCCTGAATTAGCATAAATGCAGTTTTACATGTTGTTAACACGATACAGGCCACATTTCTTGAGCAATCTTACACATTGTTTTATTATAATTATTAATATTTTATATATATGTTTTTAACTTTTTGTTTTATTTTTTATTTTTTTATTATTTGTATTATCATTACTATTATTTATTTATTTTAATTGCTTCTTTTTTTAATTTTTATTGATTTTTCTTTTTTCTAACTTTTTTTTTAACTTTTTTTTTTTATTATTTTTTTTTATTATTATTATTATTATTATAACATGTATCATTATTACTTTTTTTTTAAACTCCGTGTTGGATTTGACGAAACTTAGCAGGAAGCATTGGTATGATGTCTAGTTGTGCATATTGTTTTTTTTTCCTGGTTCGTTGATTTTTGACGGAGTTATGGCCCCTTGACATTTTTACTTTAAAATTATTGTACGCGTTACTCCTCCTAAACGCCTTGTTGATTTTTGACGAAACTTGGCAGGAAGCATCAGTATAATGTCTATATCAATAAAATCTTGGACAAGTTTGAAAACCAGCTAGATCTTTTTAGTAACGACAGAGTTATGGCCCTTGATTTATTGAAAAATGCTATATTGTAATTTCCTTTGCTAAATCTGTAGCTATTTAATTTTTTATCTGATATTTACCAGATTTGTTTAGAATGTTAATATCAAAAAAAGCTTAAACAAGTTGCCTTATTTCCCACGATTACCAGGTGAGCGATCTAGGGCCATCCTGGCTCTCTTGTTCCTGTTTGCGTTCAGTTTCAACGTTATTCGGATTTATTATTTATTTTTTGTTTTTTCGCTATGCGTTGTAATTCAGATGTAATGTAACTACCGACTAATGGTAATATTTCTTAAAGGGACACAGGAACATTTTGATTTTTGTAAGACTCGCGACGTCCCGTTGTACTACTATTTCCTATATAACTTGCATTTGTTCAGTCATTAATATTTATTATAAGAATAGCATCAAGCAAACTGTGTTTGTATATTACTACCTGCTGATTATATTTCACCAATAATATATTCAAACCTATATGAGAATAACGAAGCAAAGTTGAAAACTCAAAATTGTATTTAAATATATGCAACCAGGTTTAAAGTCAAAATGATACTGGATTAACATGATAACTCGGGATGCTAATGTTAATGCTCGACAAAACTTAAAGATTGCCGAATGTCCCTTTAAGAAATAGAATTTTGCGTATTGTGTATATATTTATATCACTTCTTGGAAATGACGTAAAAAAACAACACTGATCTGATTAGCATCATATTGGATTGTTCCTTAAATATGTAACAAGCAAATTATCATATATTTTACATGTTTTATTACTCTGAAATTCGCAACTCTGAAATTTCCTCTACATAATTTATAAACTGCACACTTTATTGCACGTAAAATTCCAGAGAACTCCCAATATGTTTTGTAGAAAAGGATTGCAGCTAGAGACAGTACATTTTGTAACACGAGTTTCATAAATGTTGAAGTTCCTCTTCAAAATTTGAGCCATTTCAGTACTGTACGTATTTGATGTAAATAGATTGCACAATTTAACATCCTAGGTTTGCTCACATGCTTGAGCCTAAGGAGAATATACAACTCAATGGAACAGTTTGAAATTTATATACAACTTGTATGTGTGTCTATCTTCTCCCACAGTTTTCAACCGATTAATACGAAACTTTACAGGACGTTTACCTATGAAGTCAAGATGTGCATATCGATTCCGCGTCATAATCGACCAGGTTTTAACGGAGTTAAGGCCCTTTTTCGTCAAATGTTATGTTAAAATAGTGTGTGGGTCTATCAACTCCCACAGTTGTTTCACTGATTGTTTTCAGTGAGGGCATCCGTGTCCCATAGAACATTTCTAGGTTTCAAAAATCAAAAAAATAGTCTTTATCTCTCACACTGAATGGACATTTGAATTTTGCATTACAATTGTGTTATATAAAGTGCAACGTTTGTTATAATTATGTCGCCAAATTATAATTTAATCATAAATACCGTCGTTTTTTTCGATATTTTAAAGTTAACATATTTTGCCTACTGTATTATTATTTCAAAAATTGATACACATTCAATTTCAACTATACATGCAAACATGACTTTAAACATGACTGCAATTGCTGTGGTTGTTTAGTACAATTATGGATACATCCTGAGACGTTTATTATATACTTTGTATAGCTTACAATAATTTATAAGTGAATCGTTTCCTGGATTCTCTGGATATAGACTGTATTGTTACAAATTTCTTTTTGATCGGATGTACATTTAGTTACACTGTATAGTCAGTTTGTGCGTTGAAAACATGATAATAGCGAGGTTGTGTACACTTAATATCGATTTAAACTAAGCAATAAGCCGTATTGCCTACTGACCGTTAGGGTCGGTAGCCCTGTCTTCAACATTCGTTGTGTTGTGTATTGTCCTTTTCATTGTGTATTTAATTTGCCCTTTGTTTGTGGTGCAGTGCGGACCTACGGTTATGGTGATGTGATTTCTATTTGACCTGACCATTTTTCTCATTTTTAAAGTAAACGTAAATAAAACATAGTATTACAAGTAATAAGAATCATGTTTTTAAAAATCCAAAAGCCTTGTCTTGTCAAGTGTAATACACGTAACACATGTATTGTTTTTGTTATGTTCTTGTTTTTTTTTTGTATCCTAACGTATCAGTTTGTGCGACAGCATCAGACATTTTCATTTCGCTGATTACATTTTAAAAGTTGCAAAAAATTCTTAAATGAAACCTCATTTAGTAATTAAAGATCTAAAAGTAATATAAAAGGATCCATTAGTTCACGTTGTCAGGCTTTTCTGATTAGCATTGAAATGGGGAAAAAATCATTATGTAAAAACAGTTGTTGACTAACTTCAAAATCGCCTACTGATCCTAAACATATATAGAATACATCAACCATATCGATGTCTTAATATGCCAAAACATAAACTGTACGCCATGAATATCTTTAAAAGAATAGGTATAAAAGTCGAAGAAAATGAAGCATTCGCAGAACAAAGAAAGATAAAAATATCGGACAGGGAAAGCAGCATTCAAGGACGACAGTCAACCACAAAACACAAAAACAAACACGCAAACAGACAAACGAGAAAGCAAAGTAATAAAAGATGCAAACGACATCACAAACACAAAAGGGTTGACAATAGGGCTACCGCCTTGGAACGGTCTGTGGCAACAAAGGCCACCAGAAACATGCATTTAAAACAACCAACAGTGACAAGGAAAAGGGAAGCAAAACATGCGACGCCACAAACGTAAAAGTGTTAACAATAGGTGGTACGCCTGAACGGTGAGTGGCAAAAGGGTCGGTCGGGTTTAAAACAGTCTTTTAGAACGCGTCAAACCTCACTCTTACCATCCCAGTACAACGGGACAGTTTAAATAAAGAAAACCCAAGCAGGCTTTCCTATAAGAAACTTTACAGCATTAATAGGCAATATAAGAAATACACAAACGTAAAAGTGTTGACAATAGATGTACCGCCTGAACGGTGAGTGGCAAAAGGGTCGGTCGGGTTTAAAACAGTATTTTAGGACGCGTCAAACCTCACTCTTACCATCCCAGTACAACGGGACAGTTTAAATAAAGAAAACTCAACCAGGCTTTCCTATAAGAAACTTGACAGCATTAATAGGCAATATAAGAAATGCACACACCGATGATCGCGTATACATAAATATATTTTTTTTTAAAGCAGAGAAAACCACAGGGCAAATTCTCAATGAATTGGTAGAAGTCAGAACAACACTAGAATAAACTGTTAATAAGACAATTTTGAAGATAGATATTAAACGTTAGCATCCTTGCAGGATTTAGGTAGACGTCATAATAGGTTCCACAGTCTGTCGGGTCATCGCACACTCAGCGTGAAAAGCAGTGTGGCGAATTGTAAATAGGTACACTGAAAAGGTAGCGCGTTGTAAAGTGATAATGTTGTAAATGGCGCCTAGACTATTATAATTATTTAAACTATAAAACGGGAAAGGGTGTGCTAAATAACTAAAACATTTAAGTTAAATTACTCTACAGAATACATCCTGCTCATTTATTCACTAGTCAGAATGGTGATCAAGTGCTGATAATTATGTTATTGTTTATTCTGGGAAGTAAGTAACGAACAACTTGTCAGTATAGTGTCGATATATGCCACAATGTGACTGTTTATTCACGAGAGTGTGAATGTATTTCATGGTAAAATAATAGTCATGAATATTGCATGAAACATTGTAATATGATGTAACATTCTATTTTCCGGTAATTACATAATGAAAATGAAATGGAATAAAGCACTATAAAAACGATGTACTAAATGTTATTAGGCAATATTACGTAATCTAAGTTGTTACACGATTTGTCGTTAATTGGAAATAACTGTTTTGCTATTAAAAACATAAATCGTGTTTATATAATCGTATTGGTACATGTAATATTAATTAGCTATGGCGATTTTCGCCAATCTCATCAGACAATTTGACTGATGAAATCGCCATACGGAAAGGAAAGAGCCACTGACCTTGGCATATATCGAAAGAACTAAGCGTAGTATATTCAAATGTTTTAGAGAAATGCACATTAAACCTTAACGTGTCTAAAAAAGGAACGAACATGAACCCATGATTCGATCCTGACATAAATGTACACACTAACAAAACTAATTCACATATATTGAAATCACTAAACAAAACTAATTCGTATACGTTGAATATCTTTCACTAACTGTAAAGTTCAAATTCAAAATGTCTTTCACTAGAGTTGTATGAACTGCCATCAGTACGAATGTTTGGCAAAAGAGGAGCTATTTCTATTTAATATAATGTAGCTCAGTCTAAACATGTTTAGATGATATGACAACACATGTAAGGAAGATAAAAGTACATAAGTATACAAGTATTTTAAAGTACTTGTTTTTTATGAACATTTCCGACAATATCCAACAGGAAAATTGCGACTTATCGACAATTTTCCTGAGTGGGTAATGGGAATTTTGTGTGTAACTTGTTTGTAAAGAGGGTATATAGTATGTCAGATTTAAGAAAGAGTGGTTTGTTATATTTATAATAGTTTTTGTTTTTTAATTTAGCATAATATTGACTTCCACTATGTGGAGAAACATTTGTAATTGTCACTGTATCTAATTCAAGTTTGAACGGCAATCATTACATGAGGGTAATAGTGTACATTTTGGTAGATGTTTCAATATGATATTATTGTTTTGCATAACCACTGATGTACGCATATATATTTAAAGAACAAATATAGATGCATGGGAGTCAATTTGTTTTAAATTGATTTTAATAAAGCCATAATACGTCAAGTATGTGATATTTACAGAGATTTTCTCAAAAAAAATAACATTAGGCTAGTTGTCAATCACTTATCCATTTAACCAATCAAACCAATATTGTAACAGTACCTTTGACAAACAATAGCATGTGCAATTGTATTATAATAAAACATATTGTCAGTGTACTCCGACATCAACAATAGGGCGAAGATATCTAGGTACTGGCGTCACGTTAATTATGCCAAAGAAAGTATCGTCAATATGTCATTTTGTTGAAAACAGAAACGATCTAAAATAAATAAAAAATAAATTGTTTTTCTTAGGCAGAAAATCCAAATCCTCATTATGACATTCAATGTATATAGTTCTGACCTGAAATGTCCTGAAATTCGGATAATATGCAGATATGGAATCAACGTTTATGTGAATTCTAGAGTCTGCTCTGATTGCATGAACACATTTTAAAGCATTCAAGCCGATGTGTTTCCTTAGAAATAAATTATAACACTTATACAATTGGGTACAATTGGGTACATGGGATTTTGTTAATGAATTCGAATTAGTGCAGGTTTCGATTTTCCTAATTCTTTACTATGCTAACTAAAACTATTTTTATATCACGTTTTATTAGAATTACCACTATAAATGCGTTTGCAAAAACATTTTTCGAATTATTTAATGCTAAAGTTGAATTACAATTACTTCAATTGAATATTCAATTAAAAGGGATGTCATTTAGGCTTATTGATGTTTCATTTTATTATAGACGGAACATCTGCAATATATTGGTCAACGTTTTAGTTGTTTTATAGTATTTCTTACCAAATTAATTTTAAGATGATTATATCTTTAAACGGACTTGTTTGCGTGTTTGTTTTTGTGTTTTGTGGTTGACTGTTGTCCTTGAATGCTGCTTTCCCTGTCCGATATTTTCAGCCTTCTTTGGATTTATGTTATGTGTTTTATCAGCACATTTCATGTTTTCGTATACAGGGAGGGTAACTCTCAAAAGATGTAACAATTTAAAATATATATATATATATATATATATTACAAACTATTGGTCAAAACAAAATACTAATCCCACAATTATTGTAAAATAAATTTTAAATAAGAAAATTAGTTACAAAAGATACAAAAAGTGAGTAAATAGGAATTTTGTTCAGTATATCAGCTTTACATTCATGTTGTAAACGCAACCCACATCGTACATGAGTAAGAGACATCTAAATGTGATAAGTGAGTTTGAACGACGTATGCATGCCAGCTTCGGGATGGTTAAAATTCTGTACTATTGAGTTTGTGAATATTGAGTTCTGCTCAACCCGGGCCTAGGGGCTTGAGCGGTAGCAAGCATATTTCATTACCGTTCATGAACAGTCTCAATCAAACCGAGACTGTAATATTTCGTACGTATTATGTTCGGCCGTTTCCAAAGGCCACTCTCATATTCTAAATGTGTTTTTTTACCATTATTACTTCGTTTATTATTTAATTATCTGATTAGTGTTTTAAGAATTGTAATAGTATTATGTCTAACTAAAATATAGATATAAATATCGAACTGGAAAAGCAACATTCAAGGACGACAGTCAACCGCAAACACACACAGAAACAAAGAACAAATATAAAGATGAATAAAATGCTAAATAAGACATTACAAACACAAAATGGTTGACAATAGGGCTACCGCCTTGGAAATGTCAGTGGCAAACATGGCCGCTGGGCGTTTTAACCAGGTTCTAGGATGCACCAAACCTCACACTTACTCTACTGTCAACCCAATTAAAAGGGGCAGTGTAAATAAATAAATATTCATGAACAAGTTTGATACATGTGTAACGTTAACACGATTTATGCAACTATCGGGACTGAGTTAAACATGAGTAACAAGCAATATATGGCTGTTTTATAACATTTATCATCTATAATTCGCTAGAGTATTACGATAAAAACGGCATGGCTGTATTACGCTCCACGTAACCGCCTTATGTAATAAACCAAATTATATAAATGATTAACTATAGTGTAAAGAAATAAAAAGACAAAAATATAAAACAGAGATTAAAATTAACAATTGTTTTTAGATTAAAGTGTAAAAAAGAGAACTGAGTATAGTAAAACGGTTGTTGTAGGGAACGGAGCCTGTGTATCTTCTTGCTGTTGTTGTAACAGAGTGGTGTATGATTGTGATCATTTTTAAATAAAAGATTATATATGTTTGTAGTATACATCATGTACAGTACCATGTCTTTATTATTTTTGTGTAACTATGTGGTATCTGAGTATTATTATATAAGAGTTTAGACATACATGTGTGTTTGAAGTACAAAAGCGTTTAAAAATAAACAATTGTGTCCATAAATTCACGTTATCTATTGTTTTCTGTAGATATACCATATTCATATAGTATTATTAGAAACACCCCTGCAAGGGAATAAACACGAATGCAGTTTGCATGGTAATTATTAAAACAACATTCTGTTTTAAAAGTACAGACAACCCGAGTTCATGCCTTTGGCGCGTTATAGGAGTGTCGAAAATAACTGATTTGTAACTACAATTGTTAGACACAAACTTCGCCTGTTCGACTTTTATTGTCAAACTAGTGATGCTTGTGCCGTGTGTCAACCGTAAAAAGTCTCCCCGTATATCCAATCAATATTGTTATATGTTCATCCCATGGGGATTGTACGACATTCAAAGATGAAGTTTTGATTCATTATTAAGTGTTGTTTGTTTCTATGAGAGATGTTTGTGTTTTCTTTGAATGCTACACTTCGCCTTTCATATCTACTTTTATCTTTAAATACATATTTCTTAAACCATTTTTGGTTGAATGTGGCCCTTGAATGCTACATTTTCTGTTCGACTTTTATATCTATCTTTACAGAGGATACCAATGGTGACATTTCAATGTCAATACATATCACATCGCCCATGCATTCATTCACTACTCAAGTGACTTAATTTGATCTCTAACACAATGTGAATAACTTCGATGTTCATTGTGCATATCTACACATTAATGTACGCATTAATATAGATCGTTGGAATTCCTGTGCACAAATCTTCAGTTTGTATGTGTATGTCAATCAGTGTTATTGTCGGATCATTGAAGAATGCCGTGCCTTGTCACTGGCATATCTTCTTGTATATCGTTAGCGCTTTCAATAACTAGTCATATTTGGCTTGTTTCTACCAAACCTTCCGACCAAAATTATTGCAAATTTTATCAAAAACGTCTCCTGAAGTTTTAATAGACCAAAACAAATTAATCGCAGAGTTTTCATAAGTTTTATCACAATATTGTTTAACGTGATCTTTAACGGCAATAACGGACACAGTCTTTTGAATGGCTTTAGTGGCTGACGAATGCATGCAATAAATGTTTGACACATAATGTTTAATGATTGGTTGTTGCGCCAGCAAACCTCAGGTATATTGCATAGCAGATGAGAACATTGACGACCTTGAATTGAGTAAGATATCAAAATATAGATATAAAAATCGAACAGGAAAAGTAGCATTCAAGGACGACAGTCAACCACAAACACACACAGAAACAAAGAACAACTTTAAAGATGAATAAAATCCCAAATAAGACATCACAAACACAAAAGGGTTGACAATAGGGCTACCGCCTTGGAACGGTCAGCGGCAAGAAAGGCCGCTTGGGGTTTAAATCACCAAACCTCACACTTACCCTACTGTCAACCCAATAAACAGGGACAATGTAAAAAAAGAAAACCCTGCCATGATCTATTATCTAACCAACAAGGCAGCATTAATAGGCAAAATAAGTAAAGCACAAAGATGCTCGTTTGTATATAAAAAAACAATAGCCTAGACTGCCTCAAAGAAGGTACTCAATGACTTGACAGAAGCTAGAGCAACAAGAGAACAATTGAGGGCACGACAAGACAAGACTGCAGACAAACATCAAACGTCACCGTCCTTTTGGGCTTTAGGTAGACGTCATCATAGGGTCCACAGCCAGTCCGGTCATCGCACAATTAAAGAGGAAAGCAAAGTGGCGAACTGTAAATGAGTCCGCCCACCACCAAGCATGCAATGTTTTGCAAAATGATAGGGTCATAACCTCTTTTGATAAAACTTTTAACAAGTTTAACAAAGATAGTATGAAAGTGATCATGACCAAGGATCTTATGAAGTTTGTAAATCACGTCACCATAACAGTCAGATTGTGATAGTCCTGGTCGTACCCATAGGGATACCAACAATATGTCTATAAACGGTCGTTCCATACCTGACGAATATATTATCTAATAGGAAGATGAGTGCTTCACGAACTTCTTGGCAAGTCCACATAGTGTAACTGTCTAAACTGCCGTTAGTAAAAAACGCTTTAATATTATTACAGGCCAAAAATGTAGTATGTTCCCTAGCGATTGTTTTTTTTAATAAGAGCAATAAGCTTGTCTTTGATAAGGTGATGTGATAAGGTTGTAAATAGTGTAGAGAAGTCATAAGTTCTTATAGTCGAAATTTGACTTTTATTGCAAATTTTATCGAGAACGTCTTCTGAATTGTTAATAGACCAAAACAAATTAATCCCAGATTGGGCGATCTGAGACCGACAGGTATTAAATTCAATAGTTGAAGGTAATCTATACTTAGGACCTTTCAAAAACAGATGCCGAATACGTTTATCAGCAATATCAAAATTACCAGTGATGACATAACCTGCTGGAGCATAGCAGAATTTTGATGTGTTACATTCACATTTCTTAGGAATGTTATTTACTGTAACAAGTTCAGAAACTATTTTGTTGTAGTTGAAAATAATACTTCTAATAGTTTTTTATATTTATAATAAATTACAGGACTTACTGAATTTTTGAAATATTTAGGGTAGTATCAACTACATGATTATCTCGAAAAATACTAGGCATGACAATGGAATCAATACCTTTATTAAGATATAGTATTTTTTAAAAATGCCTGACGCGATCAGACTCCTCATCAATATGGGTTCGGAGAACATGATGTGTGTAGGTTTGAATTATGGAAGCAGTGTTATACAAGGGATCTATATGAATGAATATTTTGTCTGCTTCTTCGTCGATCAACTTAAGTGAAGAAATGGACAGAGAGGTAAGCCGTGAAAGCATAGAGTGCTTTTCAGACTGTTTAAAGAACTAATCAGCGACTAAAAGAATCACACGCGATTTACGTTTGATAAATAACCATTACGCCTATGACCATGAAACCTAGAGTTACACTTTCGAATAGAAAATAAAGAAAAAATGTCAATATTAGGATCTTTTGAAATATTTCCTTGTTGATACATATTGTCATTAAGGCCAAGTGGATATGGTGTCTGTAAGTTTTTCATCCACTTAAGTTCTGCAATATGTCAAGCTTTTATTTTAGAGCTATTAGTAGCATCATTATCATAAATTATATATTAAGTTACGAAAAGTATGACCTGATAGACGAAAGTGTTGGTACAAGTAACTTTTTAGGAATACCTGCATAATATTTATATTTACGAAATCGAACTTTTAAAGATCGAACTGTTTGTATACATCGACGTGGTGCATTTCAAGTCAAAACATGAAAGTAGATATGCAAATCGAACAGGAAATGTAATTAAAGAAATACAGTTAACAAACACGCACAAAAAACAAATAACAATTACAAAGATGAATAAAAGGCAAGATATGACATCACAAAAAAACAGGGTTGACACTAGGGTTGCACCTTGGAACGGTCAGTGGCAAAACGACCGGTTGGGGTTTAAACCAGGTTCTAGGGTGCACCTCACTCTTACCCTATTGTCATCCCTATAAAACGGGACAGTATAAATAAAGATATCCCCACCAGGTTATATTCTCTAACAAACATACAAGGTAGCATTAATAGGCAATATAAGTAAACAAGTCGATAAAAGATTGAGTTGCCTGATATTATTATAGCGCGTATTATTAATAACCGGTAGAACCGTCTACCTGTCACATCTTATCTGCAGGATTTTGTGTCATTTGTATGAGATAATTGCGAGAACTGTAACGTGATAACTTGTTTACACACAGGAAGACCAGCAGCTGTTGTCATTATCTTCGTCGTGGTCAATTTATTGATTTCAATAGGGGGTTATTTGAACAACTGGGCATTAAAATGAATCTGCGCATGTTTGGGTTGACGTAGGCATGTCAGTATTAATTGGCAGGGAACGTTTCCGGTAAATAATTTATTTAACACATATTTGGTTTAGTGACTAAAACGATGCGTTGTTAAACAGCACATTTATACATAACTAGGGCAGATAGTCATGCAACGAGAATCCAGCAAAATAATTGATATGTAACACGATTAGTAATACCAATAAATATTGCAAAGGTGATCGCTTTGAATCAACAAACACAAACAAGAGAGAAAAGTAGCAGACTCGGTTTTATTGAGTCTGTTCGTGAGAGGTATTATAAGATGCAACACCTATCACGCCTCCTAGCACCGGTTTAAGTGATATTCTACGTTAAAGCAACACAGAATTGGATTAATGATCCCAAAGGACCATTAAATAATAACACTACTGATTTGTAGTCGGGGCGAATTTTTACGGCCTCCACACATTACTAAACAAACGCTAGTGTGAATGTCAATAAACACTGAAAAGGTAATCCCTAGGAAGCAACAAACACAAACAAAAGAGAAAAGTAGCAGACTCGGTTTTATTGAGTCTGTTAGTGAGAGATAATTATAAGATGCAACACCTATCACGCCTCCTAGCACAGGCTTAAGCGATATTCTACTTTAAAGCAACATCGAATGGGCTTTATTATCCCAAAGGATCAGTAAATAATAACACTACTGATTTGTAGTCGGGGCGACTTTTTACGGCCGCCACACAGCACTAAACAAACGCTAGTGTGAATGTCAATAAATACTGAAAAGGTGATCTTAAGGAAGCAACACCCACAAACAATAGAGAAAACTAGCAGACTCGGTTTTATTGAGTCTATTCGTGAGAGGGATATTGGTACTTTGCGAAGCAGAACGGAACCAACAATTACATATCGTAATAAAAAAACAATTGGTACTTTCTGTCACTTTATTTAATATTTATACTATATATTGTTTGTTTTTATCTGCATTCGAGTTTAAACTGCGACGCTTCAAAGCATTCCGCTCAAATTATGCGAAAAGTAATTTGAATCTAACTATAATGACAACCTTGTTCCGTTCCGTTCCGCAAAGTACCAATACTAATATGGGCATTGGTATTTTGCGGAACGGAACGGAACAAGAACGCATTAAGATTTCGAATTTTTTATTACTATCTTACTTTGCACATAATTTGTATGCAGTACTTAAAACATTGTCGTTTGATGTCCAATACCT
This sequence comes from Cyrtodaria siliqua, assembly GCA_037043455.1. Taxonomy (NCBI): domain Eukaryota; kingdom Metazoa; phylum Mollusca; class Bivalvia; order Adapedonta; family Hiatellidae; genus Cyrtodaria; species Cyrtodaria siliqua. The sequence continues at coordinate 224,557 of JAWPHD010000597.1, forward strand.
TCAAACATCATGAATTTGAATATACACCAGTTGTTGAGGTATGCATGTGAAAACAACTAAATACTGGTTCAAACATGTACACGCAGCAAACTGGATAATAACTTTTGAAGGCGTACAACGTCTGGATGCCATCAACATGCTACGGATATACATCATGTACATAGTCATCAATTCGGGCATGTAATGTGTCATTCAATATTTGTGTGGAACCACAGTTATGCATTAAACAATAAAAGATGTGGAGATAAATCTGGAAGTACTCATCTAATGAAAACGAAAAAAGTTGTTATGCAATTTTGCATATATAAGTTTCATACGTTGTATCGACCAAACAAACTGCTTCCAGGTAAAATACCACACACATTATCAGAGAACTGATTAGAATATAACAAATTTGGAAACCTTGTTCCGTTCCGTTCCGCAAAGTACCAGTACCCCGACAGGGTTGTCATTATAGTTAGATTAAAATTACTTTTCGCATAATTCCAGCGGAATGCTTTGAAACATTGCAGTTTAAACTCGAATGCTGATAAAAACAAACAATATATAGTATAAATATTAAATAAAGTGGTAGAAAGTTTCATTTGTTTTTTATTACGATATGCCCCGTATAGTGCCTCAATGTTGGCTCCGTTCCGTTCCGCAAAGTACCAATAGCCCGTGAGAGATAATTATAAGATGCAACACCTCTCACGCTTTCTAGCACCAGCTTTAGGAATATTAGACGTTAATTAAAGCAACACAGAATGGGCTGGAGGATCAAAAAAAAAAAGTAAATAATAACACTGTTGATTTGTAGTCTGGGCGACGTTTTACGGCCGCCACACAGCACTAAATAAACACTAGTGTGAAGGTCAATAATATTACTGAAAAGGTGATCCCTAAGAAGCCACAAACACATACAAGAGAGTACAGTAGCAGATTCGGTTTTATTGAGTTTGTTCATGGGAGAAAATGTTAAGATGCAACACCTATCACGCCTCCTAGCACCGGCTTAAGCGATATTGTACTTTAAAGCAACACAGAATGGGTTTGATGATCCTAAAGGACCAGTTAATAATAACACTATTGATTTGTAGTCGGGCGACTTTTTAACGGCCGCCATACAGCACTACACAAACGTTAGACTAAGTGTGAATGTCAATAAATACTTAAATGATAATCCTATGAACCAACAAACACATACAAGAGAGAAAAGTAGCTGACTCGGTTTTATTGAGTCTGTTCATGGGACCTAATTATAAGATGCAACACCTATCACGCCTCCTAGCACCGGCTTAAGTGAAATTATACTTTAAAGCAACACAGAATGGGCTTGATGATCCTAAAGGATCAGTAAATAATAACGCTACTGATTTGTAGTCGGGGCGATTTTTTACGGCCGACACACAGCACTAAACAAACGCTAGTGCGAATGTCAATAAATACTGAAAAGGTGATCCCTAGGAAACAACAAACACAAACAAGAGAGAAAAGTAGCAGAGTCGGTTTTAATGAGTCTGTTCATGATGAGAGGTAATTATAAGATGCAATACCTCTCACGCATCCTAGCACCGGTTTAAGCGATATTCTAATTTAAAGCAACACATAACGTTAAACAATAACTCTTTAGTTATGTAACACATGACATTATTGACGCTGCAAGGTCACAAAGCAATGGAATTGACAGTTGTGAAGACTTTAGAAGTTATAACAATTTTCAACGAATTGCAGGTTTAGTAGTCAAAACATTTTCAGTTTGTCACTATGCTCTCTTCTGTAACTAATAAAAGAAAGACAAGCATACGACGTCAAATATATACGTTATGGTTAACACAATAGCGCACTCTATTGGTGACTCTATTGGAGTGTAATTACTTAACTAATTGGCATGGTTGCAAATTAAGAGGAAACAAGAGCATCAAGAATTGCAGGGCAATCCATAGTCCCCCACCGGCCCAGACAAACATTTTTGAGACATTTTCTATGATGGAGGTCAAAGATCAAGATCAAGGTCACAATGACCTTATTTTGGTACACGACACATCGCTATCCCAAGATGTATTCACATACCAAGATTGGTGCCTCTAAGTGTTATACTATTGAAAATACGGTCCGGACAAGCATTTTCTATGACAGATGTCACAGGTCAAGGTCACAATGAACTTATTTTGGTACGCAACACACCGCTATCCAAAGATGTATTCATATACCAAGTTTGGTATCTCTAAGTGTTATAGTATTGAAAATACGGTCCGGACACGCATTTACTATGACAGAGTTCACAGGTCAAGGTCACAATGACCATATTTTGGCATGCGACATATTGCTATCCCAAGATGTATTTACATACCAAGTTTGGGAACTGTAAGTGTTATAGTATTGAAAATACGGTCCGGACAAGCATTTTCTATGACAGAGGTCACAGTGACCTCATTTTGGTACGCGACACATCGCTATGCCAAGATGTATCCACATCCCACGTTTGGTATCTCTAAGGGTTATAGTATTGAAAATACGGTCCGGACAAGCATTTTATATGACAGAGGTCACAGGTCAATGTCACAATGACCTTTTTTTGGTTTACGACGCACCGCTATCCCAAGATGTATTCACATACCAAGTTTGGTATCTCTTAAGTGTTATAGTATTGAAAATACGGTCCGGACAAGCATTTTCTATGACAGAGGTCACAGGTCAAGGTCACAGTGACCTCGTTTTGGTACGCGACACATCGCTATGCCAAGATGTATCCAGATCCCACGTTTGGTATCTCTAAGTGTTATAGTATTGACAAGCATTTTCTATGACAGAGGTCACAGGTCAATGTCACAATGACCTTATTTTGGTTTGCGACGCACCGCTATCCCAAGATGTATTCACTTACCAATTTTGGTATCTCTTAAGTGTTATAGTATTGAAAATACGGTCCGAACAAGCATTTTCTATGTCAGAGGTCACAGGTCAATTTCAAGGTCATATTGACCTTATTTTGGTACACGACACACCGCTATTCCAAGATGTATCCACATATTAAGTTTGGTTATGCTAAGTGTTATAGTATTGAAAATACGGTCCGGACAAGCATTTTATATGACAGAGGTCACAGGTCAATGTCACAATGACCTTTTTTTGGTTTACGACGCACCGCTATCCCAAGATGTATTCACATACCAAGTTTGGTATCTCTTAAGTGTTATAGTATTGAAAATACGGTGCGGACAAGCATTTTCTATGACAGAGGTCACAGGTCAAGGTCACAGTGACCTCGTTTTGGTACGCGACACATCGCTATGCCAAGATGTATCCAGATCCCACGTTTGGTGTCTCTAAGTGTTATAGTATTGACAAGCATTTTCTATGACAGAGGTCACAGGTCAATGTCACAATGACCTTATTTTGGTTTGCGACGCACCGCTATCCCAAGATGTATTCACTTACCAATTTTGGTATCTCTTAAGTGTTATAGTATTGAAAATACGGTCCGAACAAGCATTTTCTATGTCAGAGGTCACAGGTCAATGTCAAGGTCATATTGACCTTATTTTGGTACACGACACACCGCTATTCCAAGATGTATCCACATATTAAGTTTGGTTATGCTAAGTGTTATAGTATTGAAAATACGGTCCGGACAAGCACTTTCTATGACAGAGGTCACAGGTCAAGGTCAAGGTCGCAATGACCTTATTTTGGTTCGCGACACACCGCTGTCCCAAGATGTATTCACATACCAAGTTTGGTATCTCTAAGTGTTATAGTATTGAAAATACGGTGCGGACAAGCATTCTCTATGCATTTTCTATGACAGAGGTCACAGGTCAAGGTCAAGGTCAAGGTCACTTTGACCTTATTTTGGTATGCGACAAACCGCTATTTCAAGATGTATTCAAATCCCAAGTTTGGTATCTCTAAGTGTTATAATAATGAAAATAAGGTCCAGACAAGCATTTTCTAAGACAGAGGTCACAGGTCAAGGTCACGGTCACAGTGACCTTGTTTGGTATGCGACACACCGCTATCCCAAGATGTATCCACATACCAAGTTTGGTATCTCAAAGTCTTATAGCATTGAAAATATGGCCCGGACAAGCATTTCGGAAGGACGGACGGACGGACAGGATGCAAACCTATAGTCCCCCCACACACACCCGGGACCGGTGGGGGACTAATTAACTATACAATGAAAAGGACAATACACAACATAAAGAGTGGTGAAGACAGTGTTACCGACTTGGAACGATCAGTAGGCAATATATCCCACTGGTTAGCTTAAATCGATTTTAAAGACATTTTCTATAGTTTTTCTGCATAACACTTTTAGTACAGTAAGTCTGTTATATATATAGACAGAAAAGGCAAAACTAATGGTAGGTCACCATGATTGTTAATAATTTAAAAAATAATTTGTAATGCCACCGTCATGTCAATCTGTCCAAAAAGTTGAACAAGTCCATGAAATAGCTAAAAAAAGACATTTTTGAAATCTAATCATTTATTCATTGGTCACAATTCTGCTAAAATTGTATTAAAGTAAAGAACATTTAATTACAATAACATTTAAAGCTCATCTTTATGTAAAACCTATATTTTTTTACAAAATCTGTTGAGCATTACCACAATTTATGTACAAATTAGCCCATAATGATACAATTTCCTTTTTTTTTATATATGTTCCCAATAATAGAATTTTTTTAAATTTTCTAAGCACATAGTTAAACATAAATAAAAACAAAATGTACAATAAAAATGATAGGTTCCCATGCTTGTTTAGAAAAAAAAAACTACCCCTATGCTAAAAGGCCAAGTTTTGTATGAAATTATATAGAAATGGTATATTTTTCTTTTTTGTTATGTTCCTAATAATTTGTTCAAACTTCCTAGGCACTTATTTGAACATATATTTAGACAGTACATGCAATTAAATGTATAGGTCACCATGCATATTGAGATTTAATATTGGTTTTTGGAACCGTACCATTATGCTTAAATATTTTAATGTTTTTGGAATTTTTACAAAATGCTATATTTTTCCTATTTTATGTATCGAATAATATGCCTTTATTTAAATAAAAAAAAAATTAAAAAATTAAAACAAATTAGAAAAATACAACAAGACATCAAAAGCAACATTCCTGTAAATTTGTAGGAAAATCCATCCACTAGTTTTAGAAGAGAAGTCACTCAAAGAAGCTGCGCATGGAAAACTACCGAAACTGCCTTTATGTATACACAACCTCGCTATTATCCTGTCTTCAGCGCTCAGATTATCGAGACATTGTAAATGCAAGTACATCCCATCAAAAGAAAAACTCTAACAATAAAATCCACATCCAGATAAATTAGAAAACGATACACCTATATGTTATTGTAAAACTATAAAAAAAAAAAAAAAAAAAATAACATCATATAATTAGAAACTTCTCAGGATGTATCCACTTGATGTAGATAATTTGTACTGAACAATCACAGACGTTACAGTCAAAGATAACCCGAACCTAGGGTACGACCAGAAAATCCGAGGGACGAAAGTTCATGCATCAACCTCCCCTTTCAGGATTTCGGAAGGTGCAATCATTGAGTCACACGAGGTGTTTCGTCATTGCAAAAGAGAAAAGTAAAACGTAGTAATTGACTGTAGAGGAGCCAAACGCCAAGAATGAAGATTTCAGAAGTCAATATAATTAACTGCATACAGAGGTTGACGAGGTTGTTTAAAGCACGTTCCACTTTGAGAAGCCTGTTCACATGCACGTTAATATGTTTTGAGGCGGTAAGATTGTTGTTCTCGCTAGTCAATTAAAGCTTAAGGCTTGATCATCAGAATTGGTGTACATGGTTTAGTTTATCTAAGCTTATGTATGTATTGCATGTACATTTATAACAAGTAGGTATACAAGTCAAATTCACATAATACATTTAACCAAAATGTAATCTTGACCAAGCATCTTACGCAGTTTGTAAATCGCCATTGGCGTTAGTTTCCAAGTCATATTGTATTGTTTACGTGGGCAAACTCTTCTTGAGAATGTGCCCTTCTTAGATGCTCATCCTATGTAATGTTTAGTTCTGATGTATGTGAATATTCAGTTTAACCTGACTGTTTAATTGTCCATAAATATTAAACACATCGTTTGGTGAAACATCCTGTCTAAAAATATTTCATAGATTATTCACTGTCGTAGTATCTTCATTTCATACTCTGAGTAAGACACAGCCTATTCAGGTTTCTTGTTTTCCCTAACTGTTATAAAACATAGTGGGATTGTTCGATAGACATATATAAAGTAATCGAAATAAATTGTCCTATGTGAGGTGCTTTCCCTACTAACATCGACGCAGACGGAAATAAATCGTCTAAAAGTGACAGTATAATACCTCTAAGTTTAATGACAAAGTTAAGCTTTATTAACAAGGATTAAGGTCGGACAACGTAATAGTCAACTGATTTGCCCATTAACTATCTTTAGTTTATTTATTTTATTAAACCTGGTGGTATTAGCTATAGCAATAAAAACAAAAACAAATGCATTGATCTGCATATAAATAACAAGAACAATATTTTGTACGTTTGAACCTCTGCTTCAAATCTTTGGTCAATGTAAAATCAAATAGCGAATATATTAGTTCCATGAGGTATTGCAATTTACTGACATGAATACCTTCATTTGTTAGCTACTCTGTATCATTTCGAAGTCTCTTGACTATTGAACAATATTGCAAAGACACGTATAGTCAACGAAAACTAAATACTACCCTTTAAATTTGTCTTTTTTTTTATTTAGCCCTTTTACATTCATTGTACAATTTTAAAGGGGATGTTTTAAATGTTATTAAATTATCTTTTTACAAATGAATGTGAATGCGAAATGGTATGCGCAATGATTTTGCCGTTACTCGGGTTTTTTTTAACACATTTCATAGATTGATTGAATTGGATTTTATAGTCGCCCCAACAGCTAAGGTCATATGGCGACTTTCTAGCTTCCACTGGTGGAGGAAGACCCCAGGTGCCCCTCCGGGCAATTTTCGTGCACGGGCGGGCACCTGGGTAGAACGACCGATGTTCCGCAAGCCAGCTGGATAGCTTCCTCACATAAAGATTCCTAGGCCCCTGAGGGATCGAACCTACAGCGATGAGGGGCAAGTGATTGCAAGTCAGAGACTCTAACCACTCGGCCACCGACGCCCCCTACATTTCATAGAACACGCTAAACTAAAAACACAAAATCAAGCCAAAACATCATGACAAAAATTAATACAAGTAAAGAAGGCGACACAAAAAATATTGTAATAGTATTTCATGGGTATCCGGTGAAGATTGAGAATTCCAACACGAGTTTCGATCAAAATAGTTATACCGAAGTTGAAATTTGCACCAGACACCCATGATTGATTCTTTTTCTTGCATATCATTTACATTCTGCGCGTTGACGTCGGCAACTACTAACGTTATGCATGTTTATTACACAATGACGTCATGCAATTGTCATTGTTCATATCAGCGCGCCACGTGCTGCATGTTTAGTGGTTGACCCATTTACAGTTCGCAACTATGCTTTCCTCTTTGATTGTTCGATGACCGGACAAAATGTGGACCCTATGGTGACGGCTACCAAAATACTTATAGGTGTCTTGGAACGGTCAGTAGCAAACAAATACCCAGAGGGTTTAAGAGAATTTAGGATGCACCAAAGCTCACTATTACCATATTGTCATTCCAATTAAACGGGATAACGTAAATAAAGAAAACCCGCCAAGCTATATCCTCTAACAAACTAAAACAAACACAAGCAGAATTAATAGGCAATATAAGTAAATATAGAAAACCAACAAGATGAACATGTATATATGAATATAATAAACAAAGCAAGTATGCACTTAGCAGAAGCCAGAGTAACAAGAGAATAACCATTACCTTCACGAAAAAGTAAGATTAAAGACAAATATTAAACTTCAACATCCATTTCAAAATTTAGGTAGACGTCATTACAGGGTCCATAATATGTTCGGGTCAACGCGCAATCAACGAGGGCACAGAAGTACCAACACTACATTCAAGGCCCACAGTCAGCCAAAAGCACGCATATAAACAAACAACAGTTTAAAGAACCCTAAATGGCAAGACACGACATCACAAACATAAAAGGGTTAAAATTTAAATGGGGATAATTAACAATATCAAAATTAAAAGCATCTCTCTTGTCATAGATTATTATTTCGCCATTGTCAATAGAGAGATGAAAATCAAGAAAAGAAGCGACAGTATCAGAAATATTAGCTTTGTTTAGTTGAAGTTCTTTGGGATAGATTGTATTAACAATAATAGAAAAGAAATGAATGTCAATGTTCAATATGTCATCCAGATACCAAAAGGTGTCATTAAAGGCTTCAATTACATCTGCCTGAGTATCTGGTGAAAGACTCAACATGAAATCTCTTTCATAGCAATACAAGTCAGTTTGTGATAGTCTTAGTCGCAGAAGAGTTGTTAAATAACCTTCAAATTTTAACAGTAGATCAGTGCTACGATAGTACAAGTATGCAAAGGCATTTCGAAGCTAATGGTAACGGCTGGCAGCCCTGATGAAGTAGCGTTTAAGTGAGTCAAACTCTAGAAAGCAGTCAGCAGTGCATCTATATATTCTTGTTACGGACTATTTTATTGACACTCGTAGTAAGCAAAAATGGTATCATTTTCTTTATATCTTAGGTTAACATTTGAGGTGACGTGGATTCAGTTTTATACCAGTGTTTGCTTTCGTTGTAAATCTGTGGGGATAATTAAAATGCTTTTAGATGGTTTTCCAACACTCGAAGGTGAATGCAAATCACATATTCCATTATCTCGTTGTCATTTTCGTAATTTGTTTGAATCGGAAATGCGGCGAGTTCGTTCAAATGATGAAGCATGATTTCCCAACGGAGATTATAACATAGAACGTAATGTACTCGTGTCACTCGTATCGAAGTCCTTTATGAACGATTTAGGTTGACGTATTGCCCATCTTTGGCCATTTGGCTTTGCGAGTTTGGATACTTTCAAAACGTTCATATATAAACAGCATTTGTTTTATATGAGAGTGAACAATTGTTAATATCAAATATAGTTTAGAGACTTTGTTAAACCAACTTTATGTATTCGTACTGGCTGGTAGAATTAGATAAAAATGACCGGGTTACGGTGGGATCTCCCAAACATCAGGAACAAAACATAATGTAATACAGGTTAACTCATTCTCTAATAATTAAAAAGCACACTCTTGAGTAAGATGTGTATGATTTTTTAGATAGACTGACACACTCTGAAATGGTATACCAATTCGTGATGACAAATATGCTCCTTGCAGTATGACAATAACACAACTCTAATAATTAGAATGTACGATGGGTGATCAATGTGCAGTGATATAACACATATATTTCACCTACCATTCGTTAAAAATCCACGATATACCATGTATAAGGTAAAGCCAATTTCACTTACACCGGTTGACGGCATATATAACAATTATCATAACGAATTTGATTAATCTCAAATAGAATGGGAGCGCATTTATTGTTATTTTTATCACAAAAAAATACATTTATCAGGAACTGGATTTTGTCTGTAGTCTTTTTGTTTAAAACAAAAGCATAACAACGCCCTATATTTAGAAAACATCTAATTCAGTCGGTGAAATAGTGTTGAATATTTTTCTCATTTCAATAGAATTTCAAAAAGTTAACTCCATTTTGAAACATCAAACACATCTTATCACTTGAGCTAATATATTATTAACGTTTTGCTTTAACTTAAATATATTTATGGTGCTTTGATTCTGGTGTAAAAACAAATTGAATAGGCAGTCGTTAACTTATTGATTTTATGAATATTGAGTTCTGCTCAACCCGGGGCTAGGGGGCGTGAAAGGTAGCAAGCATATTTCACTACCGTTCATGAACAATCTCAATCAAACCGAGACTGCAATTTTTCATATTTATCGTTTCCGGCCGTTTCCAAAGGTCCACTCCCATACTCCTATTATTTTGCTGAACGACCCATCAGGGAGACAAGTGCTGCTCGGAACTATAGTATCTGATTGTTATACGTGCATGTCTGGGACTGAATATCGATATGCATGCGAGGCAAATAGGGCAGGACTTCTTTTACTGGATTATAAAGTATATGAAAATATGAATTATTATTAACATATATGCATATTGTAAGACTTGGGGGCATCATTGTTTACATTTATATCTCGGTACCATTATATACTGTGATTCCTTTACTATTTATTCTAAATGTATAAATACTGTTAACTTACAGAACATACACCTTGGTGTGTTTAGGAATTCTTAAAATGCACTTAAACTGCATTATTTGACAGATTTCCACATTAGCAACTGACAATCTTACTGGAGGCGGCCATGTTTATTGTTGTTGTTGGTACCGGTAAAGGTCTGGTAGTAATTTATTGCTCTATAAATTAATCTGGTTTAATACCACCAATTCCTGTTATAGTAATGATGTAACTTTGCAACCTAGTTGATATTATTCATTGTTTAAATATTTAGTTATAAAATAATCTATTAGCCTGCCCACTTCAAAGTAATTGTCTGCGATAAATGTGAAAAATAAGGAACAGTTCAGTATAAAACTTACATAATTATTTTCTTAATTCAACAAGGAATGTATTCGGGTACGTCTGCGCGATGTTAAAACATATTTTACTTACTTTTTGGCAAATAACTGTGATCGACGGTCAGTTGAAGCCCTAGATAAGTTTGGTTGAATCATTCAGACACACCTCCACCACCGGACCGTCAATCATTTGTCAGTTTGCATCACGTAATCTCGACCCAAGGGTCTGTCAATCAAACGTCAGTTCTCTCAGGTTCATTTGGCGGGATTATTTGAAATCCGGTCTTCAGGTGACTGGTGATATTATACCTGTAGCGGGTTATTTGGAAGCCTGTGGTTATTTTAAATCTGGTCTTTAAGATGACTAGTGATTTCTATTTGTTAATTCTCGTCCGTCGAAATAAGTACCGATTTACTCTTGAGTGGTTTTCGCCGTATAGATAAAATACCGCCATTTTATTGAAATATCGGTTATTTTTGCTCTTGTATTAATTAAGAGCTGACTACAAAAAGTTCAGATAATATTGTTTAAATACTTAACTGGATTTATTTAAAGAATAAATAGAGGATATTTGTTGTTTTGGAGAGAATAACATATTTTATTTCATCTCAAAGTGAGAAAACTTTATATTTTCACGAATGCTAAGCAAAATAAACTGCCCACTATGTACTGGATTCCTAAATTACACAAAACTCCGTATAAGGCTCGCTTTATTTCGAATTCTAGTGCCTGCACCACAACAAACATCTACAACCCTTTAACTTCTTGTCTTACTGCCGTTAAAGATCACGTTAAACTATATTATGATAAAACTTATGAAAACTCTGGGATTAATTTATTTTGGTCTATAAAATATTCAGGAGACGTTCTTGATAAAATTTCCAATAAAGGTCAAGTTTCATCAATAAGCACTTACGACTTCTCTACACTATATACAACCTTACCACATCACCTTATTAAAGACAAGCTAATTTCTCTTATTCAAAAAACATTCGCTAGAAAAAATACTACATTTTTGGCATGTAATAATATTAAAGCGTTTTTTTTACTAACGGCAGTTTAGACAATTATACTATGTGCACTTATGAAGCACTCATCTTCCTATTAGATAATATTTTCGTCAGGTATTGAACCACCGTTTATAGACAAATTGTTGGTATCCCTATGGGTACGAACTGTGCACCACTTGTCGCAGATTTGTTTTATTTTGCTATGAAAGAATTTTGCTATGAAAGAGATTTCATGTTGAGTCTTTTACCAGATTCCCAGGCAGATGTTATTGAAGCCTTTAATGACACCTCTCGGTATCTGGATGACATATTGAACATTGACAACCCTTTCTTTCCAACTATGGTTAATAATATTTATCCTAAAGAACTTCAGCTTAACAAAGCTAATATATCTGATAATAACGCTTCTTTTCTTGATTTAGATCTCTCGATTGAAAATGGTGAAATAATTAGCAAAATCTATGACAAAAGAGATGATTTTAATTTTGACATTGTTAATTATCCCCACTTGGATGGGGATGTTCCCCGAGAAACTCTTATGGGGTGTATGTGTCTAAACTTATTCGTTTTTCAAGAGCTTGTACTCGAGTTGAGGACTTTAATATTCGTAATCTTTTTATAACTAAAAAGCTACTCAATCAGGGCTACCGTTACCATAAACTTCGTAAAACCGTTGCTAAATTTTATTATCGTAACCCTGATCTTCTTTCCAAATATAAAAGTAATTTAAGGACTATTCTGCGACAAGGACTATCAAAACCTGACTTCTATGGTGATGTGATTTATAAACTTTGTAAGATTCTTGGTCATGATCACTTTCATCCTTTCATACTATCTTTGTTAAACTTAAACAGTTTATCAAAATAGGTTATGACCCTATCATTTTGCAACGTACTGCATGCTTGGTGGTGGACCCTTTTACAATTCGCCACTATGCTTTCCTCTTTAATTATACGATGACCGGACAGGCTGTGGACCCTATGATGACGCCTACCTAAAGCCCATTGGGACGGTGGCGTTTGATGTTTGTCTATGCTCTTTCTTGTCGTGCCCTTGACATGCTTAATGGATTATTCTCTTGTTGCTCTTGCTTCTGTCGAGTCATTGAGTACCTTCATTGTGGCTTTCTATGTTATTTTTTTTTTTTGTATTATATTTACACGAGCATATTTGTGTTTTACTTATATTGCCTATTGATGCTGCCTTGGTTAGAGATTAGATCATGGCGGGGATTTCTTTATTTACACTGTCCTGTTTTAAAGGGTTGACAGTAGGGTAAGTGTGAGGTTTGTTGCACCCTAAAACTGTTTTAATCCACCAGTGGCCTACTTTGCCACTGACCGTTCCAAGGCGGTAGCCCTATTGCCAACCCTTTTGTGTTTGTGATGTCGTTTGCATTTATTGTTGCTTTTGCCTTCTTGTTTGTCTGTTTGCGTGTTTGTTTCTGTGTTTTGTGGTTGACTGTCCTCCTTGAATGCTGCTTTCCCTGTCCGATCTTTTTATATTTCTATATGATATTATTAAAAAGTCAATTACAGTATAGACATGGTCATCATGTGTTATACTTGGTCTATTAATGTTTGTTAGAGAACAGGAAGTGTAGGATTATTTGGTTTGTTCTCGTGTTTCTCTGGCTTCTGCTAAGTCATTCAGTACTTGCTTGGTGGTTGTCTAGGCTTTTACTTTTTATATTCATATATAATCATATATGCATGATCCTCTATGTATTATACTTATATTGCCTGTTAATGCTGCCTTGCCTGTTGGAGAATATGACCTGGTGGGGATATCTTTATTTACACTGTCCCTTTTTGCCACTGACCGTTCCAAGACGGTAGCCCCGTTAGTGTTTGTTTCTATGCATGCTTTTGGTTGACTGTGGTCCTTGAATGCTACATATCCCGTTCGACTTTTATATCCACGTTGACATCAGGGAACAAGGGTTTTATCTAGTTCTAGACTTTCCTTATTGGCATCCACATGAGATAGGATAAATAACTGAGTCCATGCCATAATATCATCTAAGAAATTTGGCAGTACTAATACGACTTCGAAAACTATCTATAATGTACTCAGTGACTGTTTAGATCTCAGATCAACAACATAATGTATCTTCATGCGAACGACAAGACATGACTGCAGACAAATGTTTTAGAGACCCCAAATTGTGCAGTCGACATAAAATCAAAGAGATAAACGTAATGGAGAATTTGTAAATTGGAAATCTACTAAACAAGCAGTGCGTTGTAAAACAATTCCGATCATAACCTCTTTGGAAAAATGTATTTCATTTCGTAATTATTTATTTAAGACTTCCTATCTAAGCATCTTACGGAAATTGTGTTAACGTCAGCCGTAATTGAGCAGCATTTTGGTTGTACAAATTTTACGAATTTTATGAATTGGGCTCTAAAAAAAATAATATGTTGCAAAGCATACACCCAAAAAGATGTTTCTTGGAAATCAAATAATTCCATGTAGCTAAACTGAGCGATGAAAACATATCTCTTGTCAATAATATTACTAATTGACAATTAGAGGGATGCTTATCTAAAACAGAAGAAACATAATTAGAATGATTATCTTTGCTGAGTAACCTATGACAGTAGAGAAATAGAGATTATTTAACTGCTGGTATCGATTATAGGGAAATCCTTCACGAGATGGTAGACGTGTGGTTCTTTTCACGAACGAGCGTAAGAGAGTGAATGAAAAAACAACACACGCCTATAATCGATCACAACCTTTAAATAATCTATTTATTACATTTTTAATCAGATTATGTATGATTTTAACCAGAATTATTCGCTTTATATAGCGTTATCGGCGGATGACGTCGACGTCACCAACACGTTATTGACGTCATAACTCAACGTCGCAGTTAGTTATTTTTGTGTTCGGAGTTAGTTATTAATATTTAGCGATTATGAATATTCTTTCACTGAGAAATCCCAAACTTTCACCCATAGAAATGTAATAAAGAAAGATTTGTCAATGATCAACTGAATGTTATTTAACGGATCATCAACACAGTATATGATAGTTAGAGTCGCAACAAGAGAGGGGAATGTTAACACAGGAATCCGGTAAGCGGCCATACTCTTACTAACGAAAATATTCATATAGTTATTTTAATGTACTCGGGGGATAGACTTCGATATACGGTGGCAATGTATTACATGTTGTAACTCTGCTTTGATATATACAATGGATATATATAGTTGCATGCCTATTTGAAGTGGTTGACATTGATGTTGGAGATCACATGCAAATATATTCTCTGAACTCATAAATATATGTTCCCTGAACTCAGTTAGTAGCGTGAAATATTTGATATTTATAATATCTTACATGTGTCCACATAATTTATAATATCTTGCATGTTTCCACATAAAGGGACAAACGGTAACCTTGGTTTTAAACATGTTCAATCTGCAACACGTCTACAAAGGGGTCTCCATTCGCTCTTCTCCTTGACTCAGGTCGCTTATTTATGATTGATTAGATGATTTCCATTGTTTTGAAAATTGTGGGGTTTTTTTCTCTAAATTAACGGTGTAGTTTTGAGACACACTGTAAGAATAATTTAAAATGGATCCTAATGTTTTCTCCTGATTGCTTTTTACCGCTTTCATTGATATTGATAAATAGTTTTACGATGCCATTCATTATGTGTAAAATAGGAATAAAACGTGTACATTTTGAAATAGTTTAGATCTTTGCTGGAGTTGTTTTCCTTTCAAAAACGTACGTGTTTTTTTGAAATTAAATAAAGTGCAGAGCGAATGCATATCTAGTTTAGATTTTTAATCTATCAGCATGTGCATGTTCTTGCTTTTAACATAATGTTAGGTGAATATATAGACATACTTCTAGTTCCTTTATAACATATGAGTTTATGTAATAGACAGAGTATGATCTCATTGAGTTGGTTGATTTAAACATCAAAATGGGCTTTGCCCATCGAAGTGTTTAAACCAACTAACGAGATCATTTTGTAGCATGCTCATTTTAGCTGTCTGCGATACTCTAACTTACATTAACTGGCATTTAAAGTAAACCATTTATGCTGAAAGGTGTTATTTTCAAATAAACAATTTAAACCTGTGCAAATACTAAAGGAATTTCAGTGACCATCTACTGTTAAGTAGAACTTGTGTTGAAAATTGCTGTGGTGCAAATCTTTCTTGAGTGTTTGATATTTCATATATTTCTAGAATGAATTAACCTGTAAAAGGTTTAGTTCTGATTTCCAGGCAAGTCATGTTTTTTTAATTGAACCTATAAGCACAATGCCGCAACTCAACCCTGTGCGGTCTTGTATGGTTGTATGGTTGTCCAGATTATCAGGAGCGACCATGGCCAATCTCATAAATGTATTTTAATTCGTTTATTCTTGCGTTTTTTTCCCCTTGAACGTTTCAAAACTATTTCATATATGTGGTATCGCATGCTTAACTTCTTTAACAGTCTATCATGCGTGTTTTTTGTTGATTTTGTTTATCTACTTTCACTGTACGCGTACATTATCTCAATACCACTATTTTCGACCGTTAATGTCTCCGTTGGGATTTCATGCAATATCATACAAAGGAATTAAAACCCATTTTTGCTTCAAACTCATTACGGTTAGTGACAAGGGAGTAATGGATGTGCGATCTATATTTACATTCGAGTATTGAGAGGCCATCTAACAGCATTGTAACTTATCCCGAAAGATTTACATAAAAAAGTAAATCCGAAACCGTTACATCTCATGTATTAACTAACGATATAAAGACAATTCTGCCATTTTCGATTATTATTAGTGTCAGTATAATAGCACTGGACAAGATCTAACTGCTTAATACAAATATAAATATCCAAGTATACTAGTCTCAAAAATGACTATCATTCTAAGTTTGCATTTTCTTACTAGTCACCTTTATATAACAGTGTATTATATGTTGCTTCAAAGATAAGCTGTTTATGGTAAAAGCGAAGGTTCCTTTTTTCTATATATGTGTACTATATTGCCAGTTTGTATATCAAAATAATAATTTATGAGTTTGTCAAATTGTAAAAAGAAAATGTCTATGGCAATAAAGTATTTACCTTCAATGATTACATTTGGCTGTCAGTGGCATTTGGTGATGGTGTTAAGTTTTTGTTTACCCTCGCCCTGTGGCACATGGACTTTTGGTGAGCATTTCAGTAGAAGGTTACGGGTGCAAAAAGTCTAGTTGAAGCCGGTGTAACATAACGTTTTGAGCCCCTCGGATTATGACTCCCAGGTCATCTTCCTATATAGCAGAATGACTCTCCCCTATACAATTTGACTCCCCTTATAACATTCTGACTCCTTCATTGGAAAATGACTCCCCGGTCATTTTCTCATATAGTGGAATGACACCTATCCAAAGAAAATAGAAACCCAGTTGTCATTTACGACGTATTAATTTAGCCTTCTGACAGAAGATATAAGGATGCTCTTGACCTGTCGAAGGAGCCTAAAAAAATTCAAATTTTCCCGCATTAAATATAAATATCTCAATTACTTTGCAAGTAACAAACACCTATTCCCCGTGTGGTTGCCGGGGTAGAATACACCACTGCAAATCCCGCTGGAGACAGAGGGGTAGGACCTCCCCACCCCACCCCCTTTATGTTCATTTTTACATTTTTCATCATGCAAATGTGGAAACGTGGCTCCATCGTAAATGGAGTGTTTACAAAAGAATTTGCAGCAACTCTGCAGTTCTGCAGGTTACAAGGTTCTAGGCCCATTCTCATATTTTTATCTAGATGTAAATAGAGGATAAGCCTGGCATGTTCATCCCTGTTTGGCGCCATATAACCTTTCTTCTGTTGGTGCGCCGTGGTTTTATAGTGATGACATTCTGGGATATCATATAATAGACACGTGTTATTATATCCAGCCCAGTGACATTATTCTGACAGCCGACCAGTCGTAGCCCACATTTTAATGATTCTGAAAGTCTGGAGAACAGAAAAACCTAACAGTACCTTCTTTAAGGTTTTCTGTTTTCCGCATAATGCGACTGGAAATGGAACTTACAACCTTTCGCATGGGAGTGGACGCTCTAATCAGAATAACCGTGCAAATGCTCTGTAGCTTTTGTTTTGAATTTACAGTTAGAATACCACAAGCATCAATTATTTCCATTATCGTATCATATTACTGACTCCATGGTTACAGTCAGAGGAGACAGTGTTGAATTTTCACTAAAGGTACATTTTGGCGATTTTTTCTTAGGCCAGAACTTTTTTATTTATTGGTTTACGGGAAAAATTTTTAAACATTTCATTTGGAAGGACGACATACAAATATTGAGTCTAAAATTAAATTAAAAATAAAAGTAAATTTTTGAGACATCTTTTATTTCCATGTTTTGGAAAACAACCACAGAAGAACTCTTGACGTGACATATGAAACTGATTTTATCATCTGTTTTTTATAATAAAAACTAATTCTAGTAAAATATAGCAAAACCTCTGTGACCATTGTCTTCCTTATCTAGTTTTTGGATGCGAAGTCCCTGCTATCCACAGCACTAACGGGACAGTCGAAAGTTGAAAGCCCTGTTCTTTACACCTGCTACGTCCCGTCTTGTCGCAGGTTGGGTGGGGGCAGGGGACACGGATGACAGTTTTTAGTAAATGTTTCAGCCTTGTCAGGCATAGGGATGCAGACTGTGGATATGGTGGTCTGTCGCAGGTCAAATAATAAGTGAAAGTGAATAATTATGTCAAAACTGTGTGAGCAAAGTATAAAGTTTAGAACCGTTAGATTTACTTATCTTCTGATTCACTTTAATGGTACGAAAATATATGGTTACAAAACTTCCCTGAACAGATTCTTCACTATAATAACACTCGAAGTTGGACTGGCGATAAAATTAAAAATCGCGATTTTAAATTTTATTTTGATTTTGATTTGGGCAAAAATATGGCAGGCTCTCCCGTAAACCAACAAACAAAAAGTCACTGGCCTTACCGTTTCTGTTTAACATGCGAGGGACGCACTGAGGTTGTGCAATCAAAAAATCAGTGCACTGATGCTCTCCGTTCGGTGTTAGTGGAAAAAATATAGACTTACTTTTTTATGCCCCCGAAGGAGGGCATATAGTAATCGCACTGTCCGTCCATTCGTCCGTCCGAAAGATTTCGCGTTTCCTGCATAACATAACAGAATTTCATGAAACGTCTCACAAATAATCATCACATAGAGCTTCGAGGTCAATGTCACTCTTAGGGGTCAAATGTCACTCTTAGGGGGTCAAACCTTCGGGGGCATGTGTCACTTTACAGTAACATGTCTTGCTTGTTTCGGAGTTCAATATGCTCATATTTCTCATTTCTTAGTAACAACGACCTTGACCTTGACCCCAGTGATCCCATGTGCTATCCCAACCTTCTTCTCAACACAGTTTCATCCCAGTATCTCATTAATAACTAAACAAATTTTGATGGGAGTCATGTTTAATGGAGCGTCATATTTTGACAAGTCGGGTCACTTTTTCACTCGCGTGGTGTCAATTCTTTTACAGTAAATTTTGACCGGGGAGTCAAATTTATACAGCTGATAATGACCGGGGAGTCATTCTGCTATATCGGAAAATGACCGGGGAGTCATAATCCGAGGGGCGGAGTCAAAATTTATGCTACACCGGCATCCCTCGTCCAAAGAAGTTTACTGTAGAACAGCAGTAGTAGATTTGGTAGGAGAGTAGAAGTCCAACGTAGTTAGTCAGTCTGTAGTTGATTACATTCCTGAAGAATATTAATTGTATATTTTGGCCAATCTGATTGCCTGCAGAATAATGACTAGGTCAATCTGATTGCCGTCTTGAAATCGTCTCAGCCAATCAGGAAACACATGATTATAAGTTGCCAGTAGGTCAATCACATCGCTCGTGGAGTCCGTGTTGGTGGTTTTGCGCGTGGTGATGGCTCCTCTGGTATTCACGCTGGTCGTAGAAATGGTAGCTACCCACACCCACGGCCAGATGGGCCGATGTGCCGTTCATCTGTGGTGGTACTGAATTCGTCGTAGGTCGATTTCCCCTGTCGCACAGGGAATTCGTTGTGACAGGTGACATCTCGCCGAATCCAGCTTCGTCCAGTTCAGTAGAAGGTCTAAGCCTCCCTCTTTAGAGCCTCCTTAACATTTTTAAAAGCAGGTTACAACGCTCCTACAGTTATGTGGTAGCACATCTGCTCCGCCCATTTCGCTCATTCCAGACAGCGGGACATCCCGCGGGGTCACGTGGTTCATGAGAGCCGCAGGACGTCCTTCCTCTTCGATGGTCGTGTCTGGAAAGGTTGTGTTTGTTTGTTTGTATGATGTTTTACGTCATTTTCAACACATGCAAGGTTAAATATGACGGTCGATTTTTTGTGGTGGAGGCAGACCACCCACTTTTCCTGGGCAGAACCAGTACTGTACACCTCCCGCCATCCGTAAGAATCGACATTTCCTCACTTACAAGTCGAGCTCCCAGTGGGATTCGAAGCTCGACTTGTAAGTGAGGAAGTGTCGATTCTTACGAATAGCGGGATGGTCAATCGCTGTCGTTGTTCAGATGCAGTTATATAGTACAAGTGTGTGACGACTACTTAATATCTGAAACTATTGGTACTTTTTCCATAACACTTCACAGAAATATTGCATAAAAAACTTGGTGTGTACTTACATAGTGAGGCATGGCTAATACAAGCGGAGTCAGAGGAATTATGGTCATTTTGTAATTTCGGCATTTGTTAAAGAATAGTATATATTTAGTGCAGTGTTGAAAATCTAATGTACAAAATATCACACGGTTGTCATGGTTCAACCAACAGCCTGTATTCGATTTAGGAGGTATTATGTTCCACCGCCAATCATCCCCTCGCGTTCTTCACACAGATTAATATATGTTTATCCCTTTGACACAGTTTGTGTTGGATTGCTCGTTCATACTCAGATTACAAAAGTGATATGTATGTTATTCTGTATGTTTGACACTATACATTAATAAAATCTGGATAAAAATATACGGTATAATACCATCATCGTAACATTTAATATGAGAAAGAAAAAAAAGCATTAATTTATTTTTAGATAACAACAACATATTATTTACCTACTACACCCCATCCCATGTACTTGAATTTTTAGTGTATTTGACCTTTTGACGCTCCTTTCCCCGAGCCCCACAAGTGATGTTGGAGGAAATATATATACGTTGTAATCCCACAATCGTTCGTTTTATTTGAGATACTAGTATAATTAAAAACAATTCACCCATGCAGTTACTTTTGAATATATATGGTAAAACATATTATAAATTAGATAACTCCTCTTTATTTTATTTTTTTATATATGAACATAATATAAATCATACCAGTTGTTGTTTGTTTCTGTGCGTGTTTGTGTTTGACTGTGGTCCTTGATTGCTGCATTTCCAGTTGTTGTTTGTTTCTGTGCATGTTTGTGTTTGACTGTGGTCCTTGATTGCTGCATTTCCAGTTGTTGCATGTTTCTGTGCATGTTTGTGGTTTGAATGTGGTCCTTGATTGCTGCATTACCAGTTGTTGTTTGTTTCTGTGTATGTTTGTGTTTGACTGTGGTCCTTGATTGCCACATTTCCAGTTGTTGCATGTTTCTGTGCATGTTTGTGGTTTGAATGTGGTCCTTGATTGCTGCATTACCAGTTGTTGTTTGTTTCTGTGTATGTATGTGATTTTAATGTGGTCCTTGATTGCTGCATTACCAGTTGTTGTTTGTTTCTGTGCGTGTTTGTGTTTGACTGTGGTCCTTGATTGCTGCATTTCCAGTTGTTGTTTGTTTCCGTGCGTGTTTGTGTTTGACTGTGGTCCTTCATTGGTACATTTCCATCTGTTACATGTTTCTGTGCATGTTTGTGTTTGACTGTGGTCCTTCATTGGTTCATTTCCAGCTGTTACATGTTTCTGTGCATGTTTGTGGTTTGAATGTGGTCCTTGATTGCTGCATTACCAGTTGTTGTTTGTTTCTGTGTATGTTTGTGTTTGACTGTGGTCCTTGATTGCCACATTTCCAGTTGTTGCATGTTTCTGTGCATGTTTGTGTTTGACTGTGGTCCTTCATTGGTACATTTCCAGCTGTTACATGTTTTCGCGCGTGTTTATGTTTGACTGTGGTCCTTGATTGCTGCATTTCCAGTTGTTGATTGTTTCCGCGCGTGTTTGTGTTTGACTGTGGTCCTTGATTGCTGCATTTCCAGTTGTTGATTGTTTCCGCGCGTGTTTATGTTTGACTGTGGTCCTTGATTGCTGCATTTCCAGTTGTTGATTGTTTCCGCGCGTGTTTGTGTTTGACTGTGGTCCTTGATTGCTGCATTTCCAGTTGTTGATTGTTTCCGCGCGTGTTTGTGTTTGACTGTGGTCCTTGATTGCTGCATTTCCAGTTGTTGATTGTTTCCGCGCGTGTTTATGTTTGACTGTGGTCTTTGATTGCTACATTTCCAGTTGTTGTTTGTTTCTGTGCGTGTTTATGTTTGACTGTGGTCCTTGATTGCTGCATTTCCAGTTGTTGATTGTTTCCGCGCGTGTTTGTGTTTGACTGTGGTCCTTGATTGCTGCATTTCCAGTTGTTGATTGTTTCCGCGCGTGTTTATGTTTGACTGTGGTCCTTGATTGCTACATTTCCAGTTGTTGTTTGTTTCTGTGCGTGTTTGTGTTTGACTGTGGTCCTTGATTGCTGCATTTCCAGTTGTTGATTGTTTCTGTGCGTGTTTGTGTTTGACTGTGGTCCTTGATTGCTGCATTTTCAGTTGTTGATTGTTTCCGTGCGTGTTTGTGTTTGACTGTGGTCCTTGATTGCTGCATTTCCAGTTGTTGATTGTTTCTGTGCATGTTTGTGTTTCTTCATTGGTACATTTCCAGTTCGACTTGTAGATCTACTCAAATAACTTCCCGCTCTAAAAACATTACCGAGACTTATCATAACATATTCGATTGCATGTATATTCCAATGTAGAGGGACGATCTAAAATCTAGCATTTTAAAATACCATTTAATAATTTACAACAAATACTAATATTGAAACAAATGTAAAAAACATGGTCGTATTTCTTCTCGCAATGTCAGTCATAGAAACAGTATTCAAGTGTAATTTTAAGAGTTTATGCAAAACTCAAAATGATACAGACTATCCCAGCGTATATCAGTTTGCTTATTCTTCAACCTCGAGGGACCAATATATTCACTTTTTATAATTGATTACTCTGTACTACACAACTTTTACGGCTTTGTTTCAGTTCCCTCACAGCGTTATGACAGGTCCAGACGTACACTACATCGTGTTTATTATTATGCATTTTCCTTTTTCTAGATATATTGCCAGGAGGTTTTATAAGTAACCTTAACATATGTATAACTGTACCATAATGACACATGAAGTAACTCTGTTGTCCAGTTGTAAGACCTATAATCGATGGTTACAAAGCACTTTGCCATAGTCGTTAGATCTAGAAACATCATATTATCAATTGTTTTGGATCAGTTATTGCCGTCTGCACATTTGTTTATAAGGAAAGCACGCCATATAGGACAATTCAGCAATCGTAGACCAATACTGCAATCGTAAATCAATTCAGCAAACGTATACCAATTCCGCAATCGTGTACCAATCAGCAATTATACCAATTCAGCAATTGTAGACCAATTCAGCAATCGTAGCCCATTTCAGCAATCGTAGATCAATTCATCATTGTTTTACCAATTCAGAAATATCTTTTCCAATTCAGCAACCATATACCAGTTCATCAGTCGTATAATAATTCAGCGAGTATATAGCAATCTAGCAAACATGTACCAATTAAGCAATCGTATACAAATCAGCTTATATCCAGGATGAGGCGTTTGTTTAGAGAGAATCTTAAACGAGTTCATATTTCAAATAAGATTGATGAAACGAGTACGAATTGTTTTAATGTTTACCTTTTCATGAGTTAAAATTCAAAAAGATTTATAACAACTTTCAAAAATCGTATGATTATATGGAATGGAAAAGGGTTTAAGATCCCTTTTATCACATGGCATACCATTCAAATGCATGAAAAAAATAAAATAAAGACGGACATAAAACCGCCACAAAGTCAGACAAACTTAAAACTTAAAAGTCAAAACGTCATGTGCCGTCATAAATAAAGTTGGATATGAACATTTTCGTATTTTGTCACTTTTAAAAAGGGGATTTTGCTCCTTACAATGTTGTTTTAAACCAACCATTTTCATCTAATCATCAACATATGCTTTTTCATGTATCACTAGAATAAAAGAGAAATATTGTATCATGAAGGAGGTAGTTGCCAAGTCGAACAGGAAGTGATAGATTAAGAGGACACAGCCATCCAGGAAACACATTTAGAACAACAAGACGTGTATTAAGGATGTGGATGATGTTCCCTTTTGTGGAATCCTGAAAAAATGATTAGAACACATGTTTACATGTAACTTGTAGTTTAATAAGTTACACTTTACTTGAAAAACGCACTGAACTATTATTTGAATGACTTGAATGAATTGAAACATCATTTTAAAACTTTAAACAGTCCTCCTATTATTCCGTAAGGGAATGTATTAAAGTGTTGCTATTACCTGAAAACCAAACGTTTGCGTTGCTTAATTTCCTACTCGTGCACACTAAATTGACTATGATAGTGTTAAATAACCATGGCGTTTAACGACACATGAGGGACCATACTGTTGCTTTAAACCATTTCCTCTAATCGTTACCATCCGTTAATATCCGAAAATAAATCTCCATTTATACGGAAGACAAATCAGGATGGATTTCTTTTAATGGATTATACGGTCGGTTTAAGTATGAATTCTCATATATCACTAGAATAAACGTGAGTGTCTAACGCATGAAGGTGTTCCTTTATAAGAAGTAGGTGCCAAGTCAAACAGGAAGTGTAGGATTGTACGGTTTGTTCTCTTGTTGCTCCTGCTTCTTCCAAGTCAATGAGTATTTGCTTTGTGGTTTGCTAGGCTTTTGTTTCATCTATGTGTTATACTTATATAGCCTATTAATGCTGCCTTGTTTGTTGGAGAATATAACCTGGTGGGGTTAATTTATTTGCAATGTCCCGTTTTATTGGGATGAAACATTTTCAATTGAAAGAGAAAAAAATGACAGTATCAGAAATATTAATTTGTTAACTAGAAGTTCTGTAGGATATATAGTATTTATCCTTACAGAACAGAAAGGTATGTCAATAACTTGGCAAATTCAAATAGTTCAGAAGGTCGTGTGTTCGAGTCCCGAAAGAGGCAAATATTTTTTTCTTCTGTAAATCATAAATAATTGTCTAACATTCCGTTACCGTTACTAATAAACGATTTATAGTTGAAAGTTTGAAATTCATAATGGGTTACATGTGTGCGTTCAATATATGTACTACCAATCCACGGTTAGGTAGAACTAATATAGTCAGTTGTGCCGGTGTGATGCAAATCTTTTTCGAATGCATGATGGAGAATTCTTTTTCCAGTATCGGGTTCAGTTCTTATTTTTAAACCAGTCATTTATTAATTTGTACGAAGACAAAACATTTAACTGAACAAAAACTCTGAAACGCTATTAAAAACTGTAAAATCTCCATACAGTAAATGTCTTCTTTGTATAACCATCTCCGCTGGGAAATATGAATACAGACGCATTTGCCCTTTAAACAAATTACGGTAAATGACACCTACATAATGAAGTATGTGATTTTACATGTAAATTCTCCCCAAAGATATTCAACGCCTGCACACACTGAAATAAATCTTAAACCATGACTAGTAAGTGTTAAATAATCATATAAGGACAATGCTGTCATTTTTGTTGACTGCGAGTGGCATTAGAATATTATAACGTAACTAGGATGTAACGCGTGACACCAATGGCTAAAATGAGTAGAGTTCTAAAGAAAACACATTACACAAACGCAATGGCACCGTTTGTCCGTTCTGTACTACAAACTCAAATGAGTAAATTAAATAGTCAATAAACCGGACAATATATAACACAAAGAACTGTGACGACAAGGTTACCAACTTGGAACGGGCACTATGCAATATGTCCTTCTCGTTAGCTTAAATCGAGTTTAGGAGTTTACAACCTCCACAACTGTTCTGTATTAAGACCCAAATTAAAAAGAGTGTGTGAATAAAAGTGCATCAAAAGGAAATCTCCAATAAGGATGTCAACATCAAGAGAAATTAACAAACAATGCACTATAGCGTTGTTGTAAAGATATGCAAAAATCAGTAACTACAAACACATCAGGATGTATCCAGAATGTACTGAAGTTACATGGCAGTTGTACTGTCTAACATACTCAATGTTGATTGTTTATTGGGGAGGTTTCAAAAAAGCTATACAATACCTCTGACGTCATGTACGTCAACCGTTAAGACGTCATTTTAAACGCCAGAAAACACGTTAAACTTTGAGACGTCTTCTCGTTTGTCTGTTTGCGTATTTGCTTTTGTGTTTTGTGGTTGACTGTCGTCCTTGAATGCTGCTTCCCTGTCCGATATTTTTATCTTTCTTTAAACGTCAGATGCAAAACAACAACGAAATGATTATTAAATGGATTATGTTAAGCGATGTTATGTTCCAACAACTCATTTAAGTAGGATGAAGGTGTATATTCTTTTCGTTTGATGTTGAGAGATAGGCATAACATGTAAGTTGTGAGAATTTGTTTATATTTTGTGCAATCGCTCGACAAAATGTGTATCATGATACATAAAAATCCATGTCAGATAATAAATAAAATATTTTCAGCGGGTTTATATTGTGCGAGATCAAAACCTGGTGTTTGGGACTTGAAACACATCGAAACCGCGGGCCTGTGCTCGTTAGTATCGGTTGGTATCGATGAACTTCAAGTCCCGCCCACCAGACCTGTATTGATCTGGGACAATATAAACCTGCTGGAAATATTTTAATTCTTAATTAGCCTGACGGGGATTTCTTTATTTACACTATACCGTATTTTTCGGATGACAATATGGTAAGTGTGAGGTTAGTGTTAGAAACTGGGACCATATATAGAGGGCGTGAACGATAGCAAGCAATCAATCAAACCGAGACTGCAATATGTGTTGTATTTATCGTGTTCGGCGATTTCAAAAATTCTCCTTTCATACTCTGTGTGTGCAGCCTAGAACCTTTTTTTAACTCCATAGAGGCATTTTATTATATACTTCCCAGTGAACAGTGGATTGTATGGTTAGAATAAACCTTATATTATCATTGTTTATATTTTCACAGGAAAAAATGGAACTACTTTTTTCTACATTTGCTTATAACAGTCATAATTCGTGTCAAAGTTTAGAACTAATTTCTATGCGCACTAAATATATGTAAATAGCCTCACGCGCTGTTACTATATTTATCCGCGAATACGTTAAAGGGACGAAACGTCGGAACGAAACGTATTTTCTGTTTGGTAGTGTTGCATTATAAAAAAGTATATAATAAATAGAATTTTCACTCGTGCTCAAAGAACGAGTGAAAATATGTTTTCTCACATCTCGATGAAAATAAATCCTATATTCACTCCAAATCAACAAATATCCTCTATATGTTTGCACTAGCCCTATTGTCAGACATTTTATGTTTGTGATGTCGTTTACCTTGCCTTGTATTTATCCTTGTACTTGCGTGTTTTGGTTGTCACTGAATGCTACATTTCCTGCACAACAGTTACTTGTATATCTATCTTCTTTCAATTAAGACTGTTATGAAATGACTTGACAAAATACAGATACCATTTTATAACTTCAAACATCTCGCTACTTGAGGGAGGAGCATATTTAGAGTTTAAACTTTAAAGAATAAGAGTTCTTTACCCTGAACAACGTATGCTTTGCTAAAAAATAAACAAAGTTCCCTTTGGCTACATAACAGTCTTTCCAAGCCCTTTATACTGTAAAATAAACAGAGGCGTAGAAGAAACGACATACAAAGTAATGTCAACTATTTTTGGGTTCATTTATTTTTAAAAGCTCATAATATGTGTATGTATTTCAAATAGTACAAAGTTCAAGTCTCAATGTAACGTGTTTGTGTTGTTAGATCAGAAACCGTTCACCAAATCGTTCATTAATATACCAGTCTATATCTCAGACGTGCTTTAAATAACGACTGTTTTGTTACCTAAACATGGCATTTAACGATACATAATTGACCCAAATGTTGTTCTAAATCATTTTATCTCATCGTTACCATACGTTAATGGCATACACTGAAGCTCGGTTTAAATGCAAGACAAATCACGCAAGATTTCTTGTAATAACTTATATCTACTGGAACAAACGTTATTTACCCAAGCAGCAAGGTCAATGTTCTTTAGAAGTAGTAGTAGCAAAGTTGGATTTACACCACGCAGCCATTCACAAAAGAAGTAGGTATAAAAGTGGAATAGGAAATGTAGTATGAATTCACAGAAAGAAATAGGTATGAAAATGGAATAGGAAATGTAGTTTGAGTTCACAGGAAAAAGTAAGTATAAAAGTGGATTAGGAAATGTAGTATGAATTCACAGGAAAAAGTAAGTATGAAAGTGGAATAGGAATGTAGTATGAATTAACAGGAAAAAGTAAGTATGAAAGTGGAATAGGAATGTAATATGAATTAACAGGAAAAAGTAAGTATGAAAGTGGAATAGGAATGTAGTATGAATTAACAGGGAAAAGTAAGTATGAAAGTGGAATAGGAAATCTAGTATGAATTCACAGAAAAAAAGTAAGTATAAAAGTGGATTAGGAAATGTATATGAGTTCACAGAAAAAAATAGGTATGAAAGTGGAACAGGAAATATAGTATGAATTCACAGAAAAAAAGTAAGTATAAAAGTGGAATAGGAAATGTAGTATGAGTTCACAGAAAAAAGTAAGAATAAAAGTGGATTAGGAAATCTAATATGAATTCACAGAAAAAAAGTAAGTAAATCAAGGGCCATAACTCTGGTGTTACTAGTCTGATCTGGCTGGTTTTCGAAGTTGTCCAAGCATTCATTGATATTAATAATCTTTGCAAGTTTGGTAAATATCAAGTAATAAATGAAGGTACTAGAATGTGCACAAGGCAGAACATTGCATTTTCAGCAAACAAATGGCCATAACTCCGGTAAAACTAATTCGGTCTGGCGAGTTTTCTAATTTTTCCGAGCTATCATTGATATTAACAATCTATGCAAGTTTGGTAAAGATCAATTAATAAATGAAGGTGCTAGAGTGGTCACAAGTCAGAAAATGGGATTTTTCAGCACAACAAGGGCCATAACTCTGGTGTTACTAATCCGACCTGGCCGTTTTTCGAACGAACTCGTCCGAGCTTCTATCGATATAAATACACTGGCAAAGTTTCGTAAACATCAAACACAAAATGAAGGTGCTAGAGTGTAAACAAGGTTTAATATGGCATTTTTCAGCAAAACAGGGGCCATAATTCTGGTGTTACTAATCCGATCTAGATGGTTTCCGAACTCATCCGAGCTTTCATTGATATAAAGACACTGGCAAAGTTTCGTAAAGATCCGATTAATAATGAAGTCTTTATCGCGTAAACAAGACAAAAGTTAACGGACGGACGCACGGACGACGGACAACTCGCCATCGCATAAGCTCTGCTGGCCAGTAGAGCTAAAAAAAAAAAGAAAAGAAAGGACTCAAATCAAAACATGGTCCTTAAATTATTTTGATTGGAAGTGCGTGTGTTGTTAGTTTTTGTGTGTGATGTAAGTAATATGTATAGCATCATTTTTCGAGAATATGCGATTTGTACTGCTTCTCGAGGGCCGCAGGGCCAATAGTGCAGTATAAATCGCATATGAGAAAAATATGCTATAAATGTTTTGTACCGTAGCCATTTATCCAACTACGGGTGTGTGAAATTGGGTAGACCATGGTATAACTGAGAATCTGTCATTTATAGCACGGCTGAAATATATCGGCAGTTATAGCACGGTTTAGGCTCAGGCAGGTTTATGAAAAGTATATCATAAGCAAGAACAAAGGAAAGCTAGAGCTAAGGTACATATCTGTATTGAGGGCGTGGTATTTTAAATATTCGGAGAATGCGTTGTAGCGTATAAATTTAGTTCTGGATTCCTCATCGATCATTTATTTAATTGTACCTGCAAGTAATATTGTTTGGTGCATTTTTTCATCAAGAGCATTAGCAGTTTTAATTATACATATTCGAATCACATAAATGTAAATAAAATTAGTTTTGGTTTAAACATATTTTATTTCCATATTATACAGCATGCATATATAAATAGAACAAAGTTAATAGGATTGGAACGAAAGAAAGCAATCTTATAAAGTTTCTCTCCTTGGTATTTAACAAATGAAATTGATGTTGGCTACTTTTTTTTACAAATTTTATTTCGAAATAAGAAAATCGGCTGAGAAGTCAATATCTTACAGCCAAAATGATTTTTTGATGGGGCTTTTACCATGTAAACTTCTTGTTATTGGGACAACAGAAAATTAAGAAATCTCAAATAACTTCAGTCAGTCTTAATAGTTTGCTATAAAACTTTCAGCGTGTCTTAATTTTGGGTTTATTCAAAACAAATTCTGAAGAAAAAACAATTGATGCAGCAAAATTTTGCATTGTAAATGCACTATCAAAAAATCTTTAGCACATGAATTGTTTATTTCTCAACCAATTATAAAAAGTAAGATATTTTTATTTACCACGACTTATTTAGGTCCTAACTGAATTTTGTCTGAAAAGTCCAAAAACCGTTTGGCTGAAACAATCGCCTCGAACAATTAGACAAACCTTGTACCTACAAGTACTAAGACAAGTAAATATAAAAATCGAACAGGAAAAGTAGCATTCAAGGGCGGGCGACAGTCAACCACAAACAAACACAGAAACAAATAACAGCTGTAAAGATGAATAAAAGGCAAGATATGACATCACAAACACAAAAGGGTTGACACTAGGGCTACCGCCTTGGAACGGTCAGTGTCAAAAAAGGCCGCTATGGGTTTAAACATGTTCTAGGGTGCAACAAACCACATTCTTACCATAATGTCACCCCAATAAAAGGGTCAGTGTAAATAAAGATATCCCCGCCAGGTTATAATCTCTAACAAACAAGACAGCATTGATAGGCAATATAAGTAAAACACAAACTTTTGGTGAAATAAAAAACAGTAAAAATAAAAGAAAAAATGTTCATTCTGTCAGCTGTCAAAGACACGTTATTTAAAATGATTATTTAATTATGGAATTGTATTAAATCCTGGGATGTTATTTAATGTTTGGGTGGTTTACAAAGATTTCCAACGGACACAACTGACCATAGTTTAACTTAATCCGTTAATAATAGTTTTACTGCTTCGTAAACATCCTCTCCGTGTCTTACATTTCTTCCATGCAATCATCTCCATTGGGAAATCATACGGTATTATATGAACAAAACCAGGCACATTTCCGCTTCAAACAAATTACAGTAAGTGCCAATGATATAATGGAGTGCGTGATTCTGCATTCACCTTAGAGTGTAGAGAGACCATCTCATCTACAAGCACTGTCAATTCTCACGCAAATATTTACAACGACACATACCATGGCTATTCCGATGAAAAATAACGATGCAAACAAAATAATGTCACTTTAGTTTACAACGAGAGTCAAACATGTCAAATAGAAAATTCTACCGCAACAAGAATGCAGCTGAAGACGCTCGGTTTACCGTTTGAAACATTGACTTATAAAATTGAAAATAAAAAGGGAAACACTAAAAGGTATTTTGTTCTATTTTCAAGCGCTGTAAGGTATTTTGTTCTATTTTCAATCGTTTACAGCCTTACTATAAATACAATGGGCGTGGGGTAGGGTGGAGAGGGCATCATGGTAGATTGACTAGTTTCAAATGAGTTCTCTCCTTAAATAAAGTCTTTATTATTATTTTTATTATTATTATTATTACTATTATTATTATAGACCCTTAAACGTGTGTTCTTCTGTTTTTTTATACGTGTTTGAACCCTTTAAGACTTTTACTAATATCAATTATTTTAAAAGAGTCCAGCCCCTTAAAAGTGTGTTTGTTCTATTTGTATGCGATGAGAGTCTTTTTAGACTTTAACTAAAAAAGAAAGTTTAGATCCTTTTCTACATTCAGTTCCATATATACATGAGAGAAATAATAACCATACTGGTCAAGATAAATCATCGATAATTAAGCAGTTATCCTTAGCCATTGAACATATAGAGAGGATATAGAGAACATATAGAGAGGATCTTAAACAAGTTCCCATTTCATATAAGATTTATGAAACGAGTTTTGAATTATTTTAATTTTAACGAGCCTCTCGTGTGATCCTGATCTGGCATTTACCCACGAGAGGTGATACAAACTTCCAGAACACGTTACTCTAGTAATGATCCTTTTATTATATACCTCGAACACATCATTAACATTTGCATTGCTATTGCATACACATTCAATAAAACATATTATTTCTCGAAAAAGTGCAGCGGGAAATTGTATGTAGTTCATTGGTCTGACCTACTTGTTTTGTTTGTATGACGTAACGTCGTCTTGACGTTCTCGCGCATAGTTGCGTAAAACTTGCTTGAATCATTGGAAAACCCGCTGTTCTATTTTTAGTAAGATAGTGCTACTAATTCTATTTTTAGTAGGATAGTGATAACCTGGAGTGTGATACACGTTGTTGTATTCCATTGTAAGAACATGAAGGTACTATGTATATATTAGTGATAGGTATATAATAAAATAGAATATTAAATGGGTGTTCGACACTGCTAACAAGGGACGTTATAACTGAAACTATTTTATTTTTTACAAATTCTCCCAGATCTGAGTCATAAACTTATTATTTGTGACAGCTTATAAAAATAAGGCACGTTATACGCCTTTCCAATAAGTAGGCCACTTATCGATTTATCTCCCCTGACAAGTTGCGTGACGTCATAACAAGGACACATTTTCAACACGCTGTGTAATGTTGTGTTGTCGCACGTTGCATGTTGGCTTATACATACATTGCCGATTTTCTGAACAGTTACAGGTAAGAAGCAAGCATTGGATATTATTTTATTTTACCAGTGTCACTTATTTTTGGCAATTTGTTATAGATATATTACCCAACAGAACGTTTTTAGGGACGATTGAGTTGAATGGGCATGGCATTTCTAAAGTTCTTTTATTTGGCGATTCGACTGGGAATATTTTTATTGAGAAACTCGGAATATTTGCGAGCTTCATATTTCAACGAAAAAAGGATGTTAATATTTAGATTATATTTATATAATTTTTGAAGTGTTTATCGATAAACATGACAAGCGAAGATATCCGTTTACTGCGCCAGAGCTTTTTCAGTTACCCCACCCACCAGATACTTTCTACGCCCCTGCATCCACACACTTTGTACTACATGTAGGTTACATGCTGGACAGTAGTTTAAATATGCATTTATAACTGGAAACATGTATTAAGTATCAAAATATGAAATAGACGGTATTTTTTTGTTTCAGTGAATAGAATACATCTCTGGATAGGACAAATCATCAATGGCAAGTGCAGAGAAGCTCCAAATGGGACAGTCTCAAAACTGAACAGTGTTCCATGTCTTTGTAAACTAGTAAGTTTGAGATACTTTTGACCAAAATATATTGTATTTGCTATCAAAAAGAATGATTGTGTGATATTGTTATGCATCGACATATTGAAGAAAATGTATTAAAGTAATCTTTACAAAAAAATAACAGATAATTATACTGCATATAATTGTCTGCACATCAATTTATTTTTATACCTATAGAAATAGTTAAATTAAAAAAAATCGCGAACCCAGTTTTGAAGAAAAAAACTGATCACTTGTTTCTAAATGCAGCAATTTTATTAGACATAATTTATTCATTTATTAGACATAATTTATTCATTTCAGATTAACCTGAATCCGGTGTTGCAAAAGCTAGACAGCTACACTATCAAAACTGCCTGGGAGTTGGTGTAGGGCAGACTTACAGGCTGTGGACTCAAAATACAAGCCATTGCCTGTGGGTTAAAATGTTGACGACCCGGTTTCAAACCTCTGCGGTGCCACCGAGTTTCGTTGGTGTGTTCTTTGGCAAAGCACGTAGCCGCATCCGTCTGATGGTGACATAAACCGGAGTAAGAGGAGGTGTTCTATTTACGTCATGTATTCTTCATATATCTCTGGGTGGCTCTAAACAACCGATGATGTGTTGATGAGCATTTAAACATCTTTCCATTCAGAACATGGATGGTTTGATAGCACAGACTATTGAGACTATTATGCTGAAGTGCAAGGATAACTGGGAATAACAGGAAGAAAGTGACGAGACTAAATTAAATTTATGGACAACAACAGAAGTATTCTGATTATGCATGTTAAGTTAACGAATTTTACTAAAGTACCACACTTTTCTATGAAAATTACTTCGTGTCAGGCTTGTAGATATGTCCCATTTTCAGTCCACTTTTGCCAGAAGTGCATGTTTTGAAAGGCATTACAACATTACAGTGATCAGATACAAAAGTTGCACTACACTGTTTGTTGTAACTAACACTTTTATGATGTTTCTCGGACTTAGAAAATTTTTGATGAAAATTAAGCGCAAAAAACTAAATATCAGGAAAAGGTGGCATTTCGGCCTTTCAACATTTCACATCTCGGACTTAGAAAATTTTCGCTGTTTCTCGGACTTAGAATAATTTTGATGAAAATGAAGCGCAAAAAACTAAATATCAGAAAAAGGTGGCATTTCGGCCTTTCAACATTTCACTTCTCGGACTTAGAAAATTTTCGCTGTTTCTCGGACTTAGAATAATTTTGATGAAAATTTATAAGCGCAAAAAACTTAATATCAGGAAAAGGTGGCATTTCGGCCTTTCAACATTTCACTTCTCGGACTTCGAAAATTTTCGCTGTTTCTCGGACTTAGAAATTTTTTGACGAAAATGAAGCGCAAAAAACTAAATATCAGGAAAAGGTGGCATTTCGGCCTTTCAACATTTCACTTCTCGGACTTAGAAAATTTTCGTTGTTTCTCGGACTTAGAATATTTTTGATTAAAATTAAGCGCAAAAAACTAAATATCAGGAAAAGGTGGCATTTCGGCCTTTCAACATTTCAATTCTCGGACTTAATAAATTTTCGCTGTTTCTCGGACTTAGAAAATTTTTGATGAAAATGAAGCGCAAAAAACTAAATATCAGGAAAAGGTGGCATTTCGGCCTTTCAACATTTCACTTCTCGGACTTAGAAAATTTTCGCTGTTTCTCGGACTTAGAATAATTTTGATGAAAATTAAGCGCAAAAAACTAAATATCAGGAAAAGGTGGCATTTCGGCCTTTCAACATTTCACTTCTCGGACTTAGAAAATTTTCGCTGTTTCTCGGACTTAGAAATTTTTTGATGAAAATGAAGCGCAAAAAACTAAATATCAGGAAAAGGTGGCATTTCGGCCTTTCAACATTTCACTTCTCGGACTTAGAAAATTTTCGCTGTTTCTCGGACTTAGAATATTTTTGATTAAAATTAAGCGCAAAAAACTAAATATCAGGAAAAGGTGGCATTTCGGCCTTTCAACATTTCACTTCTCGGACTTAATAAATTTTCGCTGTTTCTCGGACGTAGAAAATTTTTGATGAAAATGAAGCGCAAAAAAATAAATATCAGGAAAAGGTGGCATTTCGGCCTTTCAACATTTCACTTCTCGGACTTAGAAAATTTTCGCTGTTTCTCGGACTTAGAAAATTTTTGATGAAAATGAAGCGCAAAAAACTA
>JAWPHD010000597.1:265000-428802 GCA_037043455.1 Cyrtodaria siliqua
CTGGTTCTACCCAGGAAAATATATAGCCTTACATATGTTGAAAATGACGTAAAACACCATACAAACAAACAAAAGGAGTCACAACTACTAATATAATTTCGAACGTTTGAAAAAAACGACGTCAAATTTAAATAAAACATAAACGGTAATGTTTTAATTTGTTGGTCAGATTCGGTATAATATAACACATAATGTATGGTGCTTCGATCCATATGCAGTTTATGGACTGGGCAGCCAGACCTAGAATATTATGTGGACCTCAGCTTCGCTTCAGTCCATATAACATTCTAGGTCTGATTGCACATGGACCTCAGCACCATACATTATTTGTTAAAGAGTAATCAATCCATGTCGGAGTACTGATGATATACCGGTGATAAAAAAGGCATAACAAATCAACTTGTTACTATAATATTTTTTAAATAAAAATAAAACATTTAACACAATTACGCATTTGTGTGTGTGTGTATTTTTACAAAACCGACTGCACATAATCTATTTCTTATGTGGTAAAATTGAAAAATGAAATATTACATAATAAGTGTGTATATTTGATGACAGCAAACCAGGGTAGCCAGTATTTGTGATTTATGACCTCTTTGATCTAAACAACATCTTGCTAAGGACAGCCAGTTAGGCATGGGGTGCTGTATTGTAACAATTGGAGCAATATTTTATTTCTTTTGATCGCAATTAAAAACCTGCCATAAAACCGATTAACGACTCTTCAATTTAATGTTTTTGATGGCTATATATTTATATCTATGTAACGGTAGGTCTCATGATTTATGAAACCTTATGATAGAAATAAAAAACTAAAATATTTTGCGGAGTTCTAATAATAATATTACATATGTCGTAACAATTATCAGCAGAAACAACCATTTGCAATACATATTTATTTCTGGAATAGTAATACCTCTCCATCATTCTTTATAAGATATGACCACTGAATTGCATGTGAAAACTGGTGACAAATAGAAAAATTCAAACCGAAGTAAAAAAGTTCAAAAGGCATTATTTCAGAAATGTCAAACCTAAAATACCACCACAGTCTTAATTTCCTCAAATATTACGCCAATTCATATGATAATGAAGAATTTTGGTTGGAAAACATTACCAACTGATGGGTGCTATAGTAGGGCATGCAGCCATATTTTCAATTTTGTTTTGACATTTCATGAAAAATCAACATTTCACAGCATCTATTTCACAGTCCCAAAGTGGTAATACAAAACAAAATATATATACCAGTACAATACCATGACTGAAACTGGAATAAATAATTGATTTTTTACTCATATAAATAATCGGAACTGGGAAATAGTAACACCATAAAACCTATACATAAAACAGTGTTTTCTCGCTTTTTTTCATAGTTTTCACATTTTCTTTTCTGTTTCTGAACGTTGCTGATCAAAATATTTTTGTAAATTTGTATTACAGTCAGCTATATAACCAAATGAAATCAATATGTGAAACCATACTATGCGAGCATCAATACCATAGACCTAGTGCAAGAGTTTTTAGGTCTATGTCGATACTGTATGAGATATTTGAGACCTTCTTATAATTTAGAAACAAGCGTGTCAGTTTCCATTAAAAAATACGGCGAATGAAGTCTCGCGACAGCTCTGAATTTACAAGATTTAATCTCATTTTATAATCCTGTAATATGAACGGGTCCTGAAATAACTAATATATTGAAGTATGGCAATAATATTGGCCTAATTTGGATTTGATTTCTTAAGTATTTCAATTGTTAAATAAATCAAATCATTGGATCAGAACTTAATTACCTCTTCTAGATGGAACCAACTTCGATGGAAATAAGAATCACTCGATGATGGAATAACACTTGATTCACAATTGGTGTTTAGAAATATATTTAAGTTCAGTTATTTACTCCACTGTTACTTTAATCACAGGTCTATTACAGTCAGTTTTTAAAACACGTTACTAAATTTAAAAAAAAACAGTCCTTTAAATATATGTTTGACTGATTTGATCATCTAGGTTTGATTGGCTAAATAATATTAAGGCTCCGCCCTTTAATTCCAATACTGCACAGATATTTGAAGATCAAAGAGCGGTAAAATATCTGCTATTTGGTGCTAGGTGTTTTATGACTACTGATACATTTTTACTGCACAGATATTTGAAGATCAAAGAGTGGTATAATATCTGCTATTTGGTGCTTGGTGTTTTATGACTACTGATAAATTTTTACTGCACAGAGATTTGAAGATCAAAGAGCGGTATAATATCTGCTATTTGGTGCTTGGTGTTTTATGACTACTGATAAATGCTCCAACCCAACTCCTGTGTTGTGAGATCATAAACTTCAATCAGACTTCCTGTGGTGGCAGGAATTTTATGACCCTCTGTGATGCTAGCTTGGGGTTTTATGACCTAATGGCTGTGAGTCAATGATGTATAACTAACTAAAAACTACCCATATAGAATCTAGGTTGCACCTTTGATTTGGTGATAAGCTGCCTATTAAAAAAAATCTTGTTTTAGAATCAGACTATAACTTTTTGTTCTTTGAATTAATTTTTAAAGTTCTTATTAATATTTAACCATGTACACACCCATTGATGGGCATCTGTTGATCTACACACATAATGTACACACATACATAGTTTATATTACTACCATATCATACCTTTAATATTTGTAAATAGTTTAACCTGTGGCAAACACACACACACTTTTAATTACTTTCACATTTAATCTTTTATCAGTTTTTGGCTCAATATGACCTATTAATGTGTCAATGTGCCATAAAACACCATTCATTCATCCATATTGAAAAATAATTAGAGCACCTATATCATATAACTTTCAACCAAAAAAGCACTGACCCATGAGGCAATTTAGTTACATAACATTATTCAGAATAAGTTCTGACTATACAACTCACCCCAATATCCGAGAACAGTGAAAGGTTGAAAGGCCGAAATGGCATTTTGGATTTTTAGTTTTTGTGTTTTCGTGAAAAAAGTCTAATTCCGAAAACATCGAAAATTTTCTAAGTACGAGAGCAGTGAAAGGCCGAAATGTCTTCTTTTTTTCTTCTGATCTTTAGTTTTGGTGTTGTCTTGAAAAAAAGTTTAAGTCCGAGAAACATCGAAAATTTTCTAAGTGAAATGTTGAAAGGCCGAAAGGCCACCTTTTCCTGATATTTAGTTTTTTGCGCTTAATTTTCATCAAAAATATTCTAAGTCCGAGAAACATCGAAAATTTTCTAAGTCCGAGAAGTGAAATGTTGAAAGGCCGAAATGCCACCTTTTCTTGATATTTAGTTTTTTGCGCTTACCGGTAATTTTCATCAAAAATATTTTAAGTCCGAGAAACAGCGAAAATTTTCTAAGTCCGAGAAGTGAAATGTTGAAAGGCCGAAATGCCACCTTTTCTTGATATTTAGTTTTTTGCGCTTACCGGTAATTTTCATCAAAAATATTTTAAGTCAGAGAAACAGCGAAAATTTATTAAGTCCGAGAAGTGAAATGTTGAAAGGCCGAAATGCCACCTTTTCCTGATATTTAGTTTTTTGCGCTTAATTTTAATCAAAAATATTCTAAGTCCGAGAAACAACGAAAATTTTCTAAGTCCGAGAAGTGAAATGTTGAAAGGCCGAAATGCCACCTTTTTCTGATATTTAGTTTTTTGCGCTTCATTTTCATCAAAATTATTCTAAGTCCGAGAAACAGCGAAAATTTTCTAAGTCCGAGAAGTGAAATGTTGAAAGGCCGAAATGCCACCTTTTTCTGATATTTAGTTTTTTGCGCTTCATTTTCATCAAAATTATTCTAAGTCCGAGAAACAGCGAAAATTTTCTAAGTCCGAGAAGTGAAATGTTGAAAGGCCGAAATGCCACCTTTTTCTGATATTTAGTTTTTTGCGCTTCATTTTCATCAAAATTATTCTAAGTCCGAGAAACAGCGAAAATTTTCTAAGTCCGAGAAGTGAAATGTTGAAAGGCCGAAAGGCCACCTTTACCTGATATTTATTTTTTTGCTCTTAATTTTCATCAAAAATTTTCTAAGTCCGAGAAATAGCGAAAATTTTCTAAGTCCGAGAAGTGAAATGTTGAAAGGCCGAAAGGCCACCTTTTCCTGATATTTAGTTTTTTGCGCTTAATTTTCACCAAAAATATTCTAAGTCCGAGAAACATCGAAAATTTTCTAAGTCCGAGAAGTGAAATGTTGAAAGGCCGAAAGGCCACCTTTACCTGATATTTATTTTTTTGCGCTTAATTTTCATAAAAAATATTCTAAGTCCGATTAACATCGAAAAATTTCTAAGTCCGAGAAGTGAAATGTTGAAAGGCCGAAAGGCCACTTTTACCTGATATTTATTTTTTTGCGCTTAATTTTCATAAAAAATATTCTAAGTCCGAGAAGTGAAATGTTGAAAGGCCGAAAGGCCACCTTTTCCTGATATTTATTTTTTTGCGCTTAATTTTCATCAAAAATTTTCTAAGTCCGAGAAATAGCGAAAATTTTCTAAGTCCGAGAAGTGAAATGTTGAAAGGCCGAAAGGCCACCTTTTCCTGATATTTAGTTTTATGCGCTTAATTTTCATAAAAAATTTTTCTAAGTCCGAGAAACATCAAAAAATGTCTAAGTCCGAGAAGTGAAATGTTGAAAGGCCGAAATGCCACCTTTTTCTGATATTTAGTTTTTTGCGCTTCATTTTCATCAAAAATATTCTAAGTCCGAGAAACATCAAAAAAATTCTGAGTCCGAGAAACATCGAAAATTTTCTAAGTCCGAGAAGTGAAATGTTGAAAGGCTGAAAGGCCACCTTTTTTTGTTTTTTAGCTTTTGTGGGTTCGTGAAAAAACTTCTAAGTCCGAGAAACATTGAACATTTTCTAAGTCCGAGAAGTGTTGAAAATATCAGTCAGAAAAATGTCTAAGTCCAAGTCCTTTAAGTGCATTGAAAAAGCTAGAACATAAGTTGGCAGAGAACATTGACATTTAGCTCTAAGTTCAAAAGCAATGAAAAATGTCTAAGTTTGATGTCTGTGTGTAAGGTTGAAATGCCTTTCAAAATGTGACCTGCTGGCAAAACTGGACCTGCTGGTAAAAAGTGGACTGAAAATGAGCCTGCTTGAGTGATGGTGGATTACTTGAAGTACACATTTTGCTTGTGTCTGGTGTTTTAATAACGTTCAAGTATGGATTTGTTCGGGCAAATAATTAAACATACATCTTGGTTATCTTTTAATGCTTGCTTATAACACATACAATCGTGTACTTTTATTTTGTCACTGGTTTGGTTGTGTCATGTATGATTAAACTCGATTTTCCTCAGTTGTCTTCAGTTATACTTTTATAAATACCAAATGGTATCACATGCAATTATAATAAATAATTCAGGGTTCGACCTTAACCGGCGTCCGTCGGTCCGAAACCAGTTTTGTTTGTACGAACCGAGCGTCCTTGAAAGTCCT
Source organism: Cyrtodaria siliqua (assembly GCA_037043455.1). NCBI lineage: Eukaryota > Metazoa > Mollusca > Bivalvia > Adapedonta > Hiatellidae > Cyrtodaria > Cyrtodaria siliqua. Next base: position 270,464 of record JAWPHD010000597.1, read on the forward strand.
TCAGTCCGTGTGACTAGTTATTTTCGATAGTCATTAAATTAAATATAATTTAACACATACAGATGGTGCCCCAGTTTTGTAATATCGCACACGTGCTCCTTATAATTTCTACAACCCGTTGCGCATCTCAAATCTTCAAACCCTGGGCGTGATGTTGTATTACCACATGTGTAATAACAGCGGAAGATCTCACTCTTATCCAATCTTATATAAATAGTATTAAAACTTAACTTTAAAGACACACTTGACAACTTCCTCAAATTATTTTTTGTTTTATTAAATTTAAAACAAAACTAATTATTGATTTATAGTACCGGTACACGACACAAATTGTTAATTTTGTCATTAAATATAATTCCTTAAAGTGTGGAAAAAGTCAAATGTCTCTAAGGTGTTCAAAGTTTGGGGTTGGTGGGACTACCTTCAGCTCTAACAATACTATATACAGCCTTGCAAGTTTAAGATAGCATCAGCGGCCTCGGTAGCTCAGTGGATAAGGCCTCAGAATAGAGCTTCTGACCTCTGCATCCTGTGGGTTTGCTCTCTGATGGAGGCATGTCTGATGGGAAACTTCATCTCATCTCCCACTGCGGTTGCTGTACCATAACGTAATATGATGTGATAACGGAACGTAAACCCCACTTCTTTCAAGAGAGCATCAGATGAATTCATGAAATGGACTGGTTATCACTTAGGGAAACCATGTATCAGAATTATCATTAGTAGTTTAGCTATGATTAATTCATATATTAAATTGACATTGGAACAATTATAGAAAAGTGACAAATAAATGATGATAATTGATTTATTTTTACAATATTGAATTTTCTCAATACTTTATAATGCATAAAATAAACCGTTAAACAGTAAAGGAACACCCGTCTATCATGATATTGCTTCCGGTACATGATATTAAGAAAGAATACCGACTTATTTAATCCTATCTTTAATTGAAGGCTTGAAATGAACATGGTCCAAAGACAATGACCAATTATTCAGGAATAAATCCATTGTGTGTTTGAATGAGTATGTTTATTTCAACACTTCGCATATAAGTTCATTGAACCAATAAGTTGACCACTAACATGACAAAGTGCTTATGCCATGAAATCTGCTTCAAGACATTTTCACATTTTTGAGAATTTACAAAATAATAGGATCTTGGAAAAGGCTAATAATTCGCAAACTGTCCACGTTTGATGCATGATCCCAGTCACGGTCAGAGGAATGGTTTAGTCAAAGATGTGGAATTCCTTAATTTTGGGCATAGTGTGTTTAACATGAATCCCCTCAGCTGCTATAAATATTTTGTGGTTATTTGCTAACACATTTAACCAACTTTACCAAGGCATGGTGAAATGTTCAGTGAAACACCGCTTGGTAGAAAAGGCCAGATATTCTCGAAACCTTTAGGGCTCTATGGGCCATACTGATGTCCGTTAATAGTTTGTAATTCCACTCCTAACAGAGATTTTCTTATTTGAAATACAGCTAGTGTACATCTGTGACACCCATTTCTGACCTAATCTTCATCCGGAAAGTGTAAGAAGCATGCACACTGCTTTACTTCCATTCAACTGAAATGATAAAAACAATATTCTGTAAGACACTCCACAGAAAAAAAACACTTCTTTTACGCGGTAACCTCTAACAGGTTTAACTGTGTCTATAACAAAATGAAATTATTGTTGATTTTCAGGAATTGTTTGCCCAAAATAAAGCAAGCAGTTAGCTTACAGTATTTCTCTTAAAAATAGTGTGCTAGTCATTTTAAGTTACTTGTAGGTTGAACATTGTATACATTTTTAAATTCTTCATACTGAAGTTCCTATATTATGCATGAACTGTGACACAATTACCACAACAAAATAATTAAAATGAACACGGAACCTGTTTACCAAGAAATAAGTATCTTGTGTCGACATTATATTTATTTTGCCGTTATACGTTACAAGCAGATTATAAAGTCAACTTACATTCTTTTCAAACAGATGATCAGATCTTGATTGCTGCTTTCTCTCTCCATGTCGGGGTATATATTTTCATAGGCCATAATGTCAGTCATTACTGAAAACATACAAAGAAAATAATGAATGAAATGGGGTTTACAACCTGTTAAGTTTATATTTGGACAGCAACCTCAGTGACTAATGAGGTGAAAGATGAAGTTTACCGTCAGACATGCCTCCGCAATGGAACAAACTCAGGCGGTTCAGAGGTCTGCAGCTCTAAAAGCAAGGCCTTATCCACCGATCTTCCCGAAAAAGAAATTTATTACTAATATAATCAATTGGCAGTGAGAAAATCAAATGACAAGCCGGTCATTCTGTCATAGTCTAAACTACTGACCAGTAATTTATACCGGAGATAATCAATCAATGTTGTGGTGATATTTACCCGAAGGCCCGTTAAGCTCGGTTGGTAGAGCACTTGCCGTGTAAGTGAGGGGTCCCAGGTTCAAGTCCCGTGCTGGCTGCACTCCTACACCACCCCACCCTTATCCACGCTCAATTACACCAAAAATTACAACATTATATAGGGAAAGAAGTACTTTGTGAGCGCTAACCATTTTTTCCTTCACATTATTGGGGGGCGGGGGGAGGTGGGGCAAATCTTTGCCCCCATCCGCCCCCCGAATCTGAACATTGAGGGGACGTCCCCCACACCACTCCCTGCCCCACCCGGCTCCTACGCCTATGTTGTCATAACAATAAATAACTTCATATGTATCAGCGAGTATGCATAAGTATAATTTTTCTTAAAGTAATAATATGTAATAGCATTAAATTCTTAAAATATCGAGTATCAACGTAATCCGTCCGACTCCCCACCCACTGCTTTTTCAGGACGTCCTGATTTCTGAACCATGATTTTAGACACATTTCGGCACTTTATTAACTATTCTATAGACAAACAAGCTACAAATATATTCATTTTATATAAAAAATTCATACCTTGCAGGAACATCCGATAATTTCCAGTTAAATGGTTAGGTTATTGTAAATCTTTCGATATGCCGCGAATTTCTGGGGAATTCCGTGAGTCCTGTTTATGACGTCACGCAACATACGATCGATAACTCCTACCGGCATAAAGTGTACTTATTGGAAAGGCGTATACAAAACGTTGTTGTTGGTTTGTTAAAAAGTTGGCGCAAACTGCTATTTTGTAAAGAGGTATATACGCAACGTTATGTGTGTGACGCGACGTTACGACGTCACATATTGTATGACGTTTTGGCGCTAAAGTGTGTCTGACTTCGTGGCGGTTCTATGTCCATCTGAATTATTTTTTACTAATTTGATTGCAATGTTATGTGATAAAAAGGATGTTAAACTCGTTCCCATTCCATATAACATTTATGAAACTTTTTATGAATTATTTTTAATTTAACTCGCCAAAAGGCTCGTTAAAATTAAAATAATTCATAACTCGTTTCATAAATCTTATATGAAATGGGAACAAGTTTAAGATCCTCTATATATTACACCTCATTTGCATATTCCACTCTTTGTTTAATGTGACGTCATCCGGTCCATAATTAGAGGTTATTAACTGGGGTAGGTGTGCCTCTTTGTGTCATTGGCCCCTGACAGCCATATGAGGCCCGAGAGCTTGGTAGGTGTGCCTCTTTGTGACATTGGCCCTCGACAGCCATATGAGGCCCGAGAGCGACATTGGCCCTCGACAGCCATATGAGGCCCGAGAGCTTTGTCGAGGGCCAATGTCACAAAGAGGCACACCTACCCCAGTTAATGACCTGTTTATTACATGTGTAACCAAAACACTATTATTTTGGATAGATTTTTAGATCTTAAATGCGCAAAGTCATTTAAAATACCTTTTATCTACTTGTGTATTTTTTTTTAAAATACGACTCTTTATTTAGATCTATTTTTATTTTTGGCCCTTCATATGGATTTTTGGACCGCCGTTTCACGCGCTTATCTAATATCACCGCAGAGACAATGCCTGTATTACACGAAAAATAGGCCGTTTTTGTTACTATATATAGTAACACATGTAATAAAGTTGCATATGGACCTCAGCACCATACATTATCTGTTAAATATTTATTGTATGCTTAGCAGTGAAATAGTGGAGTTTAGCAATGAAATAAAAACGGTATTTAATACGTGTGAAATACAGTTTTATTTTTTCACTGCCAGAGCTACTTTTTTTTACAATATCAAAAAGAATTATTTCTTTTATTTGTTTAGAAAATAACTGTTTAATATATATCATTTGACTGCAAATGGTCTAACTAAGAAAATGAGCTATAGTTTTTACTGAAAACTGGTCATGTATTTCAGAATTGTTATCATTTACAGTGAAAAATGTCAGGGGTTTTTTTCAGCAAGTTGCTATAACGTATATCATTGGATTGGAAATAACGTAACTAAGAAAAATGAGTCGTAGATTATTGAAATCGGTTAAGTAGTTTAGAAGTTATGGGGAATTAAAAACAACACTTTTATCACTTTTATTACTTTAAACTTTTATTAATTTAAAGCCAATGACGTCGTGAAATTTAAAAATAAATAAAATTCTGCATACTGCAGAACACTTTGTTTATAAAGCATAACATTTAGAAAATGTGTTGTTTTGTCGTGAATAACAGATTTTATTTCATCTCGAAGTGATCTTTCTTTATTTCACCAAACAGCAATGGAATTAACATAGTCAATGCATGATAATAATGTCATTATGGCGGAATGGCAATGTAAACACAACTCAATGTAAATAGTAACAAATAGTATCCAATGTAAAAGGTAAAAAAGAGTCTCTGAGTAGACTCTGTACAAACTCTAGAAAATATCAAGTTTTCACACTTCTCGATGAAATAAAATCTGTTAATCACTCCAAAACAACAAATACACTCCATTTTCCAAAAGGAACTTCTAAGGCCCCATAGTAGAAATTTTCGAATTCCAGTTGATTTACATAAACATCGGTCATTCTAATGAAAACAACGAGTTGCACGTGCACCAAGTAGAAAAATAGCTCATCCGAAAATGAATGGAACAAAGTTGTAGTGCAGTAATATTGGAATAAGGTTCAATATTTACATTCGAAATTTCAAAGGATTAGAACGAAAGCAAATCCTATTTAGTTTTTCCATTACAGTCTAACGTTCAGCAAATCCTATTTATTTTTCTATTACAGCCTAGGTTTCCTCGTGTTTCAATCGCAATTAACGTTAATTGGATTGCCAGACGTGTTAAATTTGTATTGTCTTTTCTGCGTTTTCGTTTTTTTTTGTAAAGTAATCCATTGTGATTGTTTGAATGGTTTTTTACATCATTTTTTCAAATTAACGGAAGTTCGCCATCGTATATTGTATTCGAAATAAAAATCTTCAATATGAATTTCTTTTAGACTTTAATAGTGTGTGTGGTTCTCTTTGAAACGAAGCCTATAGTGTCACATAACCGCCGGCCGTCCGTGATCGTATATAGTGTTTATGTCTTAATTAATTAAATAACGAAATAACGATATTGCAGCATTTTAGCTCTATACCTAACGTTGTCAACCTCAGACTAGAGCAGTCCCAAAACTCTCTAGCATACAGAAAATAGACGCGTTTATATACAAAATACGAACGTGCAGAATTCAGCATCATATGATTATCATATGACGAGTTGACATTACCATTTTATGATGCAACTGTTTTAGACTGTATATTCATGTATATAGAAATGTCAACTTACGTAATATTATCCCACATTCTACTAGATGCAAGTTCCATGTATATTGCACATAACTCTTAAAAGTACAGCGACCTTATAATATTTCAATATTATCAAAGCATGCATTAAACTCATTTACTAAATAAATTCGTTAATTAAATTATTACAGTATTGATTTAATTAAACAATCGATGACAAATCATCAATCAATTAATCAATTAATTAAGATAATTAATTAACCCAGGTACCATTATGTTACAATATTAGCGTTGCTCGTTTTTGATGTCAGTAAAATGCAAAGTGTGAATATGTCATCATGTACATGTATAACACATGTTGTCCTCGTGGTGCGTAGTCGGTTAAGCGCTCAGTCTTTGACTATGTCCTATGATTCCTTTTTTAAACGGCTGATATTGGGTACCATTATGTAAGCTCATATGTTGCAACGGGTTACTGGGGTTATTTTATTGATATTATAGTAGTATATGAATTGTCTGTGTTTTCGTTTCCATAAGCATGTTCTGATAACGAGACACTTGGTTATGTTGTCCATTAATACCGAACACGTGGTTTTGCTGATCCATTTCCATTAAGTCCATGTCCAGTTAATGTAACACTTGATTTTATTGAACAAAATCCAGTAAATATGTTTTCAGATCACGAAAAACATGGTTGTCTATATCAATTATGTCTGTGTCCAGTAAACTGCTGAACAATATTTAGTAATTCAATGTTCAAATAACAGAACACTTGGTTTTCATAGTCCATTACCACTAATTATATTCGTTTTGCGGGTCCATATACACGGTGGGCAACGTACGTCATAGTCACGTGGTATGTACGCTATGGAACACGGAAAAAGGTAAACAATATCTGTCGACTCGATTTTCTATTTGAATGATATCTCGGGTCATAATGAACCGAATTTATTTCGGTAACTTGCACATTCCACTACTGAGGGTCAACAATCCTCGGCATGTGTTATCTCGTGATAATTTCTAGCCAACCTTTAGATTATATCGATTTAATCATTTTTTCCGGGGGGTATGGAACACGCTATACTTCGAATTATAAACAGAAATGACCAACTATACGATTTTCTACATTTCATATAGTTTCAAGATCACGAATACATACCTTATCAACTCAAATGACTTTCACAATTGTTTTTCTTGCAAACTGATGTTTATTTTGCAGGGAAATAGTCAATTGGCGTAATGCTATGGAACACACAAGTATTTATTATGCTAAGGTACACACATGACACAGAGAGTTGCAGTTTTCGCAATACATTCTGACTTCGGGGTGTATTCATTTTGATTATTTCATACATCTGTAGTTTCTATTGTTTTAAAACCAAAGGATAGACGTCATTTCACATTTTAATAAACGCGTTCATTTAAAAAACAGTAAATCTCGGAACTACCCTAACTTTTATATTTAATCATATTTTCTATTTAAACTTAATTTTTGATTTACTATCATATCGGATGTTTCACAAAAACTTTATTTTAAATAATCATAAGCACATGGTAATACAAGGCAGGTCCTCGGACAGGGGATAGAATATCCCTACCCAATACTGACTGGCGGGTGCAAAGTATGTTTGGCCCTCCCAAAAAGTGGGGGTTTTTTTTATGATTTTTCGATGTGCCGTCCATAATTCTGCGTCATTCTTTTTCGGAGTGAATAACATATTTCATTTCATCGAGAAGTTTTCTCACTTCGAGATGTTACAATCTGTTATTCACAACAAAATAACACATTTCCTTTTTATTTTATGATTTTTCGAACACGTGGGATAAGTCAGATCCTTGTTCACGTTTTGTTCTATAACTTATATAACTTCTATAATACAAGGACACACATACATATAATTATGATTGAGTATAAATCATGGCTATCGCTATATAACGATCACCTCACTATATACAGTAAATACAAACATGGAGAGGATACAATGAATCTAGATAGTTAAATATAGTTTCCTTGTTTACTTTACGCCATTTACGCTTTTCAGGTAATGAAATGAAATGAGAAAGGGTTTAACTAGTTATAGTTATTTTGTCCTTAGTTACGGTATACTTCTGGATTTTTTCAGTTACATTATGGATTCAGTACTCTGCCGAGTATGCGGAAAGTTGTATGGAGATAAAAGTACTTTACGCCAGCATGAACTCAGGCATTGTGACTCAGCACCATACATGTGTTGTCAAAAAACAGTTTTATTCCAGCGCAATATGTGCCATCAACACAATGCTACAAAATTATACGTATGTATAAAGTGCGGGAACTCGTTCGCTTTACAAGCAGATCTCAACCGACATGAAAGAAGGGAAGCCGGTAAATTAAAGTATGCGGTCTGAATGTTGAAAGTAAAGGCATGAATCAATGCACACAGGTCAGGTAAATCACAAATGAAGTTACATTTGGAAGAACTCGTAAACTGATAATAATTTATATATGCCAAACGTCCTTTATAAGCCAACATAGTTTGAAGATACACAAGCAAACTCACCAGTCTCAGGGTTCAAGTGCCCAGTATGCAAAAGGAAGTACAGTCGCAGGTACATGCAGGATGAAAATCCACCAAACTACCTTAAACTGAACTATTACTTATATAACTTGTATAATATCCATTACACGCCAAGTAATACGCAACTCTTTTATACAACTGGTGTATAAATTGAATTAGTATCTTACGTAGTTTTGTTTTCTTGTTGAATTGTTATACATGTTTTTACTTTGTCTAGAGTGTGTAATTTTATTTGTTTTTTGTTATCAGAGATTTAATTGTACTAGCTGTCAATTACTCAGCTCTTAGTTATACATCGCCAAGTTAAGATATAAGATAGCTATGTATACATATTTGAATATATGTTAATTTGGCGTTCGATACTTTTGTTACAATGTCGGTTGAGATGTAAGGGTTTTATTTTAAATCATGTACACTTATGGTGTGCTGTTATAAATGTTTTATGTCGCACGTGTTTAATTATGTTTAACACACCAAATGTGTTCAATGATGAGATTTTTATTTGTTCGAGTTATTTCGATTTGAAGTTTACTTTTTCTTTTTTTACCAATTAACACCAAATGTGTTTAATGATGAGATTTATATAAGTAGTCTGTGATAATTTGAAATGTGATTAATTGTTTTTATTTGTTTTGAAGTTTATTTGTTTACTTTTAATAAATCTTAAATTGCTGTTGTTTTTCTTTAATTATTTAAATACTATAATACTACAAAGTCTCATTGTCACAAGTCGCTTAAAACTGTCCTATGGAACCTGAATGGTTAATGATCCAAATCCAATGAAACCCCGTACATTATATAAATACGGCCCTGCACCGACAGTTCATGCTGTTGTAATGATGACATAAGTATAGGTTACAGACTGAAACTGTTTTAAACCATTTAGTGTCAAATATAACACACGATCTATATATGCATATATATTTATTTTCAATCTAACTAAATTACACATAATAATTATAATATAACCATACATGATCATTTTCTTAATACACTCTGATCGAAATGTACCACTTCCAGATCCCGGATGAGTCCCATCTTACATTTATTGTTCAGTTAACTCTATCCAACACATAAAGCATACTTATGCCTATTTGATGTTATTGTTCTTTTTCTCTCCAATATTCTACTCATAGCTTTAATCCCATTCGATCTGTAACTAGTAGTTTGGAATCATTTCTCGTGGCTTTTTCATAACGTACTCCCAACGAACCTTTCTCAACAGCATTTCGTTGGAAGGACATCACCGCTTCCTTCCGTTTCTCTTGTATTCGCCTTCGTTCTATGCTGTCGAAGTGGTGGTTACTATGAAACAATTAATAACTATTTGATATAAGTACTTCATCTCTAATAAAACAACAAGTATTAATCGAAGATAATCAAACAATAACAACAGGTTAAAGATGGAAGATGGCCACATTGTTTTCAATTGGTTACACTTATGGTAAATAACAAATAAAAAATCAGAATACAATCACAATAGAGCAAACATTGACATTTTTCTGAATCATATAAAGTTTAGTTAAAATGTATACATTCAGTTATTGTTATTCTTCTCACCTTGTCTGTATACTATCTATGACCCGTTTCTTGTTAGCATACTTTCTGACATGCATATTTGGTGTAGGGGTTCCTTCGTCTGGCACGTCATCCTCACGGTCTACTAACTTGTTGACCGTTGACCTTACCGTTCGATAACAGAACGATCTGAAAACATGAAACAGGAAATACAAATTCAAACTGACTTGACTGCGATACTTAACTGAAAATTTAGCATGTTCTGTGTGATTTGTATACCGAATTTCTCAAAAGAATTATAATTTGGAAACAACTTTGTATGTACAATGTATGAAATAATCAAAATACATCCCGAAGTCAGAATGTATTGCGAGAACTGCAACTCTCTGTTTTATGTGTGTACCTTAGCATAAGAAATACTAGTGTGTTCCATAGCATTACGCCAATTGACTATTTTCTTGCAAAATAAACATCAGTTTGCAAGAAAAACAATTGTAAAAGTCATTTTGAGTTGATAAGGTATGTATTCGTGATCTTGAAACTACATGAAATGTAGAAAATCGTATATTTGGTCATTTCTGTTTATAATTCGAGGTATAGCGTGTTCCATATCCCCCGGAAAAAATGATTAAATCGATATAATCTAAAGGTTGGCTAGAAATTATCCCGAGATAACACATGCCGAGGATTGTTGACCCTCAGTAGGGGAATGTGCAAGTTACCGAAATAAATTCGGTTCATTATAACCCGAGATATCATTCAAATAGTAAATCGAGTCGACAGATAGTGCTTACCTTTTTCCGTGTTCCATAGCGTACATATCACGTGACTATGACGTACGTTGACCACCGTGATATACACAGTACAGTTGTGTTCAGATAACGGGACACATGGTGTGCGGGTCCATATACATAGTTGTGTTCAGATAACGGGACACATAGTTTGAGGGTCCATATACACAGTAGAGAACGGGACACATGGTGTGCGGGTCCATATACATGTTAAATGGCGTGGTAAGCGGCATTACGGTAAGCGGCATTACTTCATGTTAAATGGTGTCGTAAGCGGCATTACTTCATGTTAGTAAGCGGCATTATTTCATGTTAAATGGCCTGGTAAGCGGCATTACTTCATGTTAAATATGGCGTGGTAAGTGGCATTACTTCATGTTAAATGATGTGGTAAGCGGCATTACTTCATGTTAAATGGCGTGGTAAGCGGCATTTCTTCATGTCTTGTTAAAGGGGTTGATGCACTATTTCAAAACACAGTTTATTTTAAAGGGCTCTGAAAAACTTGAAAAAAGCTGAAAGAATTACCAAAATGCCATTAAAAATAAAGGAGATATGACCTATTGAAAATTTGCAAAGAACATAAATGGAGGCGGCCATCTTTGAACGATGACGTCATCGCGCCGTTTTACCATAATTGGCATATTGACAAAATGTATTTTAAAGCAAAGAAAATCACTGCAAATTGAATAGGATGTAAAATGTATACATTTTAGTATTATTTTTCATTTGCAGTGATTTTCTTTGCTTTAAAATACATTTTATCAGTATGCCATATATGGTAAAACGGCTCGATGACGTCATCGTTCAAAGATGGCCGCCTCCATTTATGTTCTTGCCAAATTTTCAATAGGTCATATCTCCTTTATTTTTCATGGCATTATGATAATTCTTTCAGCTTTTTTCAAGTATTTCAGAGCCCTTTAAGATAAACTGTGTTTGAAAATAGTGCATCAACCCCTTTAAAGTATGTGGTAAGCGGCGTTACTTCATGTTAAATGGTGTGGTAAGCGAAGTTACTTCATGTTAAATGGCGTCGTAAGCGAAGTTACTTCATGTTAAATGGCGTCGTAAGCGGCGTTACTTCATGTTAAATGGCGTGGTAAGTGGCATTACGGTAAGCGGCGTTACTTCATGTTAAATGGCGTGGTAAGCGGCATTACTTCATGTTAAATGACGTGGTAAGCGGCGTTACTTCATGTAAAATGGCGTGGTAAGCGAAGTTACTTCATGTTAAATGGCGTGGTAAGCGGCGTTACTTCATGTTGAATGGCGTGGTAAGCGGCCTTACTTCATGTTTAATGGCGTGGTAAGCGACATTACTTCTTGTGTTTACTAGACATTTTCGTATGGCTTCCAGTCTTTGAAATACTCAGCGTGTGTTATTTATAATGTTTAGAGCGAGCTTTCCCGTGTATATTAATCATTATCAATGGCGTAGATGACAGCGTTAATGCAGTATTGATGATCTTGTCTGGAACATAGGGTACAGTCTTCGCAATATAACATGTTCACATTGCATCACGCTTGTTACAACTGAATTGGACTTTATGGTCGCACAAACAGCTAAGGTCACATGACGACTTTCCAGCGTCCATTGGTGAAAGAAGACCCCGGGTGTACCTCCGGGCAATTTTCGTTCACGGGCGGGCACCTGGATAGAACCAGCAACGTTCCGCAATCAGCTGGATAGCTTCGTCACATAAAGATTCCTAGGCCCCTGAGGAAACTGATGTTAAGTCAGAGACTCTAACCACTACGCCAAGATACAACTGTTTTGTTTTAGCTTTCCGTCTTCATGAACTTAAACTTTAAATGTGTGTCATACGCATAAATGTCGAGTTCAATCCTTAATGTAAGGATATCGAACTTAGATGATTCTACTTTATACATTTAGTGTTGTTATTGCGTGTTTTTGGTGTTCTGTGAAAGCTACATTTCGAATTCCTGTTTGACTTTTTATACCTACATTTAGTGTTGTAAATGGATTTAAATGGTGTATACACTACTCAACTTTTATAATCGATCACCCAGGTTTTTTGAAAATAACACGAATACTTAAAACTGGAAATCACGGAAACACATACCAATATTTTATTAAGGTTTTAATCCAATCAAGGCAGAATCGCTAGCTATATATGTTAAACGACGCCAGTTAAAATTTCAAATGAAAATATGAATTATTAACAAATACATAATTCTTTAAAAAGTGACCGATTATAAAAGTTGAGTAGCGTATATTAAACTAAAACTATCACTGAAGGTGATGAATACTCCCGCCTTTTGATCAGTTGTTATGTGTATATGAAGTTTGGGAACAACCCATTCAAAACTGTTTGAGGAATGCAAGTAATAAAACTGTGTTACGCGACCCGACACGACGGGACGTACAAAACTGTGTTACGCGACGGGATGCGACGGTACGTTAGGGACAGCGTGATTCCTATCACTTTATGAAAGCGGAGGCATAAATAATCATGATAAAAATAGGTCGTGGTTATGAGTTTACTCGCGTCGCAGCTCTAGAGTCGAGTACAAAAACACAACACTCCAGTCGCGAAATACCCGGTATACACGGCGTGTGTTCGATCCAAACCTAACACTGCTATATCAAAAGCACTCTTAGAAAAGTAGCGATTGTATGATGGAATATATTGGCAAGTATTGTGTGCACACAATCTAGAAATTCAATGCAACAGCTACATTAGTAATTTATTTGTCTAAATTATTCATAGACGACACGAATGTTATCCCCGCAGATATGTATCGTGAGACATATTAGACACTTCGCCTGCATTATTCTTTATTTATTTTGTATAATTTACACATCGGGTTTGATGTCTCAGACGTATGTTTTTTCAAGGTTGATTCAATTGATTATTTTTAGGAATTGTTCCATCGAATATATTATATATATGTGTGTCTATACATTACGTACATGCCATGTGTCGCGATAAATTGGTCGAGAGACGGAAGACAAAATAACAAGTTCTCACAGCTTGCATGTTATGCTTATTTCTTAACATCAAAAGGAGTAGCAACAATCATCATCATCATCAACAGCCACTACCACCACTACCATCATCAGAATCATCATCATCAATATGATACCCATCACAATCACCAATATCATCGTCATCGTGATCAAAATCGTCATCACCATCATTATCATCATTATCACCGAACCACCAATACATGGTAATGGTTTTAATAACTGGCTTGACTTATTCGTGTTATCCATTGGACAAAGTCTACCCAGAATGCAATTATACAATATAAAGGAACTGACGTTTTAAATCATTTAAGTTAGAAATATAGAACATACATGGACAATTATACATGGAAGGACAACCTCAATAATATGGATGGACAACCACAACAGTATTTCAAGACAACATCATCAGTATGGAAGAACAACCTCAAAAGTATGGAAGGACAACCTCAACAGTATGGAAGGACAACAACAAAAGAATGGAAGTACAACAACCTCTACAACAATCCCATCAGTATGGAAGGAAAACCTCAACAGTATTTAAGGACAATCCCAACAGTATGGAAGAACGACCACAACAGTACGGAAGGACAATCTCAGCAGTATGGAAAGACAACCTCAACAGTATGGAAGGACAACCACAACAGTATGGAAGGACAACCTCAACAGTATGGAAGGATCTCCTCAACAGTATGGAAGGACAACCACAACAGTATGGAAGGACAACATCAGCCCTATCAAAGGACAACCTCAACAGTATGGTAGGACAACCTCAACAGTATGGAAGGACAACAACATCAACAGTATGGAAGGACAACCTCAATAATATGGAAGGACGGCCACAACAGAATGGAAGTATAATCATAACAGTATGGAAGGACAACCTCAACAGTATGGAAGGACAACATCAACAGTATGGAAGGACAACATCAGCCCTATCAAAGGACAACCTCAACAGTATGGAAGGACAACCTCAACAGTATGGAAGGACAACATCAACAGTATGGAAGGACAACATCAGCCCTATCAAAGGACAACCTCAACAGTATGGTAGGACAACCACAACAGTATGGAAGGACAACCTCAACAGTATGGAAGGACAACAACATCAACAGCATGGAAGGACATCCTCAACAGTATGGAAGGACAACCACAACAGTATGGAAGGATCACCTCAACAGTATGGAAGGATCACCTCAACAGTATGGAAGGACAACCCCAAAGGTATGGAAGGACAACCTCAACAGTATGGTAGGACAACCACAACAGTATGGAAGGACAACTCACAACAGTATGGAAGGACAACCACAACAGTGTGGAAGGACCACCTCAACAGTATGGAAGGACAACCTCAACAGTATTTAAAGACAATCTCAATAGTATGGAAGGACGACCACAACAGAATGGAAGGACAACAACATCAACAGCATGGAAGGACAACCTCGCCAGTATGGAAGGACAACCACAACAGTATGGAAGGACAACCTCAACAGTATGGAAGGACAACACCATCAACAGCATGGAAGGACAACCTCGCCAGTATGGAAGGACAACCACAACAGTATGGAAGGACAACCTCAACAGTATGGAAGGACAACCTCAACAGTATGGAAGGACAACCACAACAGTATGGAAGGATCACCTCAACAGTATGGAAGGACAACCTCAACAGTATGGAAGGACAACCTCAACAGTATGGAAGGACAACCACAACAGTATGGAAGGACAACCACAACAGTATGGAAGGACAACCACAACAGTATGGAAGGACAACCTCAACAGTATGGTAGGACAACTTACAACAGTATGGAAGGATCACCTCAACAGTATGGAAGGACAACCACAACAGTATGGTAGGACAACCACAACAGTATGGTAGGACAACCACAACAGTATGGAAGGACAACTTACAACAGTATGAAAGGCCAATTTCAGCAGTATGAAAGGCCAATTTCAATAGCATGAAAGGACAATATCAACAGTATGGATTGATTGATTGAATTGGATTTTATAGTCGCACCAACAGCTAAGGTCATATGGCGACTTTCCAGCTTCCATTGGTGGAGGAAGACCCCAGGTGCCCCCGGGCAATTTTCGTGCACGGGCGGGCAACTGGGTAGAACCACCGACGTTCCGCAAGCCAGCTGGATAGCTTCCTCACACAACAGTATCGAAGGACAACCTCAACAGTATGGAAGGACAATGTAACTGACCCCACAAATATTGTGTGATGGTAACTTGCAATACATTTAATCAAATGTATTGATGAGATTTTGAAATGTGTTTTTAAGCACAAAATGATCACAGAAATGAAAAATATATTATGGATAAAGTATCTTGAAATGTAAGTATCCTAATTACAGTCATTGCCCCCTATGAAAAAATAGCAGTGAAACGTTGCAATTATGGCGTGTGTATTCACTGGCCACAACTATTGTGGTGACAGAGTGAGTATCATTCGCAACATGACGAATACTTCTTTAAAGTCATATCTAGAATAAGTCCACGTTGATTAAACCCCTGTCACACTAGGGCCGCGTTCTCACGGCGATCCCACGGCGTCAAAAATGCAGAACGCCGAGGTGCGCGCAGTACGATCGCAAGCATCGCCGCAGCAACGCAGTGGCATCGCCAGTAGACGCATTGGGATCGCATAGAACGCCAAGCGACGGCGCGCACTTTGAGCATGCACAAAACAAACGCCGTCGCTCGGCGTTCTGATAAGAGCGCAGTGGGGTCGCCGTAAGGTCGCCATAGCAGCGCAGTAAGGTCTCCTACAACGCCACAGGAGCTCCGCGGGCGCGCACAGAGGTCGCAGTGCGAACGCTGTTGTTGTCGGTGGCGCTTTCACGTAGATTGTACGGCGTTCTCTGAGATGTCACTGCGTCTCTACCGCGCTTATACGGCGCGTCTACGGCGCTTATACGGAGTGTAATTTATTTTACTGCGCTCTTACAACGACTGTACGGAGCTGTCACGGCGATCATTGCGCTCCCAAGGCGCTTCTACCGCGTCCATCGGCGTTTGCATGACAAAAACGAACAAAATAGTATAAATGAATTATAGGTAGTGCAAACGAACGTCTTCAACACGCCGTCAGCGCAGTGTGAGCGCCGTGAAAGCGCAGTGCACGCAGTGGAAGCGCCGTGAGAGCGCAGACAATCGCCAACAAGAACTCCGTAGGAACGCGATAGAACGCCATGGGAGCTCCGTAGCAACGCCTTGGTCGCTGTGAGAAGGCCGTGACATCTCCATCTTCACGAAAAATATCAGATTTTTCTTGCGATCTCACGGCGTTCTGGAAAATTAAACAACGCCGTGCCAACGCAGTGGAAACGCGCTATAGTGTGACAGGGGCATTACGTCATACTAGCATGGTAGCGCCTGAGAGTCTCGCCAAAAGGAATCTGCCGGAGCGTATTCGAAATTGCACGAGTTTTCACGAATGAGTGTCCGCCGAGTGTTTTAACTTTATCATCACGAGCAAAATGTGAACTTAAAAAGTATTGAATCGTTATGGAAAATCATACTTAAGGATTATAATAAATAAATATGCAGAAATTTGCCTGAGTCTGTCATACTGATGTGGTGACCTACTTGTAATCTGTGTGTTTTCCTCAATTCAGTTCTCGCAACATCCGGTCGTTCAACTACTGTGTGTGCACTTCCTACTTACATTTAACCCAGGAAAAACAATTGTCATTCAGCTTCTATTACTAAAATTACTGGAAACAGTTTTACTGCGGTGTTTTTCCTTAACGATTCTAAAGTGTGCCTAAAGCAATAAACACTGAGCAGCCAGTATACAACTATACAAAATCAATGTTGCATCCCACTTCCCGCCCCTACTTCCCTCCTCATCCCCACGCCCACCCACGCACGCACACTCGTGAAAAAAGGAGGGATTTGATAATTGCAAAATTGAGAGGTAGCCAGAAATTGATGAATGAAATATTTACCAAACCTTCGTACATGTAACATAGATATTTTATTATACTGCTTTCGAATAGTAGTTGTCCGTAGCGGGATTCGAACCAGGGATCTTACACACTTATTTGTTTCTCTTTGCCTTCACGCAAGGTTAAGGGGGCACATGGCAATCTTGACAAAATACAGCATTTTTAACTAAATCAAGGGCCATAACTAAAAAATCTGGTAAAGTTCGGTAAAGATCAGATAAAAAATGAAGGCCCTATCGTATTAAAGAGGCAAAATATAGCATTTTTAACGAAATCAAGGGCCATAACTCCGCTGTTACTGGTCCGATCTAGCTGGTGTTCTAACTTATAAAGTTTGGTAAAGATCAGATGAACAATGAAGGCCCTATCGTATTTTAGGTGAAATATAGCATTTTTAACTAAATCAAGTGCCATAACTCCGTTGTTACTGGTCCGATCTGGCTGGTTTTCAAACTTTCCAGAGCTTTCATTGATAGTAACAATCTGGTAAAGTTTGGTAAAGGTCAGATGAAAATCGAAAGCCCTATCATCTTAACAATAAAATGGAGGCAAAATATAGCGTTTTTAACTAATTCAAGGGCATAACTCCGCTGTTACAGGTCAGAGCTGGCTGGTTTTCGAACTTGTCCGAGCTTTTATTGATATTAACACTCTGGTAAAGATTGTTAAAGATCAGTTGAACAATGAAGGCCCTATCGTATTGAGGCAAAATATAGCATTTTTAACTAAATCAAGTACCATAACTCCGTTGTTACTGGTCCGATCTGGCTGGTTTTCATACTTGCCCGAGATTTCATTGATATTAACAATCTGGAAAGATGCATATTAGTGTTTCGACCTTACTTCACATGTAATCACTATGGTAACAAAAGTGGTTCTTTACTCTACTCTTTTGTCCTTTTGTTGACCTTCTGATGGTATTTACATCAACCTCTTCTCTCTCTTCTCTTGCCTCTGCTTTTTTGTTTGTTTTCTTTTGTTGTGCGTGCAACAAATTGTTTAGGACATCCATTTAAATATTTCATACATATTTCCACTCAATTCTTACAATTCAAATTCATACTGTTCACGTTTATCATGCGTGTATTGAAGGCACATGGCATATTAAGAAAAACTTCTCTCTTTTTTTTTTGGCAATGGTTTACTTCGAAATTTGGAAGACGTGCTAACATGGTGGACTTTTTTAAGAGATATATGACGTCTCGTCTGCTCTAGATGGATAAGTGGACGATGGATTCTACGAACCAATTTATTTCACGTAAAAGCAAAACAACACAATTTCTGCCATATACATATAAGTATTCCTTCTGATAGTATGTTCACATCAATAATGTTGAATTAAACTGTCATGCACTATATGGTTGACATTGTTCGTGCCTAAAATATGCATTTTGTTGAAACGTTTCACTTGATCATTCCCTACCATTTTTGATTTTTTTTTAATGGCGGACCAATAGTCTTAAAGAGGGTGAGTATATCGGCCTTAAAAACGGGAATTCTTATCATTCGGTTTGTACGCATGTGCCAATTGCAATATCGAAACACATTTGACAGTTCTCAGTGAAATGTTTTATAGAAATTTCCTTTGGTGGAAAGATTTCTATAATGATTTCGTAAACTGATGGAAAATGCAATGATTGCGTGCAAGGGTGAACGCGCTGAAATAAACGAAATGTACAATAAATATCATCCTAACTTGACTATTGTTTGGGGCGCTTGTTTCAGCCAAAGTTATTTTTATACTTTTAAGACAAAATTTAGCTAGTACCTAAATAAGCAGTATACCGCCATCCGTAAGAATCGACACCCTCCGTGAGCAAGTGTCGATTCTTACGGATGGCAGAAGGTATACAGTATTAGTTCTGCCCAGGAAAAATCGGGCGGTCTGCCACAAAATAAATTGACTGTCTTATATCATTGTGGCCTAACATGTGCTAAAAATAAAAAAAAACTTATTGATATATGAGTGTTTAATAAAACTATTTATTTCTCTTCAGAAATGAAGAACCTAGCATTTGGATCAAAGACACATGTACCGGTATGTCAGAATGGTGAAATGCAGCCTGAGAGAGCCCACGAAGGTCGGGAAACATACACGTGCTACTTTTCCCGGTCCAGTTTGCAGCACCAGCGTTGCAATGCAAACGGTGTGGAAAATAAACTACCTTTGCGTGACTTGTAATAAATATTTCGCCATAACATCAGGCCTTGCTCGACATCAGCGAAAGAAAAATGGGCAGATGATGAAGAAATAAGGTATAATGTGACTACACGACATAGGCCAAAACTGCCAGGAGAGATCATATGGGGAAAACACTCTAATGAGAAGTTATACCGCTGCAACGTTTGTAACAGCAGCTGTGGATATGTGACACGAAGACACACAAGTGACTATAGCCCTCTCTGAGATCGTTCATTAGCGCTGCACACCTTCACTGTGTTTAAAGACGAGAATTATATTCCATGACGTGATGATTTGGGATAACAAAGTAACACTTCGTATTTTTTACGGCAGACAATTATTATCATAATGACATATGCATAAGTGTTACCGTTATTTTGTTAATGTATGTCTGTGATGATTATTATTGATGTGTTATCTTAATTTTTACAATCTAGTCAAACTGAATAAATAATGAAGCAATATTTTCTGTAATATTTCATTCTGTCCTTTTTATTATGATTGATGTTAGTTGGATTGAATATGCCTGGAATAAGTTTTGTGGTTTGGCCTTGCTGGTTAAAGTCGTTTATATTGTCTTTTGTGTTTGGATTCTCAAATATAAAGTCATAGACTCAGTACATTTAAAAACGCAACATTTTTGATTTTCGATTTGTTTTACTCTGCTTTGTTTTTTGTTCAAATCAAGATTATAGTTTATGTTAGTACACAAGTATCTTTGTCCCAAAGTTTCACATATGGCGATAAACAGTTACATAAGATTTGCTCTACTTCTTTCAGTTAAACACATTTAACTTTAACATCTTTATCATCTCTAGCAATTCAAAAAATACCAAGTTTTGCGTTTTCAAATCTACTGAGAGTATATACCTCGTCATCTGTTGTAAAATGTGCCTGTTGATGTCGGGATAAGGAGTTTAAGCATATGTGACTCGTGCAAACATTTGAAGGGGTACGCGGTAATCTCGGTGTGTTTAAAACTCCTGGAGTCCCGTAAATGTTTCCATATGCAATCATTAATATTAATAATGAGAACAGTTTAAAGCAAATGATATTACTAACTGTTGATTGATTATACTTGCACCAATAGTATACTGAAACATTTCTTAGGAAAATGAAGACAAAATTACAACTGAACACAAAATTGTATTTAATAATATGCTAGCAGCTTTAAAGTCATTTATAACTCGAGATGCTACATTAAATGCATGATGCAGACTTCAAGATTGCGTGTGACCCTTCACTAATGGAGTAAGTACGCGGAGTATTACATGTATACACACTCGAAGCTTGGCTATTTTCCAACGTACTCAGTGGGTGGGGCGGGACAGGGTAAGTCATATACCTCCCTTTTTCACGTTTATTGCATTTTGTTTTTCAAGTTTTTCAAGTTTTTAATTTTCGATTTTCAATGTTACCCTCGTGAGCATTTGCATATATCATGCTATACCTCTGATATTTATCCAAATGGATTGCTTAAAGATTGCATTTAACATATAGATCTACACGGATCTGGCAGCAAACAACATCATATCAGTGAGGCTTTATGGTGCCCAAAGAGGGCCGTCATTTCATTGAGACAGAAAAAGTCAACAACGTTCACCTTGTTGTACATGTTGAAACCTGTATTTAGACCATACACAATATTATCAAAGCCTTTACGGAATTAACACAATCGCGCTACAGATGTTGTATTTTTAATTAACTTGCTGGATTTATTAGCACATATTCAATGATTCATGAAATTAGTCAGTTAACATATTAATTTTACGAAATATGTTTCTTGCATTGATATAAAAAAAACATAACATCTGTCGCCAAAAGATATATCCTGAATAGAAAAAAAAATATGTAAAAACACCACATGATTAATTGAATACATGTTACGTAGTACAAATAGGCAAATTGACCATTGTGATTCAGTGTTTTATGTTCATTTCTTTTATTTAACTAGTTAGTGTATCGTGAGTAAAATGGACTGAGTGCATTTCATAGCATAGAGTTGTTTTGCCTGTAAAGTTGACCCTACAATATAATCCATCAAACCCTTCTCAATATTTTTTCAAGATAAGTTTGCAGAAGTGTTATAAACTGTATCGGTCTCTGCAACCAGACACTGACTCATTTGACATTTTTTTAGAACAGTCTTCAGACTATTCGTTAGATATGTTTTCAGATAAGTTGTGAGAAAGAAGTTGTTGATCAAGCACATTGTCTCGACTGCTTTTTTCATTTTCATATAAATTCCATATTTCCTCTCCGGTGGGATTATATGGATATAATTGTCAATAAACTTATATTCGCCTTCTTCGCACTTGACTTGGAAAAGACTGTAAAATGTCATCTGCTGTTTTAATCCAAAATGACTTCTCTTTCTTTCTGCGCTCACTTGTCTAGCGATCGATTGGATTTGACTTTCGGTATGATGGTATCTGAACAATTCAGAAATTCAGAAATTCAGAGGAGCATTTTAAAATTAATCCATCAAATGTTCACATCTGTCTTTTTATATTATAAAAAACATCTTATAAAATGTCTTTAAAACGAAACAAAAAACTATTCTAAACAAGCTTAACCAAGATGATCTCGTACTAACCATCAGACACTGTTCTATCCCTATACTTTTCTTTATCTAAGTGTGACTGTCTCGATCCTCTTTAGAGCAAAAACAAAGCAATGATCACTATATACACCGAAATACCCGTGTACGCGATCATTACATTATCCCGTCCGTGTTATCAGTCATTATGCAAATCGATCAACCAACGCAATTTTTCGCGTAAATGTTCACTTATTTTGTATTGGGCACATTTATAGAAACAACATTGTAAGAATACGGCGTTTTTAAGGCCGTTGTACTTGATTTTATGCGAGAGCCATGAACACAGTCATACGCTTTCTTTCATTTCGAACACTTTGTGAGGGCTAATCTCAGAAAATGTTGAATGAATCGAGTTACATAGCGGTGGAGGAAATAGGTATTTTTTTAGGGGTATGTGCGCTTTAGTTGATAAAAAAATGGTTAAATATTAAGAACGTTATGAAACAGAAACATACCTGAATCGGGCGTTTTGTTCTTTTTTGACGTGAACCCAGTCAAAAAGTCACGTGGTTTCGTCACCCTGTTAAAAGCCAGGGTTGAGTACAAAACAAAATTGCCCCAGAGAAACTTTTCTGATCATTTTATGCATTATGCTGCTCTGAGAGGTTTAATCACAATTTCTAAATAATAAAGCGTTTTTATACCATACAATTTGGCATGTAAATACACTAAACATTAATATATACAGATATATCAAAATAATTATATAATGTATTTGTTTTCTATACTTTCTAGAACAAAACATTTATTCCTAACTGTCAAATTTTGAATGTTGGTGCATCTATTAATATTTAGCTGTACCTTTAAAAAATTAGATCAGTGATTGGTCAGAATGCTAAAACCCTTATCTTGAAGCAGACGAAATACTAACTAGCTACAGTGTATCCATAATGGTGGTAGGATCTACCGAACGCTGGGGTTTAACATTGTCAGTTGACTTAAAGTATGCCTACATCTTTATCGTGAGAAGCAAGATACATACATTCATTTATGAAAGCTAGTCCATACAGCATGAAACATGCATGAAACATGTTGCGTCAAGCTTTTTTTAGCAACTTTCCTGAAAAGTGTACAAGACCTGAGTGAATTTAAACCATATGGAAACAAACCAGACATATCAATAAACAGATAGGAAACTTAATTCCTATCTTAACCAGCGAAGTAACCAAAACATCACGTGGCACCTTAACTTTTCCTTCTATCTCCTCTTTCCCAAGTGTTCACTGATATTGATGTGAATACAAATGAATGAATGAATGGTGTTTTACGGCACGTCGACACATAAATAGGTCATATTGTGCGCAAAAACTGACGAAATATGAAGAAATGAAGGATTAATTAAAAATTAATGTAAATATATCAAGATAAAACTATTAAAAAAATAAGGGATGATATGGTAGTAATATAAACTATATATGTAAATCAACGAATGCCCGAAAACGGGTATTGATGTGAATACATTCAAAAGATTCAAAAGATTCATGGTGAATAGCAAAATGGGATTATAATAATTTATGTTTATTTTTAAAATAAAACATTGTATAAAACGATGTTAAAAGTTAAAAATGTCATA
Organism: Cyrtodaria siliqua; assembly: GCA_037043455.1. Classification (NCBI taxonomy): domain Eukaryota; kingdom Metazoa; phylum Mollusca; class Bivalvia; order Adapedonta; family Hiatellidae; genus Cyrtodaria; species Cyrtodaria siliqua. Next base: position 294,307 of record JAWPHD010000597.1, read on the forward strand.
ATTTTTCGCTTTTCTCTTAAAAAATCAAGGTTACATACAGTGTGACTATACCATCTATGACGTCATTATTGCTAATTGTTGAAGAAAAAAACTGTAAACATTCGCCCACCGTAATTGAAAGCTTCAGAGTGAGGTAACATTTTTATTTCTTAAAGATTCTCTATCTAAGAAAGCGCATTCAAACGCAAACAAATGTACGCTACCCTCGACTAATATTCTTTTTTTGTGAAAGTTGGTACTTTTTATCACGAAAACATCCCCAGTATTACTTCACATGAGGTAAGCGAAAAGGTTTTGGGTTAAAGAACCAGTTCGCAAGAATTAATGACTTTATAAATTATGCTAAACCGTGAATTCATTTTTGTTGTCAATTAGAGAATCTATCTAAAACTTTATAAAACAAATATTGTACCGCCATTTTGTCCGTCGTCAGACTTCGTCCGTCGCTGTTGTCTTCCGTCGTCGTCGTCGTAAACATTTTGCGTTAAACAACATCATATCTGAAACCACTGAGCGAAAGACTTTGAACACAGAAATTATTTATGGGTGTTTATCTTGAGTCTCAAGGTTATTCAAAATCTGGCAATCCACCCAGAACTCTGGTTGTCATGCCAACAGAAGGAAAATATAGGTGGTAGGATATAGTCCTGCAGTTTTATTATTCCAGAAAAGTCCATTATAAACCCTTACTAAACATAATAATGCTTGAGCGACCTTCTACCAAGATTGTTCAAGTCAATCCGTCAAAAAACATGGCCGCTAGAGGCGGTGCGTATTTTACCATATATATTTTTTATGGCTATATTATTATAGAAAACTTTAAAAATCTTCTCGTCTAAAACCACTTGCCAGATTTCAACGTAATTGTATAGAAATGGTGTTACCAAGATTGTTAAAACCGGGTTAATTCACTAAAAACCATGACCGCCTGGGACGGAGCTTATTTTTCCTGTGTGGCTGTATGGAAAAAACGTTTTTAATATTTAATCCATTTTCTCGTGTAAAGCCACTAGCCAGATTTCAGAATAAATTTATATAAATGTTGTTTGTGTGACCCTCTACCTAAAGAAAAATCTTTAAACATATATTAAAACATCTCTCGTCTAAAATCACTGACCAAATTTCAAAATAAATTCATATAAATGGTATCTGGGTGTCTATTATCCTGTAGCACGATCATATGCCCTCTTGGGCCTCTTGTTTTAAAGGTTTACGTAGGTAAAAGTAAGTCAAAGTTTAAATATTTAGGAGCAAGTGAACTTAATTTTCGCTTCGCACTGTGGGCTCGCTCAAATTTAATTCACTTATTTTTAAAAGTAAAAAATAAAAAATAAATGTTTTCTTCTTTAAAATGATTTAAAATACTGCTGGTCCATTTTCAGAGGTTTTCGAATTATTATTTTTTGTGTGCAAACTTATGAAAAACAAAACATACTATATTTAGGTTGATTGACTGATTTAAATGTAAATTAAGAACAGGAATATTTATGCTACTTCACTGTGTACTTGTGCGATTCTTTTCCAATGATAAACACTAATTAAGGGTAAACTGTATAAGTTTGACTATATTAAAAGTCGCTGAACAATTCTACTTTAGTTAAATATATTTAGTTAACAGATTTAACTTTATCTTTCGGACAAGCAGCATAACTATTCCTGTTTCTTAATTAACATTTAAATGAGTCAATCAACCTAAATATAGTATGTTCTGTTTTTCATAAGTTTGCACAAAAAAATAATAATTCGAAAACCAATCAACTTCAAGAAAATGTAGTAATTTCTGTTTGTTTCAACGGATTCTTTTCTTTAATTATTGTACAATGTATTGTCTGTCTCTAAATTTGAAATTTGACACGAATAAGGATTACCCTGAGACTTTTAATCAAACTAATACAATAACGCAAATAATGCACGCTACCCTCGCCTGATATTCTAATAATGTAAAATAATGTGTAACCTCTGAAAATGGACCAGCAATATATCGAATCATTTTAATGAAGATAACAAGTTATTTATTTTTATATTTTTAAGAATAAGTGAATTAAATTTGAGCAAGCTCACTGTGCGAAGCGAATATTAAGTTCACTTCCTCCTAAATATTAATTAATTTTTTGAAACGTTTTTTCTATATTTAGCCATATAGGAAAAATAAGCCCCGTCCCCGGCGGTCATGTTTTTAGTGAATCAACCCGGTTTTAACAATCTTGGTAACTGGTCACCAAACACCATTTATATAAAATTACGTTGAAATCTGGCTAGTGGCTTTACACGAGATAATGTATTATTTTTCTAAAACGTTTTTCTATATTTAGCCATATAAGAAAAATAAGCTCCGTCCCCGGCGGTCATGGTTTTTAGTGAATAAACCCGGTTTTAACAATCGTGGTAAATGATCACCAAAATACCATTTATATAAAATTACGTTGAAATCTGGCAAGTGGTTTTAGACGAGAATATTTTTAAAGTTTTCTATAATAATATAGCCATATATGGAAAATACGCACCGCCCCTAGCCGTCATGTTTTTTGACGGGTCGCTCAAGCATTATTATGTTTAGTAAGGGTTTATAATGGCCTTTTCTGGAGTATAAAACTGCAGGACTATATGCTACCTTCCTATATTTTCCTTCTGTTGGCATGACAACCAGCGTTCTGAGTGGATTACCAGATTTTGAATAACGTTTAGAGATAACCACCCATAAATCGTTCCTGTGAAGTCTTACGATTTTTCGCCCAGTAGTTTCAGAGAAGATGTTGTTTAAAGTAAAATGTTTACGACGACGACGGAAGACAGCAGCGACGGACGAAATCTGACGACGGACAAAATAGCGATACCATGTTAGTTTTTATAAATGTTTAGACAATCGACAGCAAGAATGACTTCACAATTTAGCATTAAAAAATCGACTTCACTGATTAGCATATTTAAAATATTATTAATTCTTGCGAACTGGTTCTTTAACTCAAAACCCTTTCGCTTACCTGATGTGAAATAATAATGGGGACGTTTTCGTGATAAAAACGGGGTATATGCATGGATTTTGTTCATAATATGTGCAAAATTAAAGTACGCTTCAAGGATTTGCAAATTATTTCTGGTGCATTTTCAGACGTTTTCCAAAGTGTTTTCCGAAAGTACCAACTTTCACAAAAAAAAAGAATATCAGTTGAGAATAGCGTACACTTTTTTGCGTTCGAATGCGCTTTCTTTGGTAGAAAATGGTTAAAAAGTAAAAATCTGACCTCACTCTGAAGCTTTCAATGTGGGCGAATGTTTACAATGTTTTCCTCAATAATTATCCTCCCTTAGCCTCGTCCGTCGGACGGAGACGTAAAACGGGCGGTCTCGTGTATCGGTCTATCCTGAGATCACGTTAAAGAACCATAGGAATCTATTCAATAATAAGAGTAGGGCACGGTTCCCGGATTCCTATGTATCATTCCCCTCTTTCTGGGGCGGCTCTAAATAACCTATACTGTGTTGCTGAGCCGTTAAACAACATTCAATTCAATTAAAGAATTATCAATAATGACGTCATTTATTATGTGGTATGGTCACACCAGGGCTTTATATATAGCCCTGGTCACACTCATAGTCAAAGTTTCCGTAAAACTCTTTTTTTTTTGCTCTAAATGATATGTGTGTTCAAAGTAGGGTAATATTTTGTAAAAATTGTGCACTGTGCCACGTGAAATTTAGATAATGTTCGAGGTGTCCAATCTATTTGTTATATAGGTCTGTGCACAAACACATTGTAACGCTGATGAAAGTGTCCTACACATACATTGTCATCACACTTATATATTATTTTTTTCGTGTTGTTGCTTATTATCATATTAAAAACTAGGATCTTTTAAAAAATCCTTGTTAAAGCTAGTTGTTATAATTTTTATGTGCATGCCTAAAACTATGCCAATGTTCCGTTTTACCCTGAAAATTAAAGACAATGTTCCCTTGTTGCCAAAAAAAAAGAAGGTTATGTTCCCCTGTTCTCAAAAAAAACACTATAGGCCCTCATGTGGTGTGCTCAGCTATGTTTTTTTAATTCAATACATGGTACTAAATTTAAATAGATTAAACGCCCCAGTAGTAATTAAACATGACAAACACGCTTACAAAGAGCCATGCAATTTAAGTACTTAGTAGTTACCGTGAGACAGACGGACTTAAGGACGGACGGAAGAACGGATGGAAACTGACTGACGAACGGACAGGTGGATTTGGGCGGCCGAAACAAACTTCCAACTACATGTGTCGGTAGATTAAAACAACATTGTTTTTTTGCATTACTTGTGTCCAATTCAGTTTATGCGGTCTGTTAACTTGCCGGGAACCAGTAACTAAAGCGGAAGTAGGAAGTTCAAGCGGACAAAATCCTAAATTCAGGAAGTTTTGTGTTTTCTTTGTTTAAATGTAAGTGAATCATGTAAAAATTATGAAGATATTACCTTTTTTTATATTGTATCAGATAAACTTAAATTTAGCTACAGCCACGGGTTAAAACAGTGTAGTTCAGCTTGATGATTCACTCACTGCAGCTAGTTGGGTGGGTGGGGTATTAATTATTTCTATCTTCCAAACCCCTGATTGGACCTAGTGTCCTTTTCACCAGGCCCAGAGAATGATTATGAACCGTTTTTTTTTTCATTATGGCAAATTTCAAGTTATGACTTACATCAATAGAATGAGTTTTTGATGCTTTTAACGAAGTCAGACCTTTTTCAATTGTTCGCTTTGAGTACCACGTCAAAGTCTATTTTGCCTCTCCTTTTCCAATGCAAAATATAAACAAACATGGCTGCCGATTGACCCAGAAAAACAATATGTAGGCATGAACGCAGTGCTCACGGAAAATATTTTGACAGGCAGGCCCTGAATAATTTAATATGGACAGGCCCCGAATTAATTATACAGTAAATTATGGCAAAAAGGGAAAAGCCCCAACCAGATTTTGACAGGCCCAAGGCTTGTGGCTATCCTATTTCGTTCAGCACTGTGACAGACAACGGAAGTCAATATGGACAGTATTATTGACGATGATGGTTAGACAGCTTAGCTTCCGTTAAAAAATATTGAAATAGAGCGTATTTTTCATGATCACAATGTGTTTGAACAATTAAAAGCAATATTGTCTTTTGAGCTTAGTACATAAACTTAATTCTCGCAAATGAAACAAAATATTCCAAACCACATACAATCCATATAAATCCGAAGTTTGTATTTCCCTAGGCTACATACATGTACATCACCTTTTTCTTTGACCCTGCTTTGCCATACTAAATAACGTTGTTGTGAACTCAATAACATTGTGATGTAATACTTGTCAGTGGTGGTGACACAACACATCATACATATGACGTTAGGCCAAAAAAAAATTAGGTGTGTTTCCTATTGCATGCTCTAAAAAAATAGGGTAGTCATTTTCATTTTTTTTCTTTTTCTTTTTTTTTTTTGGAACGGTAAAACTATTTTTCTTCATCTTTTGCTTCAACAGACTTTTGTTCTTACTAATACAGTGTATTAGTAAAATAGTGACATTTCATTAGTATAAATGAAAAATTATGTGGCGATATAATAATTTGGGTACCCAGTGGCCCGGTTTACTCAGTTGTAAGCACTCGCCCTGTAAGCGACTTAGCGAGGGTTCGTGGGTTTGAGTCGCATTCTGGCCTAACTTTTTCCCCTTGGTTTACTTTAATAAGACAAAAGGAAGAACAGAAACAACCTGCATAGACTTGTTATTCACTTATTGGTTGAATTGAAAAGTCACATTTAGCTACAGCCCCAGACTCTATCACAGCCATTTTCCTAAAAAGGAGCTGCAACAGATCTAGCCCCAATATTCACAGTAATAAACTCCCTTGATAAGTGTGAAGTGCCACATGTCAGACTGGAGAGGTGTTTCGAGATACTACTCTTAAATAGAATAAGTTGCATGGCTTGTCCTGGTATTTAAGAAAGGGGAGAAATACAAAGCACAACACTACCGTCCTGTGTCCCTGACATCGCTGTTGGAGCATATACAGTTGCAACAACATAATGGCCCACTTCGACAGGCACAGACTACTCAAGGACAAGCAGCATGGCTTTAGAAAACATCGCTCCTGTGAGACACAGTTTATAACAACTATTCAAGAGATTGTACATGTATATAGGTCAGCGGAAGGTCGTTTCTTAAAAACTGCAAACTGAGGTTCATATTAGGCTAAATAAAATTATACCTGAGTTTACTGTAACCCGACTGAAAAAATAATCATGTTCACGTGATCACGGCCGACTCATGTGCTCATTGTCCTGCTGTTGGAACTGACCCTCTTCCAAACTTGCGAAAAATAAATTAAACTGTTTTATCCCTTTGCAATAATTGCAAGTGATTGGGAAAAGAGCCAGTTGTTGCCAGGCCTTTTGGGAAACGATAAAACATACACAATTTCATATTGTTATCTATTGTAGTTTTTAAAATATCACATTTTCCCATTCATCAAAGCTCATCGCCACCTTAAATGTAACTTCGCCAAAAAATAATAAAATAAAAAGCCTACCTACCTACCCTATTTTTTTCAGCAATGCTACAGTAAACACAGGTATAATTTTATTTGGCCTTAGAAGGAATACACACAACCGAGCCACAAGTACTCCCTAGACTAGGGAGTACTTGTGGCTAGAGTCACCTAAGGCACAGTAATTTGCCACCTCCTATTTTTAGGTTCATCATTGAGTTGCCCGCTTTGTATCACCATCTACAAAGACAGAACCGCTGGATGCATCACAAATATGTTATATGGGCTTAAATGGTAGAGCCTAGAAGAACAGTGACACACAAGCAGGCTGCTTGTAAATGCTCCTCAAAACCAACCATGGACTTGTTGATGTTAAGAACAGAACAGACAAAGCCACAGTAGAACCTGAGGCCAACAAAAAGTCTATCAAGCAAGAACCAACAAATGAGGCATACATGTAATACAAAAGTTTCTTCCCTGGAACTGTGGAATGATGATGTATTCGAACCAGCTACATGTAGGCCTACCTCTCCATGTTACCTCTACAGTCACCCTATAGGCCAACAAAAAGTCTCAAGCAAGATCCACAAATGAGGCATACATGTAATACAAAAGTTTCTTCCCTGGAACTGTGGAATGATGATGTATTCGAACCAACTACATGTAGGCCTACCTCTCCATGTTACCTCTACAGTCACCCTAGAAGTTTTAAGATTAGAGCCAGGCTGTCTCAGTAACTTTTTTTCCAACTTTCAAAATCAAGTAGTCCTGCATAGATTTTGGTAGTCGGCTAATTTTCAAAATATAAACCTCAGAATAAAGGGGTTTAAGCCAATCAAAATATACATAATGAAGGAAACAGTGGACATAAAATGAAAAATACTCCAAAAAGACGGATTCCATCTATTCAGTGAGTCACACATCTGCCTGTTGGCCTTACTCTGCAAGGTCAGGATGTCTTTTAAAGTCAGATAACATCAGGATCCACATCTTCTGGGTCATTCCAAATAGCCCGTAACAGCTTAATTGATTGTATTATATATTACTTTGATTGGAAATACAAACGTCTTGACCGTTTGCGCAGAAACAAATTTGAAACTGGAAACACGTGACGTATTTTTTTATTAAAGTATTTCTGATAATCCGCATTTAGTTTGTCTATATAATAACGAAGTTTCCCTCTTTGTTTATCTTTTTTTATTAATAAATGTATTGTCTTTCTGCCTCTCTGTATATCCTGGATAGCTTGTGTTCCTGTCTCAGCCAATCAGAAACGATACCAGTGTATTGGCAAAAATCAAACATTGTTCAGGAGGACTGTTCTGGGCGTTAGTCAAGATCATCTGCGACGCTTGCTTGTTTTCAAGATAAAAGTCTAGAACAGTCCTCGGTGACAAAGTTTGATTTTGCCGATACACTGGCCAAACTTCGGTGAAAAATTAAATTAAAGTTGTTTTATTATTTGTTATGTGTTATTACTAATTGGATGATTATATCTAAAAAAAAATGTCAAAAGTAGGTAGTCCAAGGGACTACTCAGCTTGGAGGTCTAGGTAGTCTGAGGCAATTTCTGGTGGTCTCGGACTACCGTTAGTGTCAAACCCTGCCAGCTCATCTGCCATGCATGACCCTGCAGAACAGATTACATTCTAACTATGGAAGAAGAAGGGATTTCTTACTGGGGCTGCAACAATACGGTCAGGCCTGTATTGCGATATGCCAAACCGGTATTGCAATACAGCTTAGGCCAAATAAAAAAATAAAGAAAATGTGTTTCCGGTGGCCCGGCCGAACCTATTTTTAAGGTAAAACTGCTTAAAGGGACACTGTCCGTAAGTAAGCATATATTGAGCATAACCAAATAACTGGCTGACTTTTATTCAGTGAAATGTATACATGAAAACATGAGGATAGACCCTAAGAAGTATGTAGGAATACATTCGTGAGTTTGAAAAAAAAAAAGTTTTAATTGTTATATGTAAATAAAGTGGGACCCACAATATTTACCTTTTCTGCGATCACGTGACTTCCATTAGCGCATTAGGTTTTCACCACAGTATGTATTGCGAAATATGTATAGCCCGCATAGCTCAGACGGGAGCATGGTGGACCACTTTACGCTCACGCACACTATTATTACGGTGAGTGTAATTTTAGTTTGGGCTGCGAGTTCAAACGCACAAAGCGGATTTACTTTTTTTTGTACCGCGATTGAATTCCGTTAAACAATCTTGCTTTTAATTAGTAAATATTCAATAATGTTTAGTGTGTAGTGTTTGCAAACATAATTATTGTGTGTTTTATAAGCTACAAGTTACGGACAGTGTCCCTTTAAGCAAACATTATTTATTTAATTTTTTTTTTTTATCAATTTGTTCTGAACAATGATTTATCACATAGCTACATCATGGAAATGAAACATAACACCATTCTAATATACATTTTCTGTAATCCACTGGGCACTGGAGGAATATGCAAATTATTACCAAATTACAAAATATTTAGGTAAGCCATATGATTTGTCTGGAATGTCATATGATGCATTCAGAGTTTTCCTTTCAGGTAAACAATGGGATGCTAATTAACTATTAAACTAATTAGTAAAATGCATGTTAAACCAGCGTTTTTTTTCACCATTTTGGGAATGGGTCCGTGACTGGTCAAATTGGGGAAAAACACGCGATTTTTCTCAAAATTGGGAAAAAACGCGCGTTTTTTCTGAGAATTGGGAAAACAATTTGTTTCTGTATTTTGTTCAATTTACACAGAAAGCAGAAGAAACGTCGAAAACCCTGGTAAAAAAACTGTATTAAGAAGATTATTCTAAAACATTTTACCATTTTGGGAAGAAAAATCTGGAATTGGGAATTTTTTATATAATTTTTTTAATTTTTTTTTTTCCCCCTCAAAATTGGGGAAAATGCTATTTTTTGACGATTGGGAACGGGTCCGTTTACCGGACCCGTCCAAAGAAGGGAAAAAAACGCTGTAAACAAAGGTCTTCTGGTTTAAAGTGTCCTGTTATTGGTAATAGGAATGCGCAATTTTATAACTGGGGCGGTCTTATATCGAGGTAAACTAACAACATCACAGAGAAACTTTCAGTTGTATCATCAATTTGTATGGGGTTTATGAGATAAATAGTATCTCACAAGATCTTGCTTAAAAAAAAAGCCTACTGACATACCCTATTTTGTTTAGAGCATGCAATAGGAAACAACTATTTTATTTATTTTTTGGCCTTAAGTAAAAAGCTTTGAGTTTGCTAATATTGCTACATGTACATTAATGTAACAAGCCGGTGGGGAAACACTTGCACATTTAATAAATTTTCAAGTAGAATTGATTCAAAACAGTGAGATTAATGAGTGTTTTTCAAATTACACATTTAATAGGGTGGCATCTGGCAATGCGGAGTTGTTCGTGCAGGCTGCTGAAAGTATGTGGACATTGAAATAACTTATAGCCCATGAAGTATTTTATGTAGACGACTTGGTCTGGCATCAGCCCTCCTCTGTTCCAGGGCATGCCAACCAAGATTGTTACACTTTCATAATGTTGAATAGGTGTTGATGACCCTGCATTGGATCATTTCTATATGATGGATACTAAGTTGTGGGTGGTGGGTGGCTTCAGACAGTAGACACATATCCGAGCTGAGATTTAACCATCATTATCATTTATGAATCTGTTTGTTTCTATATATTAGGCCAAACAAAAAAATATGTGTGGCTCAGAAAAACTGGCAAAAATGTTTGCATTATCAACAAAAATGTATTTTTTAATTTATTTTTTTTTTTAAATTTTTGCTTAAAAAGTTTTAGGGTCGGCCCCTTAAAATAGGGTCGATCGGGTTACTTAAACCACACATATTTTTTTATATTTGGCCTTATAGTTATTAAAATTGTGTGTGTCGCTGTGATCACTGGTGGGGGTGGCTCCAGGGCTTTAGACGCATACCTGAGCTGCTGTTTAATCATCATTATCGTTTATAAATCTGTTTGTTTCAGTATAGAATTTCGGTAGAAGATGTGGAAAGCCCAGGCTGGTGTGAAGGTGTCGGCACCACAGACTGGGGATGATGGTGATGACTGGGAAACAGAGGCGGATTTTGAGGTATGACTTGTTGTTCACTTCCTCTTACAGGACCACTTCAGTATTTACAAAATAAATGCTATAAACACTTAACAGACTGTTCAATGTGAGGGGGACGCCAATGCCTCAAGGCAAGTAGCAAAGCTTCCTTCTTCAAGTTAACATGGATTACTACTAGTATATGGAGCATCAACACAATTTTTAGCTCTACTGATCAGAGATTAGCAGAGCTTATGCCGTGGTGTCCGTCTGTCCGGCCGTCCGTCTGTCCATCCATAAACTTTTTTTGTAGCAACTACTCCTCTAAAACTACTGAATGGATTTTCATGAAACTTTTCAGAAATGTTGCCCATAAAGTCTAGTTGATCCTAGCAAAAATTCATGTTGATGTGAAATCCAAGATGGCCACCAAAGCTAAAAATAGATTTTTAAAATACAAGTTTGTAGCGACTACTTCTTGAAAACACTAAGTGATATTGATATGGGACTTTTTCTAAAATGATCAGCATGACATGATGTTTTTCCTTGTCGAAAAATCGTTTTGATTCGAGGTTAAACATGGCTGCCAGTGGCCATCTTTGTTTACATAGAGTTATTTAGTAAAAACTTGTATCGACTACTCCTCTGAAACTTCTCGACGGATTTCCATGAAACTTCACACGAATGTTGCTCTTGATGTCTAAATGATCCTAGCAACATTTCAGGTTGGTTGGAAATTCAAGATGGCCACCACAGCTAAAAATAGATTTTCAAAAAACCAATTTGTAGCGAGTACTTCTTGAAAACTATAAGTGATATTGATATGGGACTTTCCTAAAATGATCAGTATGGAATGATGTTGATCCTTGTCGAAAATTATTTTGATGCAACGTTAAACATGGCCGTCAGCGGCCATCTTTGTTTACATAGAGTTATATAATGAAAACTTGTAGCGACTACTCCTCTGAAACTACTTGACAGATTTTCATGGAACTTCACAGGAATGTTGCTCTTCATGTCTTATTGATCCTAGCAAAATTTCAGGTCAGCCGGAAATTCAAGATGGCCGCCACGGCTTAAAATATTTTTCAAAAAAACAAGTTTGTAGCAACTACTTCTTGAAAACTATAAGTGATATGCGTCTTTTTCTAAAATGATCAGTATGACATGATGTTGATCCTATTCCAACATTGTTTTGATTTGATGTTAAACATGGCTGTCAGCGGCCATTTTGTTTACATAGAGTTATATAATGAAAACTTGTAGCGACTACTCCTCTGAAACTACTTGACAGATTTTCATGAAACTTCAAACGAATGTTGCTCTTGGTGTCTAACTGATCCTAGCAAAACTTCAGGTCGGCCAGAAATTCAAAATGGCCGCAACGGCTAACAATAGATTTTCAAAAAACAAGTTTGTAGCGACTACTTCTTGAAAACTATAAGTGATATTGATACAGGACTTTTTCTAAAATGATCAGCATGACATGTCCTTGTCAAAAATCATTTTGATTCGGTCATGGCTGTCAGAGGCCATCTTTGTTTACATAGAGTTATCCAGTAAAAACTTGTAGCGACTACTCCTCTGTAACTACTCGATGGATTTTCATGAAACTTCACAGGAATGTTGCTCTTGAAGTTTAATTGATTCTAGCATAATTTCAGGTCGGCCGGAAATTCAAGATGGCCACCATGGCTAAAAATACATTTTCAAAATACAAGTTTATAGCGACTACTTCTTGAAAATTGATATGGGACTTTTTCTGAAATGATCAGTATGACATGATGTTGATCCTTGTCAAAAATTATTTTGATTTGATGTTAAACATGGCTGCCAGTGGCCATCTTTGTTTACATAGTTATATAATGAAAACTTGTAGCGATATTCCTCTGAAACTACTTGGCGGATATTCATGAAACTTCACAGGAATGCTGATCTAGGTATCAAAAACCTATCAGTAGAGCTTCAAGGTCATTGACCTCTTGTTTTTATTGTGCTAACAGGAATGTATCATTCCAGGACCACTCTCCTTTTACATTGAGATAATAATATGCAGAATGTGTATAGAACCTTCTCATCCGCAGAACTGCACAGAGTTGTAGAGTTGCTGCAAATTCTCTTGTAAACACTCCATTTTTCACTGGAATCGTGCTCATTGTTTTCTGCCACCACTCAGGCAGCATCTGAAACAAGACAGGGTGAAGATGAAGACCTTTAATGAACATGACAAAAATGACCAAAATGAACGCAAATTGGGGGTTGGGGATTACCCCTCTGCCTGGGTAAGCAGTAGCCCTATTCTTGCTCAGGAACCAAACGGTGATAGACTGTCTAAAAATAACTTCATTTTTTGACAGTGACAGTCATGAATGAGGACATCTTTTTAATGAAATGCTTTATTGTTATATTTTTAGAATGATGTCAGTGAAGAGCAACAGAGATGGGGAGCTAAGACAGTGCAGGGATCAGGTCATCAAGCTTCCCTAAGGTATACTATAATCTGACGACCTGTTGAAAGATGGCTATAAAATATACTATTTCCAACTTGTTTCGAAATTAATGAAAACAATAACCTGTTCAGTGTGTGACAAGTTTCCCTTCTGGTTAATATAAAATAAAACTTTCTTTGTTACATTAAGAAACAAGCTACGCAGCTTATACATATCACTCTCAATGGCACGGATGACAGTCCATGAAAACATGAGGATAGACCCTAAAAGTATGTAGGAATACATTCGTGAGTTTGAAAAAAAAAAGAAGTTTTAATTATTATTTGTAAATAAAGTGGGACCCGCAATATTTACCTTTTTCTGCGATCACGTGACTTTCCATTAGCGCATTAGGTTTTCACCATAGTATGTATTGCGTAATATGTATAGCCCGCTTAGCTCTGTTGGGAGCGATGTCCGACTACTTTTTGCTCACACACGCTATTATTACTGCGCGTGTAAAGAAAAGGTAATTTTAGTTTAGGCTGCGAGTTCAAACGCACAAAGTGGATTTTCTTTTTTTTTGTACCGCGATTGAATTCTGTTAAACGATCTTGCTTTTAATTAGTAAATATTGAATAATGTTTAGTGTGTAATTTTTGCGAACATAATTATTGTGTGTTTTATAAGCTAAAAGTTACAGACAGTGTCCCTTTAAATGTGCTCTTGATGTTTGATGAAACCCAGATAACCTGGGAAAGGGCGACCATCGAACCCTCACAATTAGAACACCATGCTAGGATGCCAGGGAAAATCGAAACCCAGGTTGCATTGGTGAGAAACGAATCCACTACCTATTGCAGTACACAAACACACTTCCTACTGATCAGGATTATAAGAATCCATCATGAGTATCCATGTGAGATAAGGAAATCTCACCCGAGGGTCAGAATTGTAACCAGGGACAGGCTCTGCCGAGTTCCTGGTGTAATTCTGATCCTGAGAGTGAGATTTATCTATCTCTCATGGATAAAACTCATGATGGATTCTTTTTTTTGCGAATCGTTGACATTTTGTGCGTTGATGTCGCCAAAAACTAGCATTTTAATGTTTTTTAACACAATGATGTCATACATCTGTTCACGTTATTGACGTCATTATTGTTGCACTTGAATTTTATCGCGACCCTAGGATGAGATGGAAATATCTAGCCCTGCTAAAATGACAGATATCCTTGTCTGGTATGCAAGAAAATTCATTGTTTCAGTATGAATCAACTCAGAGAGAATGTACAGAAAGATTACACAGACGTCAAGAAGAAAGAACTTGACAGCGGCCCAAAGGCTTCGTATGGTTACGGAGGAAAGTTTGGTGTACAGAAGGACAGAATGGATCAGGTATTCAGAAGACGACCAAGTGTTATTCTTATAAACCCTCTACCTATAAAGTCACAACATAGAGCAGATGTATTAGGAAAATGCAGATAAATGAACCACATTAAACAGTGTTTATCAAAATATAAGATCAAACATGCATGCAGGGCTGGCATACAGACCCAGTTGCGTTCAAGTACCCCAAAAATGCATTCCGTTTGCGTTTCGTTTGCCCTCCGTTTTAAATGCATCTTTTAAAAATGCAAAGCATTTGCGTTCTTGGATGCATTCAGCGTTCATAAACAAAACTACGCATTTGCGTTTGTTCAGTGTTGACCATGGAATCACAACATCTCTCAAGATTAAATCGCGCATGATATCTAGCCATGTGATTTTTATCATGAGTCGGCGACATGTTTATGTGATCATATTTAAGAATGGGTATTTTTGTTGACATTATTTGGTGTTGCACATGATGATTATTTTGTTTTCTTTCGGGTTTATGTTAGTTTCTTCAAAAGAGTAACATACGTAACACTATAATTATATTAAATGATATACCGGCCGTTTTTTATTAACATTGTTTTAGTTTTATATTGAAATAATTTAAAGTTTGTACTATAGGATAAGTAAAATATTTCCGATTTTGAATCAGTAAAAATTAAAGTAAATGTGTAATCGTGCTTCATCGGTTATTAACCACCATTTACACAAAGTAATTCTTTTTATTAAAATACTGAAAAACGCCCTTCATTTAAATAGAAATTTTAAATATCAACTCAAAAGGATAATACTAGAAGTTATCCAAAATAGCGAAATCATTTGCGTTCATTTCGTTCGTTTTCAGCGTTTATCATTTTAAAAAATGCATTCATCATTCATTTTTAGCTCGACTGATCAGAGATCAGCAGAGCTTAGGCCGTGGTGCGGCGTCCATCGTCCGTCTGTCTGTCTGTCCGTAAACTTTTATTTGTAGCGACTACTCCTCTGAAACTACTGGATGGATATTCATAAAACTTTACAGAAATGTTGCCCATAAAGTCTAGTTGATCCTAGCAAAAATTCATGTTGATGTGAAATCCAAGATGGCCACCAAAGCTAAAAATAGATTTTTAAAATACAAGTTTGTAGCGACTACTTCTTGAAAACTATAAGTGATATTGATATGGGACTTTTTCTAAAATGATCAGCATGACATGATGTTGATCCTTGTCTAAATTTATTTCGATGCGACTTTAAACATGGCCTCTAGCGGCCATCTTTGTTTACATAGATTTATATAGTAAAAACTTGTAGCGACTACTCCTCTGAAACTACTTGACGATTTTTTATGAAACTTCACAGGAATGTTGCTCTTGATGTCTAATTGATCCCAGAATTTTTTTAGGTCGGTCGGAAATTCAAGATGGCCACCATGGCTAAAAACAGATTTTTAAAAAAAGTTTGTAGCGACTACTTCTTGAAAACTGTAAGTGATATTGATATGGGACTTTCTCTAAAATGATCAGCATGACATGATGTTGATCCTTGTCGAAAATTATTTTGATTCGACATTAAACATGGGCGCCAGTGGCCATCTTTGTTTACATAGAGTTTGTATAGTAAAAATTTGTAGCAACTACTCCTCTGAAACTACTTGGCGGATTTCCATGAAACTTCACAGGAATGTTGCTCTTGATGTCTAGTTGATTCTAGCAAAATTTCAGGTCAGCCGGAAATTCAAGATGGCCACCACGGCTAAACATAGGTTTTTAGCTCTACTGATCAGAGATCAGCAGAGCTTATGCCGTGGTGCGGCGTCCGTCGTCCGTCTGTCCGTCTGTCTGTCCGTCTGTCCGTAAACTTTTATTTGTAGCGACTTCACAGCTGAAACTACTGGATGGATATTCATGAAACTTTACAGAAATGTTGCCCATAAAGTCTAGTTGATCCTAGCAAAAATACATGTTGATGTGAAATCCAAGATGGCCACCAAAGCTAAAAATAGAGTTTTAAAATACAAGTTTGTAGCGACTTCTTCTTGAAAACTATAAGTGATATTGATATGGGACTTTTTCTAAAATGATCAGCATGACATGATGTTGATCCTAGTCAAAAATCGTTTTGATTCAACTTTAAACATGGCTGCCAGCGGCCATCTTTGTTTACATAGAGTTATATAGTAAAAACTTGTAGCGACTACTTCTCTGAAACTACTTGGCGGATTGTCATGAAACTTTACAGGAATGTTGCTCTTGATGTCTAGTTGATCCTAGAAAAATTTCAGGTTGGCCGGAAATTCAAGATGGCCGTCACAGCTAAAAATAGATTTTTAAAAAATAAGTTTGTAGCGACTACTTCTTGAAAACTATAAGTGATATTGATATGGGACTTTTTCTAAAATGATCAGCATGACATGATGTAGATCCTTGTGGAAAATTATTTTGATTCGACGTTAAACATGGCTGCCAGTGGCCATCTTTGGTTACATAGAGTTATATAGTAAAAACTTGTAGCGACTACTCCTCTGAAACTACTTGACGGATGTTCATGAAACTTCACAGGAATGTTGCTCTTGATGTCTAGTTGATCCTAGAAAAATTTCAGGTCGGCCGGAAATTCAAGATGGCCGCCACAGCTAAAAATAGATTTTTAAAAAATAAGTTTGTAGCGACTACTTCTTCAAAACAATAAGAGATATTGATATGGGACTTTTTCTAAAATGATCAGTATGACATGATGTTGGTCCTTGTCGAAAATCGTTTTGATTTGACCTTAAACATGGCTGCTTTGTTTACATAGAGTTATATAATGAAAACTTGTAGCGACTACTTCTTTGAAACTACCTGACGGATTTTCATGAAACTTCACAGGAATGTTGCTCTTAATGTCTTATTGATCTTAACAAAATTTCAGGTCGGCCGGAAATTCAAGATGGCCGCCACAGTTAAAAATAGATTTTCAAAAAACAAGTCTGTAGCGACTACTTCCTGAAATCAAAATCAATCAGTAGAGCTTCAAGGTCATTGACCTCTTGTTAAAAACAAGTTTGTAGCGACTACTTCTTGAAAACTGTCAGTGATATTGATATGGGACTTTTTCTGAAATGATCAGCATGACAAGATGTTGATCCTTGTCGAAAATTATTTTGATTCGACATTAAACATGGCTGCCAGTGGCCATCTTTGTTTACCTAGTTATATAGTAAAAACTTCAACTTGTATCGACTACTCCTCTGAAACTACTTGACATATTTTTATGAAACTTCACAGGAATGCTGATCTAGCTATCAAAATCTATCAGTAGAGCTTCAAGGTCATTGACCTCTTGTTTAAAATGATAAATGCTGAAAACAAACACAATGAACAAAATGCATTTTTAAAATATAGATCATACAAAGTTCATTCTGCGTTCATTTTCTGT
Organism: Cyrtodaria siliqua; assembly: GCA_037043455.1. Taxonomy (NCBI): domain Eukaryota; kingdom Metazoa; phylum Mollusca; class Bivalvia; order Adapedonta; family Hiatellidae; genus Cyrtodaria; species Cyrtodaria siliqua. The sequence continues at coordinate 312,085 of JAWPHD010000597.1, forward strand.
TCGTTCTGCGTTCGTTCTGCACTTATTTGTACTTGAGTGCAACGGGGTCTCAATAACATTCGCAAACTTGTAGAATGCGAGTTGATATGAGAAAAACGTGAATTGAAAATTGTCATCACTCACAAAAATCTGTGAGTGCATCTTTTCTGTACAAAGTTAATAGCATGATTGATAGAGTGATCAAAAAAATGAAAGTGAGTTGTCGTCTTTTACAACATGATGAAACTTAGTTTTGTATAACATACTAGTTATGCACAGAAATGTTTTGACCGAAAGGAGAGAAAAGATGCCAACAGGAATGCATGTTAGCATTTGAAAATATTTGCACTTAAAAAAAAAGCAAATGGTTGAAAAGGTTAAATTCTACACCTGGCAAGGATTGTAAATAAAGTTAAGCATATGTCTCACTGCTTCGTAGACAACGTCGTGATATGACTTAAATTCATAATTGTTAAAAGTAGTGATGTACCGATTAATCGATTGTAACCGATCATTGGTTACCAATTATGATAATCGATTATGGAAGTCTATAATTGATCATTGGTAAAACGTAAAAATGCACTTTAATTAATGCTAAAAAAATAAATAAACCTGATAATACAGGAGACAACTTACGAATTACACTTGTGAAGATGAGCTTATACAGAAATAAACATGTTTCTATCAATTAGAATTATTTTCTGATTAACAATGGCATTTGAAACAAGACAGGAAAGAATACTTACTTACCGGGTATTCAGAAAGTTCAAGGCTTGAAACACAGATTAACATGCACGTTATACTTACATCAATTGACTAACCGATTATAACCGTTGATTGATTGCCCATCACTAGTTAAAAGCGATACTGAACTCCATATGCTGAAAGAGATATACAAAAGCTAATAGTTTACAAATAGTCGGCTGTTTTTCTAAAAAAAAACAATAAATCAAGTGGCTAACGCGGAACAGTTGCATATTGTTCTTTATTTACTAATAGTTACAACCGGAGGCCCCGGGTTCAATCCTCCGTGGTGCCACTGAGTTCCGTCGGTGTGTTCTTGGGCAAGACACTTTTCCTTAGCCTCGTCCGTCGGATGGGGACGTAAACCGGGCGGTCCCGTGTATCGGTCTATCCTCCGAGCACGTTAAAGAACCATAGGAATCTATTCGATAATAAGAGTAGGGCAGGTCCCCGGATTCCTATGTATCCTTCCCCTCTCTCTGGGGCAGCTCTTAATAACCTGTTCTGTGTTGATGAGCCGTTAAACAACATTCAATTCACATTCATCCTGCGAAATGAACTGTTTTCACAATGAAAGCCTGTAGACAAGAAAATAATCATGTTAACGTCACCCATGTTCATGGCCGTGGCTTCTCTACAGTAAAGAAGAGACGGCCAGGGAGGTTCTGTTGCTATGCTGAGTGCACTACAAGTTGTAACACTAACATACATCCTGCATGTATTGTCAGAATACTCTTAAATGTGTATTCCCAGCATGCAGGGTTCAAAGTAGAAGCAACAAGGCGCGCTCACTCAGAAATGAATGATTATTTTTTGTAAAACTGTTGATAAAAAAGTATTCGTCAGGCTTGTACCTACATGTACCTATACACAGATACGCAGCTGCATAATGAAAATCTGAGATGCAAAACCTTTTTTTACCGTATTTTATACATTATTTGAACGTAACGGACATATGGAGCTTGATGGCATGACACTAATTTACTCTTGTGTAGTAAAAATATCAAAATCTGTAAGAAAATTTGTGTATTTTTGGTTCATAAATTTGCTACCAAAATATACGCCAAAACGCACAATTTGGCATCTGTATTTTTAAAAAACTCTGGGGGAGCATGCCTCGGACCCCCTTAGGCTTAGCACGGTTAAACCCAATGGTTCTTGTGTAATGGGAAAATGCCTCCAGGTACGCCTTCGTACGGAGAGATGGAAAATCACAAGACATATATAAGGTCTGTTCCATTGATATTGATGTTTAAACTGGCTGAAACACTATACAATTTGATAGATGTGTATTATCGTGACATTTCTTACTACAATGATAGAATTTTTATATAACTTGCATTGAGGATGTGTTTTAAACAATTTGAGATGTGGATGTTCGTATTTTTGATTTGCATAGCTATGTACTAACACAGTTTGAATGAATACCGCAGAGCTCACGGTAAGCTTTAATGTCAGATGGTATTGTATGCACTAAATACATATGCAATGCTGATTTCGCATTTATTAAAGAGTAAAGGACAAGGTATGATAAGGGGGTATTTTGGCACCCAATATATTCAAAATGCAAAAGAAGAATATTTAGATATAATCTGTTGTGCATATTGTGTCTCAAAAATGGCATTTTTTTTGTAATTTTGTAGATTTTGGACCTTTCTGGGCAAGATTTTGATCCTAAAAATATAGAGCGCACCTCCGAGCACACACAGTTTTTTGGCTGATGATGCATCCCTATCAAGTACCTGTTTCAACAAAAAATCAGCTGTGCTGGAGGGTGCGCTCTGTATTTCCAAGACCAAAAACTCATCGAAAACTGCTGAAAATGAACAAAAATGTCATTTTTTGAAAGAGAAGGCCTTGTTTGTGAGGCTCTTAAACTCATTTAGAGCCTTCAAACGTACTTGTTATGAGTTTTAATATTCATTCAGTTCATTTGTAGCTAAACTAGATATTCAAGACTTGTGCATTAAAACTTTCACTATTGGGAGCCAATTTTGTCCCTTATCATACCTGGTCCTTTTATAGAGTTTGTTGTTTTTAACTAGTACACACAACTATGCTAGTTTTGTAAATTGTCAATGCTGATTTTTACACATCTAATTTATTTCTTCAGTTATGATATCCCAAATTGTAATGCTGAAATTCAAAAGTGCCTTCCTGAGGTCCCATGTATGTGTAAATGGAATAGCCCTTACAGGAATTGCCCTTGTTTCTCATTCACTTTGAAGAGAAAAAACTGGTAGAAAAGGTTATCTGGAGTTCTGCATTACTGTGTCCATTGTGTTTGTCAAATTGATAGTTACTGTTGAATAAACAGGGACCTTACATGAGTACTCATTCATTATTGAATTTATTAAACAAGTTGGCAAAATGATATACATGTAATGCGAGGCTTTTGCCGAGCATTATATCATTTTTACTAACGAGTTTAATAAATTCAATAATGAATGAGAATGAATGTTAGATTCTATTTATCACATAACTCACATATCGACTTTTATTGCATTTTGTCTGTCGCTTTAACACGTGAAACCGACATAGTCATAATAAACCGTGGGTATTGGATTATATAGTCATTATCGATTTTTTTTGACAGCGCGTGCTAGAATATACAACTGGTTGTATATCGAAAATATAGTAAGGTGTTATTCCACTCCCACACCGTAAGTTATGTGATAATGTACATGTATGCAACAAGTGCTTTTATAACCGATAAAAATAATAAAACTCCATCTTGCATAATGTTACAGGGTTCAGTGCAATACAGCTAAAACTAGTATATTGGTTGTTTAAGTCTATGCAAACTAAACAAAGCATGAATGTTTGCAATGTATCGTTAAAGCTTGAACTGGACCGGTAGTATTAACAATCTACCATTAAACATGTTAAAGGGTTCAGTGGATACAGCTTTAACTTTGATATTGTTTGTTTAAGTCTATGCAAACTAAACAAGCATGAATGTTTGCAATGTACCTTTAAAGCTTGATCTGGACTGGTAGTAACAGTCTACCAGGTACAGTCAGTAACACGGCTTCCCTGTGTATGTATATTGGTATATATATGTATGATCATTGCATGTTGTTTTATTGTCATAACCAGTCGGCTGTTGGAGCGGACTACCAAGCTGATTTATCGAAACATGCAAGTCAGACCGATGCTGCGAAAGGATTTGGTGGAAAGTATGGTGTACAGGCGGACAGAAAAGACAAGGTATATGTGTAACTTGGTTGACGGCAATATTGTCTGTTTATGCAATTAACGGTCAAAAGTGCTCGATAACTTTTGAGTCGGTGTATAGAATTTGATAATGCTTTTATTGAAAAATCTCAACATGACGTGCTCGCAAATAAACCCCAAGTCTCTCCTCAAGGACTCCAGGTGACACTGGGGTGTCAACGGTCAAAATGGGTATTTTCCTGTCTTCTTTATGACTTGAACTAGTGAAAGTATTATTCGTACTAGCTTACAAAAAGGTTAATGCCAACAATGTTTGGCATACATCTGTCAGGCCACTTTTATCAAGGTCAAGGCCACATTTGGGGACATGGTAAGAAGCGGGTATTTCATTTCAGCTATAACTTTTGAACCTGTGAAGGGATATTGATATATACACAAAGATTAACATGATAATGTGTTGCAAACAAACAACTGTCCAGGTGACAGTGCGGTCAAAGTACATATTTGAGTGTCTCCTTTATAATTTTTTAACCAGTGGAGGAATGTTTATGATATTTCAAATAAACGTTTATGTCAACAAAATGATATGTCACAAAGTCATGAAGTTCACGGCCACATGACTGTTCATGAAGTTCAAGGCCACATGACTGTTCATAAAGTTCAAGGCCACATGACTGTTCATGAAGTTCAAGGCCACGTGACTGTTCATAAAGTTCAAGGTCACTGATCACGTGATCATGTCTTTTCGCATAGAATCCATCAGACTGGTTATAATGATTTTTTGCTTATAAACTGAGTAGTAATTTTGTCCTGGAAAATTAGGTTGAAATTAAATATGTGTGGATTACTAGCATATATACATGTACATATTATTAATATTTTGTATGTATGGATAAGTTTTTTAAGATGTTGCATCATTCTCAGTTTTTGATTTGATGTAACTAATTAACAAATAGTTAGTTACTAACAAAATGTGATCTAACATGTACATGATGTAGTTAATACTAATATATGCATAAACTTAATTTAGGAATGTATTCAAGTACATGTAGTGTATGCATTTGTAGGAATTGGAAGACTCTTAAGTAATATTACTAACAATACATTAATTAAGTGGGAAATGATGACCGTTGTTTGTATCTACATGTATCAGTTCAAGCATACCAGGTAAGGACCTATTTCCAGCCTATTGTATTTGTGGGAATGGGGAGAGAATGTGTATATTATTAGGTAACTGTAAATCCCTGTTAGATGTACAGTTGCATGAGAAAATGGTGTTATTCAATTTTATATCAGATGATGAGGCCCTTACAATACAGTTTTTGTATGAAGCCAACATATTAAAACATAAATGCAGGTATTTCATTAGTTGAGTTTTGGTTTTGTTTTTGTCTTAAAAGAATGCAATATCAACAAAGTTGTGTATTTAATACAGTTAACTTGTTAATTTGTTGTTGTTTTCTTCGTAGAAGTAAAGGTCAAAGTATTGTATACTGCAATACCCTAGATTCTGTTCAATATAACAATGCTATTTAAAGAAAAATAATTCACTCGTGCCTCAATTTATATACCTGAAATTTCAAGGTCAGTTTATACATATTTTTCTTGTGTCTCTTAACCCTCCAAAACTATAAAGCCTAGCTTCACCAAACTGTGTGGGCATGGTCACTATGAAGTAGAGGTTCACATAGTTTGGATGTTTGATTTTACACTTCCTGCCAGAGTAATGGACCATTTTGTAGTTTAAACTTAAAACCTGTTTTCTCCTCCTCTAAACCTACAAGACCTGGCTTCATCACACCAGCAAGTGGAGGTGTTTATGTCATTACCGAATTTTATTAGGCAAAATTATTCCATAGTTATTTCCCCTTGAACATTCTAGAATGTGTATTAAACAGATATTTAGGTTGCTTTCAGTTGCTTTAAAATTAGCCAATATTTTCGGATTCTGATGTTAAAGGATGCTAACTTAGCCACCAATAACGGCCCATCCACACCATGTTAAAGGATGCTAACTTAGCCCCCAATACCGGCCCATCCACACCATGTTAAAGGATGCTAACTTAACCCCAATACCGGCCCATCCACACCATGTTAAAGGATGCTAACTTAACCCCAATACCGGCCCATCCACACCATGTTAAAGGATGCTAACTTAACCCCAATACCGGCCCATCCACACCATGTTAAAGGATGCTAACTTAACCCCGATACTGGCCCATCCACACCATGTTAAAGGATGCTAACTTAACCCCAATACCGGCCCATCCACACCATGTTAAAGGATGCTAAATTAACCCCAATACCGGCCCATCCACACCATGTTAAAGGATGCTAACTTAACCCCAATACCGGCCCATCCACACCGTGTGGTGCCCGGGTGCCCCGTTTGGTCACAAGGCAAAGAATAGGGCCACTGCAGATCCCTTTGGAGGGGTAGGCAGAGGGGTAGAATCCCCCCAAATTCATGTTCATTTTATCATTTTTTGTTCATGTTCATTAAAGGTCTTCATCATGATCCCTGCATTGTTTCAGGTGCCATCTCGCTCACATCAAAAGAGCAGTGGCAGAAAAACAATAGACGTCACGTAAATGGAGTTTTTACGATAGAATTTGCAGCAACTCTGCAGTTCAGTGTGAGAAGGTTCTAGGCCCATTTTTAGCTCTACTGGCCAAGGGCCAGCAGAGCTTATGGGATGGTGTGTTGTCCGTCTTCCGTCGTCCGTCCGTCGTCCTTACGTCCGTTAACTTTTGCTTGTGTACACTCTAGAGGCCACATTTCTGATGCAATCATCATGAAACTTTGTCAGAATGTTTGTCTCAATGAAATCTCGGTCAAGTTCGAAAATGGGTCATGTGGGGTCAAAAACTAGGTCACTAGGTCAAATATTGGAAAAACCTTGTGTACACTCTAGAGGCCATATTTTTGACCCGAGCTTGATGCAACTTTGTCAGAATGTTTGTCTTAATTATATCTTGGTCAAGTTTGAAAATGGGTCATATGGGGTTAAAAACTAGGTCACTAGGTCAAATACTTGAAAAACCTTGTGTACACTCTAGAAGCCGTATTTCTAACCCAATTTTGATGATACTTTGTCAAAATGTTTGTCTTAATTATATCTTGGTCAAGTTCAAAAATGGGTCACATGGTTTAAAAACTAGGTCACTAGGTCAAACTTTGGAAAAACCGTGTGTACACTCTAGAGGCCATATTTTTGACCCTATCTTGATGAAACTTTCTCAGAATGTTTGTTTCAATGAAATCTCGGTCAAGTTCAAAAATGGGTCATGTGGGGTCAAAAACTAGGTCACTAGGTAAAATACTTGAAAAAACTTGTGTACACTCTAGAGGTCATATTTGTTACCCAATCTTGATGAAATTTTGTCAAATTGTTTATCTTAATTATATCTTGATCAAGTTCGGAAATGGGTCACATGAAGTTAAAAACTAGGTCACTAGGTCAAATATTGGAAAAACCTTGTGTACACTCTAGAGGCCATATTTTTGACCCGAGCTTGATGCAACTTTGTCAGAATGTTTGTCTTAATTATATCTTGGTCAAGTTTGAAAATGGGTCACATGGGGTTAAAAACTAGGTCACTAGGTCAAATACTTGAAAAACCTTGTGTAAACTCTAGAAGCCGTATTTCTGACCCAATCTTGATGAAACTTAGTCAAAATGTTTGCCTTAATTATATCTTGGTCAAGTTCAAAAATGGGTCACATGGTGTTAAAAACTGGGTCACTAGGTCAAACTTTGGAAAAACCGTGTGTACACTCTAGAGGCCATATTTTTGACCCGATCTTGATGCAATTTTGTCAGAATATTTGTCTCAATTATAGCTTGCTAAAGTTCGAAAATGGGTCACACAGGGTCAAAAACTAGGTCACTAGGTCAAATACTTGAAAAACCTTGTGTACACTCTAGAGGCCATATTCCTGACCCGATCTTGATGAAACTTTGTCGAAATGTTGTCTTAATTATATTTTGGTCAAGTTCAAAAATGGGTCCCATGGGGTCAAAAACTAGGTCACTAGGTCAAATACTTGAAAAACCTTGTGTACACTCTAGACACCATGTAGTACGACTCGATTCATCAATGGTATAACAGCCAGTAGAGCGTTCACAGGCCCTCTTGGGCCTCTTGTTCATATTTTATCTCGATGTACATGGAAGATGAGCCTGGCATGTTCGTGCCTGTTAGGCGCCATATAACCTGTAATGTGTTGGTGCGCCTTAAAACCCCAATTCAATTCAATTCCATCCACACCATGTTAAAGGATGCTAACTTAACCCCAATACCGGCCCATCCACACCCTGTTAAAGGATGCTAACTTAACCCCAATACCGGCCCATCCACACCATGTTAAAGGATGCTAACTTAGCCCCTAATACCGGCCTATCGACACCATGTTAAAGGATGCTAACTTAGCCACCAATACCGGCCCATCCGCACCATGTTAAAGGATGCTAACTTAGCCCCCAATACCGGCCCATCCACACCAAGTTAAAGGATGCTAACTTAACCCCAATACCGGCCCATCCACACCATGTTAAAGGATGCTAACTTAACGCCAATACCGGCCCATCCACACCATGTTAAAGGATGTTAACTTAACCCCAATACCGGCCCATCCACACCATGTTAAAGGATGCTAACTTAGCCCACAATACCGGCCCATACACACCATGTTAAAGGATGCTAACTTAGCCCCCAATACCGGCTCATCCACACCATGTTTAAGGATGCTAACTTAGCCCCCAATACCAGCCCATCCACACCATGTTAAAGGATGCTAACTTAGCCCCCAATACCGGCCCATCCACACCATGTTTAAGGATGCTAACTTAGCCCCCAATACCGGCCCATCCACACCATGTTAAAGGATGCTAACTTAGCCCCCAATACCGGCCCATCCACACCATGTTAAAGGATGCTAACTTAGCCCCCAATACCGGCCCATCCACACCATGTTAAAGGATGCTAACTTAGCCCCCAATACCGGCCCATCCACACCATGTTTAAGGATGCTAACTTAGCCCCCAATACCGGCCCATCCACACCATGTTAAAGAATGCTAACTTAGCCCCCAATACCGGCCCATCCACACCATGTTAAAGGATGCTAACTTAGCCCCCAATACCGGCCCATCCAGTTTCCCTATTTTTTAAATCTTATTAATTACGGTTGAAGCTAACCTGCTTGCTTACTTTCGAAGATTTGTACATTATCGAGCTTGACCCATTGTCCCCCGTGTGGTTGTCGTGATAGAATACAACCATTGCAAACACACCGTCATATGCAGAGGGGTAGGACCCCCACCATTCATTTTGTCATTTTTTGTTCATGCTCATTAAAGGTCTTCATCATGATCCCTGCATTGTTTCAGGTGCCATCTTGCTCAAATCACTAAAAGCAGTGGCAGAAAAACAATAAACGTGGCTCCAGCGTAAATGGAGTTTCGACGATAGAATTTGCAGCAACTCTGCAGTTAAGGATGAGAAGGTCCTAGGCCCATTCTCCATATTTTATCTTGATGTACATGGAGGATGAGCCTGGCATATTCATGCCTGTTAGGCGCCATATAACCTTTCATGTGTTGGTGCGCCTTAAAACCCAATTCAATTGACCCATTGTCAGATGAACCTCCTTCATGTCTCGGCAAGCAATTGTTAGAATACTGGTATATTTTGAATGCATTGTACTTCTAGTATATTTAACAACAAATCAAGTAATTTGTTCATGCGGCTGTAATTTTTCTCCCAAGTTACTATAAAACTTGATAGGTTTATATTAATTTAATATTGTCTTCCGTTAATTTGTTTAGACAGCTGTTGGTTTCGACTATGAAGGAAAAACAGATAAACACGCCTCTCAGAAAGGTTAGTTTTTCATTTATTTACCTTAATGCAGGTTTATATTGAATTGCTTTTTCTCTCCAAATTAAGGTCCGAGTGGTGATTAGAGATAGCATGTGATGGTAAAATTGAGAATTGACAGACATTATGCATTAAACTTATTTAATAAAGTGACAATAAACATCTTTACAAATGATACACAGTCAAATATGTATTAAATAAATCACTAAAGGGAAGAAAAATTGGGTCTTTAACCCATAACCCATTACAGATATATAATAGACTGTTCTTTCTTTAAATTAAGACCATTCCATTTAGGTGACAAGGTGGTGTTTTGGGGAAAATGACTGATCAGCAGCCGGTCATTGTAAACCTTGATCAGCCTGCGAGTTACATGTACCCGCAGGCTGATCTGGGTTTACAATGGACGCAAAGGCTATTATAGTCGTGCTTAGCGGGTTAAGTGTCTCTGCACATAAAGGCACAAAAAGGGTGAAGATCAGGAAGACTGTACTTCTTCTTCATGTGTCGGGGGCGTCCGTGGCCGAGTGGTTAGAGTCTCTGACTTGCAATCACTTGCCCCTCACCGCTGTAGGTTCGATCCCTCAGGGGCCTAGGAATCTTTATGTGAGGAAGCTATCCAGCTGGCTTGCGGAACGTTGGTGGTTCTACCCAGGTGCCCGCCCGTGCACGAAAATTGCCCGGAGGGGCACCTGGGGTCTTCCTCCACCAGTGGAAGCTGGAAAGTCGCCATATGACCTTAGCTGTTGGTGCGACTATAAAATCCAATTCAATTCTTCATGTGTCACTGTAGATCAAAGGGTTGATCTTGAAGTTTTAAACAAATTAATACCTGTACTATTGTTGAGTTATGTCCCCTTTCAGATTACTCCACTGGGTTTGGAGGTAAATATGGTGTACAGAAGGATAGAGTTGATAAGTCAGCCGTGGGCTGGGACCACAAGACAGATGCAGCCCAACATGAATCACAAACAGGTAACAAAGTGTTTATTTTAGTTTAAACTTCTTTATTTTGACATCAGTTGTAATGAAAGCTCTCTGAACTCTCTGCCACAAATGTTCACCATATCGAGACAACGTGCAGAGCGCAACTTCCAGCCACATCCGTTCAAGGTCAAGGTCACACTTAGAGGTCGAAGGTCATGTGCACTGTATTTTGTGTCTCCACCATATCTCTTGAACTGCTTGAGGGATTTGGAAATAACTTGCCACAAATGTTCACCGTATGGAGACGACGTGCAGAATGCAACATCCAGCCACGTCCGTTCACGGTCAAATTCACACTTAGAAGTCGAAGGTCATATGCACTATATTTCATGTTCTCTCCATATCTATTAAACCGCTTGATGGATTTTGAAATTACTTGGCACAAATGTTCACCATATCGAGACGACATGCAAAGCACAACTTCCAGCCACGTCCATTCAAGGTCAAGGTCACACAGAGGTCGAAGGTCATATGCACTATATTTCGTGTCCTTTCCATATCTCTTGAACCGCTTGAGGGATTTTGAAATTACTTGGCACAAATGTTCACCATTTCGAGACGACGTGCAGAGTACAACTTCCAGCCCACTTCCATTGAAGGTCAATGTCATACACAGAGGTCGAAGGTCATATACACTATATTTCGTATCCTCTCCATATCTCTTGAACCGCATGAGGTTTGAAATAACTTTGCACAAATGCTCACCATATCGAGACGATATGCAGAGCGCAACTTCCAATCACATCTGCTCACGGTCAAGGTCATATTTAGAGGTTGAAGGTCATATGCACTATATTTCGTGTCCACTCCACTCTTGATGTCTCCCTGGATAGAACCAGTACTAAGCAAATGCAGATAAAGTTTCCTGCTCAGGGACACAACACATAGTCATGGGTCCAAAGCTCTACCACTAGAACACAACGCTCCTGTAGACAAATTATTTACACATATGCCTCACACATACATATATTTGTAGTTTAACTACATGTAAAGCTGGTATTAATTCTGCACTGCATTACAAAAATATAATGTGTTGAAGAGTCTCAATCTGAACTTATTGCCTTTACCAACTACTGGTTCTTGGGCATGTTCCATCCATGCCCAGTGTTCGTCTTTCAACACTGCAAGCCCTTCCAAAATATTGTAGTGCCTCCATGGTCAAGGGGTCAACGACGTGATTTTTAAAACCTTCTTGCCTCTCACCGCTGCGGATTTGAATCTCTACGCCAGCTCGACTTGTACGTGAGAAAGTGTTGATTCTTGTGGATGGTGGGAGGTATACCGTACCGGTTCTACCCTGGAATAAGTGGGTGGCCTGCCTCCACCACCAAAATAAAAAACAAAATCGACCTTCATACATAGCCTAAAATTTAATGTGCTGGGAAATGATTTTAAACACCAAACAAAAAAATCCACGATATTATAATTGAAGATTGAAGCAAATATACGCTATGATATTATAATTGTTTGGTCAAAGGAAGGTAACTCCTACAACTGGTACTTGTTTGAGTTTACACAGAGTTGTCCTTCTTTATGATGACATCATTGACCATGCATATACGGCCCATCTAAGCAAAATTAATGCATGCACAGTTTTTGACAACAAAACTGTTGATTATTCTTATCAAATGTTGATCTAAATTGCCTGAATCATGACCTAAGTGAAACTATCGCTTGTTTAAAAGAAATAAATTGAAAACTGGGTTTGAGGATGTAATTGAGTTTCCACTTTATGTCCATAGCAACGCAATATACAAGTTTGCTGCTTGCTTCCAGTCATAAATAGAAGATAAACAGTCAGGAAAAAATAGTTTCGTCTGGAAAATGAATGCATGATTGTTTACTTCAGTGACAGAAAGTGGCCAAGGACAGTACACTTAGCCATAATAATATTTGTTTATTTGTATGGTGTTTCACGTCATTTTCAACGCATCTAAGGTTATATATGACGGTTGTTTTTTGGTGGTGGAGGCAGACCACCCACTTTTCCTGGGTAGAACCAGTACTGTACACCTCCCGCCATACGTAAGATCGACACTTCCTCACAAGTCGAGCTCCCAGTGGTATTCGAACCCATTATAATATCAGTGTCATTCAGTTTCATTGTACTTTGCCTTACTACATGTGTCCTGTCAATTGGATGACTCGGATGTTATTGTTGAATCACCATATCCACCTAAATAGTTGACTTAACTTCTTATTACACCAAGCAAGTATTCTTTTATTTTCCAATAAAAAACATGAATGAACCCACATCAGAATTTTCTAAGAATACGCTTGAAAAAGTTTGTAAGAGCAGAAAGATCAACAAATGAAGAACTCAGTATCCATTAGGTATCTAGGATAAAGGCAAAGATTTCCAGATAAAAGGACCTATATTTTTAAAGAGTATTCAAAGAGAGATAACTCACTAAAGTTCCCCATTGAAACGGGTAACTAAGTGGTCTTAATTTATATACATGTAACTGTAATAGAAACTATGAACACCCCATAGTATAAAAATTTGATTTTATTCAGAAGTAAGTTTAGTATACTAAACGGAATAACATGCACTTGCAACAGAACTTAAACGCCCACCGGGCTTGAAAATAGGTCATCAGAAAATAAATCTAACAAAAATTGTTATGCAATTCTGTTGGAATATATATGGTTAACATAAAATGTTTTGACAAAAAAGAAAAAAAAAATATATATATATTTAAAATAAAATTTGGGGGCGTAAAGAGTTCCGTTTAGCATAGACTGATATTAAGATAATATTCAAAATTGACCTGAAGGCTTTTGCCAAGTAGGTTAAAACATGGTAGCTCCCCCCAACCTCCCCACCACACACCACCATGAAGTGCTGATAATTATAGCTGCATACACATTACATCATGTGACTGGTAAAATAAAAAAAGATATATATCCAGGAATGGGTAGGCATGTTGCATGTTAGAGTAATAATTAAATGTGTTGGAGAGGGCACGCTTTTTCAAAACATCCATTCCAACTTAAAATAATGTTGCCATTTCATCGATTTCCCTCTGCTTTGTATCGATTACGATGTTGCAATTTGTTTTCAAAGTATTACTGGCAGCCAATGAGGTCAAGAAGTCTTGGAGCCAGAAGTTCAAAGTTTGGGAAATTGCATCAAATGAAATTATTTTCTTTACTTTTAATATAAAAAATATGTATGAAAAGTACATGAATACTTTGTCTTTCAGATCATGCGAAGGGTTTTGGTGGTAAATATGGAGTACAGAAGGAGAACATGGACAAGAGTGCATTAGGGTGGGACCATCAGGAAAAACACGCTTTACACGAGTCGCAGCAAGGTAGGAGGCAACTGTTACTTTACACAAGTCACAGCAAGGTATGAGGCAACTGTTACTTTACACGAGTCACAGCAAGGTATGAGGCAACTGTTACTTTACACGAGTCACAGCAAGGTATGAGGCAACTGTTACTTTACACGAGTCACAGCAAGATAGGAGGAAACTGTTACTTAACACGAGTCACAGCAAGGTATGAGGCAACTGTTACTTTACACGAGTCACAGCAAGGTATGAGGCAACTGTTACTTTACACGAGTCACAGCAAGGTATGAGGCAACTGTTACTTTACACGAGTCACAGCAAGGTAGGAGGCAACTGTTACTTTACACTAGTCACAGCAAGGTATGAGGCAACTGTTACTTTACACGAGTCACAGCAAGGTATGAGGCAACTGTTACTTTACACGAGTCACAGCAAGGTATGAGGCAACTGTTACTTTACACGAGTCACAGCAAGGTAGGAGGCAACTGTTACTTTACACGAGTCACAGCAAGGTATGAGGCAACTGTTACTTTACACGAGTCACAGCAAGGTATGAGGCAACTGTTACTTTACACGAGTCACAGCAAGGTATGAGGCAACTGTTTCTTTACACGAGTCACAGCAAGGTATGAGGCAACTGTTACTTTACACGAGTCACAGCAAGGTATGAGGCAACTGTTACTTTACACGAGTCACAGCAAGGTATGAGGCAACTGTTACTTTACACGAGTCACAGCAAGGTATGAGGCAACTGTTACTTTACACGAGTCACAGCAAGGTATGAGGCAACTGTTACTTTACACGAGTCACAGCAAGGTATGAGGCAACTGTTACTTTACACGAGTCACAGCAAGGTATGAGGCAACTGTTACTTTACACGAGTCACAGCAAGGTAGGAGGCAACTGTTACTTTACACGAGTCACAGCAAGGTATGAGACAACTGTTACTTACACAAGTCACAGCAAGGTATGAGGCAACTGTTACTTTACACGAGTCACAGCAAGGTATGAGGCAACTGTTACTTTACACGAGTCACAGCAAGGTAGGAGGCAACTGTTACTTTACACGAGTCACAGCAAGGTATGAGGCAACTGTTACTTTACACGAGTCACAGGAAGGTATGAGGCAACTGTTACAATGTTGTCTGTTACACTTTCCATGAAAACAGGCACCATTGTAATTAAGCGACCTCTATAGCTCAGTGGATAAGGCCTTGGCTTTAAAGCTACAGACCTGTGCTCCACCTGGATTCGCTCCCTAGCAGAGGCATGTTAGACGGGAACTTCATCCTTTATCTAATCTCCTCTTGCAGTTGCTGTCCCAATATAACCTAATACGATGTGATAACGGGACTTATAAAATCACATTTCATTTTAGCATGGATGAAATAAATATATCTGAGTCCTTGTAGGAGTGGATCGAGCTGTACTGTTAATGACAGCTAATGTCAAGAAAATGCCAAAGTCAATCCGACTTGTGACAGAAATGATAATGCAAACAATTGCGTTAACACATAGCAAACAATTGCGTTAACACATACCAAGCAAAAAATTAAATTACTATAGTCATAAAAGATAAAGTGTAGAATTTGGGTGTTGCCAAAATTATTAAATCTGTACTGGGAAAAAAAGGGGAAAAACGTGCGCACCAATGCATTAATTACACTAACAATTGGTAACAGTGTATTAATTGCACTCATTATGGAAGTCTGAAGTGCTATTCCAAGTTTAGTGCTATATTTATATCATGGTTCTCAGCTGCAGTACTAGTCTTGAACATTTTTTTCACTATCCGGTGTCAGGGGGAAAAAAAGAATGTTGATATGAGGAAAGAACTTTTAAGACACTTCAGACCACTCAAATCAATGTGAAGACTGTATTATAAAACTATACTGATTTGGTCAATTTTATCTTGATCTGTTTTTCATATCTTTCATGTGTTTTCTTTTGCAGACTATTCTAAAGGTTTTGGTGGTAAATATGGGGTTCAGAAAGACAGAGTCGATAAATCAGCTGTTGGTTGGGACCACCAAGAAAATATGGCTAAGCACGAATCACAGAAAGGTTCATATACTTTTAATATTAGTTCTGTTTGTTTTCTTACAGCATGTTCCAGTCTGAAGCTGGAGGTTACAATCTCGAACCTCACTTGCGTCACTCAACATTATGCACATACCCTTCGAATGTGGGCTCTTTCCTGCAAACTTTGCTTTCAATTTTTTGCCATGAAACCGATCAAAAAGTCAAATGGTTTCACCACCATGTATATGGGTGGTAGCTGTCAGTCCTGTAAATTTCCACTCGGTCGAGCGCATTGGTGAGTGACATGTGAGTTGAGAAGTATGAAAAACTCTTTCCGTAAGTTACAAATGAATCATGTCAGTCACTATTGTTACCATTTATTCTTGAAATTTCACAAAATGTTGCAAAATCCTGGGTTGAACCCTGTTTTTACTCCTATATTAAGTGAGTGGTCGAGGGGTTAACAAGCTGCATTGTAAACCTTCTCACCTCTCACCGTTGCATGTTCAAATCAGACTGTGATCAAGTGTCGATTCTTATGGATGGCGGGAGGTATAAAGTACTGGTTCCACCCATGAAAAATGGGTTGGTCTGCCTCTACTACAAAAACAATTGACCGTCATATATGGACTCAGTTGTGCTAAAAAGGACGTAAAAAATGGCCTTTCACAAGAGGTGGCTGATACTTTCAAGGGGCAATAGCGCATTGATCGAAATAGGTTACTTCCCATGGTGTGCTTTATATCTTAAAGGGGGCATCAGGATAGTTGTGCGGGTCTAGTGGTCTGACTTAAGTTCACAAATAATGATATTTTCTATTCTAATGTGCTTAAAAATAATGAATGAGCCTAAAAAGACCCGTTATTTACGACGAAATTCATTTTGCACATTAATATGTGTTATCCTAGGTCACCGGGGTTAATTTAAATATTTTACACCCGTTTCTATTCAAAATATAGTGCGAGTTTGATGTACCCTCTTAAATAGGTAGAGATGATTTCTTACAGACTTATGAGGGTTTGATTGTTTGAATGGTGTTTTACATCATTTTTAGCACATGTTAGGCCATATATGATGGTAATTTTTCATCTTGTCATTTTTTTTAAACATTTGGACTAGAGGCAGACCACCCCATTATCCTGGGTCGAACCAGTACTGTATACCTCCCGCCATCCGTAAGAATCGACACTTCCTCACTTACAAGTTGAGCTGCCAGTGGGATTCGAACCTGCAGTGATGAGAGGCGAGAAGTTTTACAACGCAACTTCGTTAACCCCTTGACCACGGAAGCGCTTTAGGGTGGATTATCATCAGTTTGTAAGATGAAACATGCTTTCACTCATATACTTGTATTGTTCTCTTCATATCTAGTTATTTAACATGTAAACACAACAATATAAATTCTACAATTATTTTCTCAGATTACTCTCAGGGTTTTGGAGGTAAATATGGTGTACAGAAAGACAGAGTTGACCAATCAGCTCTCGGCTATGATCATCAAGAGAAATTAGAACAACATGAGTCACAGAAAGGTGTGTATTAAATTGGGATTACATTTTGAGACCTTCGTGCAAGGCCGATAAGTCATCATATGATCAACTTAAGATGACAAATTTAATTTAATTGTTGTTCAACAGTTCATCAGCATAGTAAAGCATATTTCAAGCCGCTTCAGAGAGGGGGAAGGATATATAGGAATCAGAAAACTGTTCCCTAATCTTACAAGAAAATGTATTTCTACGGTTTGTTAACATGCTCCAAGGATAGACTGCTACATGGGAGCAACTTGTTTCTCTGCCCATCTAATCGGCAAGGCTAGGGGAAGTGTCCTGGCTAAGGACAAACCAAAGGAACCCAGTGGTTCCAGTGAGGCTCGAACCCGTAGTATCCGGATTCAGCATCTGCCATGCTACTGAAGCCGAAGACTAGAATGCTCATCTCCTGTAAATTCGTGCCCCTTAACAAATAGATCTGCGCATGTGCCTTATAGATTGAAGGTATAAATAAACAAATTATTTGAATACATAACTAGATAAACTTTTCAATAAGTATAAACTATCATCAAATAAACTTCAAATACCAAAGAGAAAGTGAAAAACCTGGCTCAAAGTAGGTCATGTCAACTGATCTCCATTGCACAGAAGCTTCCTATTGAATTCATGCTTTCTGATTGGCTTATCCAAAAAGAGTTACCCAGTGGGAAATGTGCAAATCTGATCGGTCACATGGCTGTAATATTTTATTAAAATGGAAACGAATGAAAACTGGACTTGACCTGTTTTATTTTCTTATAAAAAAAACCAACAGTAAAATTAAGCACATGCTGGTAAGATTGTGTTGTATAAAAACATTTGTTTGCAGTATGTTGACATGGTGTATGTAGGTCTATGAAGTTGACAACAGGTGTTTTACCTGAATTACCCTCATTTCCGGTGGTTTTCATGAGTTTTGTAGACAGGAAGAAAACTTTGGCAATACTTGAATAAAATTTGGACACGCAAAAACGTACACAAGTGGTGTTTTTGTCAATTGTAAGAGCACAGATTCAATAAAGTGGCATGAGTCAATAGGAGAGAGGGATACATTAGAAAAATTAACCTTATAATAATCAGTTTGAGGCATAATTTAGTGACAGTTTAGGGCTATTCCATTAAAACAAAACCGGGAACCCATGAAGACAATTTAACAAACATCTGATATGATGGGTGAGTCCTGTTTTCCAAAACTGGGTTCTTTAAACTCATTTTGCAACTGTGGGTGAGTGTTGCGATTTCAAAAGTGCATTCCTGTGGTCCCATATATGTTTTACAAGAATAGCCCTTATGTGCAAATTAAAGGTATTATTTTGACAGCAAACTTATTTTTTTTTATACAGACCCAGTTGCGTTCAAGTACCCCAAATAAGTGCAGAACGAACGCTGAACGAATGGAAAATGAACGCAGAATAATGCAGAACAAACGCAGAATGAACGTTGTACGAACTATATTTTAGAAATTTATTTGCATCAGTTTCGTTTTCCGCGTTTATCGTAAAAAATGAACGACGAATGCAATTTTTAAATGCTAAACCTTGAAACAAAATGAAGGCAAATACATTTCGCTATTTCGGATAACTTCTAGTATTATTCTTTTGAGTTGATATTTAAAATCTCGATTTAAACGAAGAGCTTTTTTCATTATTTTAATATAAAGAATTAAATTGACAGTGTGTAAATGGTGTTTTAGAACCGCTGAAGCACGATTACACATTTTCTTTACCTTTTACTGATTCAAAATGGGAAATATTTTATTTATTGTGTAGCACAAACTTTAAATTATTTCAATATAAAACTAAAACAACATTGATAAAAAAACAGCCTGTATATCGTTATATAGTGTTTGTTACATTCTTGATGAAACTAACATAACTGCAGAAGAATCAGAATAATCATCATGTGCAACACCAAATAATGTCAACAAAAAGACCCATTCTTGAATATGATCACATAGACATCAGTCGCCGTCTCGTGATAAAAATCACATGGCTAGATATCATACGTGATTTAAACTTGGGAGATGTTGCGACTGGTAAACGCTGAACGAACAAACGCAAATGCATTTTTTTCCAGTTGTGCATTTAAACGCACACATTCTGTTGCGTTCATTCCGTGCATTTAAATGAAGGCATAGTTTTGTTTATAAACGTTAAATGCACCCAAGAACGCAAATGATTTGCATTTTTTAAAAAAAAATGAAATGCAAACGAAATGCAAAAGGGGCGTAAATGGAACGCAAACGGAATAGGGTACTTGAATGCAACTGGGTCTGTATTACTATAATTGTGTTAAACCGTAATTACAGGTACTGGTTATAAAAGGGTTGCTGTGGGAGTGTACATGTATAGGGGATCCAGATTTATTTTAGGTTTTAATTTGTCAAAGGAAATGTAAGTTGGCTTTACCAGTGCCACTATTTGAAAATCATGCTCCTTTTAGTTGAAAAAAAAACGCATAGAATTTGCGCCTGTCTACTCTTTGAAGTACCGTAAAGTATATAAGAATATGTAGCCAGTCAAAACTTGACTGTTGTAAACACATAATAGAGTAGAGAGTATTCCACTATATTTAACTGTTTTAAAATGTTTTCTTTGTACTTTACAGATTATTCAAAAGGATTTGGTGGCAAATTTGGTGTACAGACTGATAGAAAGGATGAGGTGAGTTCAGAGGGTTTGTTTTTTTTTAGCTGTTTTTTCAGCCGTAAGAAAAAAATGTTTAAAGACAAATAGAAATAGCTCTGTGAAATTTCATCCTTAAAAGCTTTCTTACAGTGAACTGCAAACAAAATGTAAACAGTATTAAAGATAAAATTATGAAATGAATGTTTTACTGTATTTTTTCCAGTTTTATGAAAATCACGTAAAAAATCCCAATTTGGACAGTGTGAGTCGTTCCCAAAATGTAGAAAAACAGGAGTTGTTTGTTGTTTTGTTGTACAACACATGCTATATTTCGGGGCTTATCTTTTGTTTTTGAGTTTTAAACAGGAAAGTTTTAAAAATAGGTGGATAATTGTTAGTCCTTTTGTTGTTGTATTGGGGACTGCTAAAGTAGATGGTCAGCTAACCATCTTTTTCTTCCCTTTTTACTCTTACTGAAAATAGATATGAAGGACGTAAGATTATTTACAGATATTTGTGAAATGAATTATTAGATTATCTGATTACCGGTATAGGCCTAAAATCTGCAATTTATCTAAAATATTTCCAGCGGTTTTATCTTGTGCGAGATCAAATCCTGGTTTTGAAACTTGAAACACATCGAAATTGTAGTCCCACCCACCAGGTGTTGATCTGGGACAATATTAACCTGCAGGAAATATTTTATTTCTTAAATATACGCATCACAAATGCAAACGATTCATGTGTATTTTCAAAATTGGATGTTTAAATTTTATGTTCCCGGATATTGTGAATTTAAAGCTTTTAATTTAATTTTGTTGTATTACAAATATATGATACATGCACATACGGAGAAATTGAGTTGTACATGAACTTGTGCAATTTGCCAATCTATGAAATACTGGATTTCAGCAGTAAAAAAAAATGCATACAATGGCAGACACTTTGGGATCACTTTGTATGTTGTACGTCCGTCACATTTTAACCGCAACCTAACCCTTGTCATAACTGGCCATGCATTAAGAAGTAGTTGACCTATGTTGATGAAACTTCATACACTTATTTATCTTACCACATATAATATTGGTACCTATCACCAATAACTCTGACTTTCATTTCAGCAGAGGTATGCCCCTTTTCATAAAACTTGAACCTGCAACCTAACCAAGTTCATAACTGGCCATAACTTGAAAAGTATTTGACCTATGTTCATGAAACTTCACCCACATCTTCATCTTAACCAAAGGAATGTCGTTACACATGTCCAATAACTCTGACTTTCATTTTGGCTCCATAATTCATGAAGGATTGTCTTTAAACTTTATACTTGGATTAATTGTACTTGCTGAAATAAGCACACGTGTTCCATGGAACACCCTTCGAGTTTTTTACCATGAAAACAAGAAGGCTGACTAATCGTTAAAATTTAAAAAAAAAAATGCAAAAAAGTACATTTATATCATTAGCTTAGGTATGGTCTATTCAAGTTTTAGTTTTGAAAATCTGTCGGTATTGTCAATAGGAATTGTGTCACAATTAAGAGAGTTGTCTTTGCTTAAAATTGTATAACTCTTTTTAGTTTCCATAAACTTCAAGTTGGTATTAAGAAAGTTATGTTATTGAATCTGTTGAATTGAATTGAATTAAAGAAAATGAATCTTAGCTTAATATTAAATTGAAATTCGTCCAAAAAATTTAAACTACATGATTGTCTACAGATGATTTTAATCTTATATAGTTATAATGCGACAAAATTATTTTTTTCTTTATGCAATTTTGATAGTAAGACATATAATAAAAAAGCATTTTATTTGTTGTGAAAATCATATTTCATTTCTGACATTGGGATGTAGGAAAACTAAATACTTCAATGAAAACAAATACTCAATGAAATAAAATCTATCAACAAACATCCCATACTCCACCCTGTCTAAATATCTATAAAAATAAGGCGGTCTTTCTACTTCACTCATCTGGCCCCAATCGATGTCGACAGGAAATACCGGTAATGCAACGTTAGCAAAACCGTAAATTCAACGTTAAACGTATTCTAGGTTAGACATTTTGTCATCTTTAGGGCTGTTCGATTAAAACATACCCAGGAAGGCAATTTAATAAACATCTATAATGGGTGAACCCTATTTTACAAAATCTGGTTCTTTAATTCAATTTTGGATCTATGGGTGGGTGTTCTATTTCAAAAGTGCCTTCCTGGGATCCCATGTATGTTTTAATGAATAGCCTTTAGCATGCTTAGGAACATTTGGTTTAAACTATAATTCCAATAAATATACAAACGTTACAAATATAAATTATACGAAAAGTAAACAAAGATTGGAATGAAAGCAATTACTTATAGAGTTTCTTTCCTGAATTATTTGAATAAAATCTGTCAACAAACTTCTCGTATTTATTTACAGTCAGCAGGAACATTTGAGGACATGCAGGGAATTTCCTCTTCATACCAGAAAACTCGAGCAAACTCAAGTAAGTGCTTTATAAATCCTCTGTTTTCTTTGAATTAAGACCAGTCCATTTATGTGACAAAGGGGGTGTTTTGGTGAAAAGGACTGATCAGGAGCCAGACATTGTAAACCCTGATACAATGGACTATTATAGTCGTGCTTACCGGGTTAAAGCTGCATTAGTTGTAAGCTTATGAAACACAAAGTAATTACGTTAAAAACATTACACAACGATCATAATTGAATATTTGAAACAAAAAGTTTTGATGGATTCCGTGAATAGTGGGAAGACAAAAGTACAACTTCGTGGGATTGAACACAAATCCAACGCTAAAATCCCACTTGCAGGCCTAGGTAAGATGAAAGCTTTCCCTGATGATAATTAATTATGATTGTTCCTGTCAATTTCAATCTAACTTAAATTTATCACAGTATGCTTGCAATAATCACTTGAAAGTAGATATTGTCTAAATATCATTTAAAACATAATGTATTAGCCATGACTTTAAAGGGGGTACATCAGGATTTTTCATGAAACGTTTTAAATCATAAAATTTTTCCAGTTCATGATAAAACACTTATATCAATCAAAATATGATGTTAGAACCATTGTGTTAGTATCTAAACTTTGAAAACACCATATTATAAGCTAGGACGGAATCGGACGTAAAATGCAGAAATTAACCCTGGTGCGTCGCCTAGCTTTAGGATAGCACATATTACTGTGCAGAATGAGTTTTTTGGCAAATAATGGATCATTTTTAGGCTCATTCATTATGTTTAGGACAATCATTCAGCATGTTCAGCATAGAAAATATTAATATTTGTCAATTTTTAGTCGGACACCTAGACCCCATGAAAATCCTAATGTACTCCCTTAGTCTGCTGTAAACTATTGACACATTTCTGAATTTTGGTCTGGCTTCAAATGGTTTGAATTTTGGTCTGGCTTCAAATGGTCTGAATTTTGGTCTGGCTTCAAATTGTCTGAATTTTGGTCTAGCTTCAAATCGCTGCGGGTTTGAATCCCACTGGGAGCTTGACTTGTAAGTGAGGAAGTGTAGATTCGTACAGATGGCGGGAGGTGTACAGTACTGGTTCTACCCAGAAAAAGTGGGTGGTCTGCCTCCACCACAAAATAATCGACTGTCATATATAACCTGACATGTGTTGAAAATTACGTAAAACACCATACAAACTATATTGTGTATGGGTTTGGAGTTATATAAACACTGGTAATTTGCTGTGACGTGTTTATGTTTTGGTGGAATGTGTCAAGGCAGTTTGCTTGTATTGAGTGTCTCCTGCCATCGGTTGCATTTCGTCTTTGTCTTCGTTTGTTTGTTTATTTGTTTATTTATTAAATGGTGTTTAGTCCCATGGGGTGATTTGATTTTAGTTCTCAATTTTATATTAACATAAAGAGAGACAAAGAGTATAGCTTTTTTTAAAGGGACACTGTCCGTAAGTAAGCAGATATTGAGCATAACCAAATAACTCTCTGACTGTTATTCAGTGAAATGTATACATGAAAACTTGAGCATAGACCCAAAGAAGTCTGTAGTAATACATTCGTGAATTTTAAAAAAGTTTTAATTATTATATGTAAATAATGTGGGACCCACTTTATTTACCTTTTCTGCTGATCACGTGACTTCCATTAGCACATTAGGTTTTTTATCTAGTATGTATTGCGCAATATACATATAGTACAGCCCGCTTAGCTCAGTCAGGAGCGATGTCGACAATCTCGCGCTCACTGTTATTACCCGAGAGTGTAATTTTAGTTTGGGCTGCGAGTTCAAAGCAGAAAGCAGCACTTCTTTTTTTTGCACCGCGATTGAATTCCGATAAACAATCTTGCATTTAAATAGCAAATATTCAATAATGGTTAGTGTGTAAAGTTTGTGAACGTAATTAGTGTGTGTTTTATAAGCTAAAAGTTACGGACATTGTCCCTTTAAATGTTCGAACTTTTATTTATTTTTTCTCCGATTAAATGTCTGAATTTAATTTATTTTTCCCTGAACATCTTAGGTTCTGAGGGAGCCAAGAACTTGAAGGCTCGGTTTGAGAACATGGCCAAGCAGAGCGATGATGATGCGAGAAAACAAGCACAGCAGGTCAAACTGAGCAGGAAAGCGAGTGAGGACCGGGAACGAACAGAAGAAAAATCACAAGAAAATGTGAGTATTTCATCCATGTCATGACTAGTGATTCTATATTATGTGCCGTGGTGGCCCAGTGGATATCACATTTGTGGATCCAGAAATCACGGGTTATAGTAGCCTCGGTCACACAGCCTCTTCTGATTTCATCGCTGCGCTATGATCTTTAGAACCAAGGCCTGGGGGAAAAACGAAAATTTGAAATTTGGGGACAAATTTGACAAGACTTTGAGAGGTTCTATGAGACTTCCATAAAACGTATTTTCAAGTTATTTAAATGTTAATTTCTTACTTTTAACTTGTGAAAACAGCAAATGACGTCAAAAAGGTGTAACGCTACATCAGTAAGTGATGTTGTCACGTTTATAAACAACATGATGCCATGCATGCAAAGCGTTGACTTTATGTGCGTGAAAAAAAAACGTGCGAATAAAATCGACTGATCGCGAGTGGACACTTTACTCAGCCTTATCTGCCAAGACCGATGTCTGCAAGTAACACATGCATGACCTTAGTCGGCTGAGATTAGGGTCATGACCTCACTGGTGCCACTGGGTTTCTTTGGTGTGCTCTAAGCCAAGACACTTCCCTTTTCCTCGTTTGTAAGATGTGGATGTAGGTTGTGATTCACTAACATCTTTCCCATCGGCCACAGTGCAAGCTTTTCAGATGATAAAAATATAACAGAACATACAAATTTAAAAAGTTGTGTCTAATATTCAAGATAAATCCAAGTTCAGTGTGCTAAAAGTTAAAATTCAGCATGTTTCCACTACAAAACGTTCTGTTGGGGGCCGCCATATTTGTTAACATGCAGAGCTTATGGGATGGCGAGTTGTCCGTCGTCCGTCCGTTAACTTTTACCTCGTTAAGATGATAGGGCCTTCATTTTTCATCTGATCTTTACTAAACTTTAACATATTGTTAATATCAATGAAAGCTCGGACAAGTTCGAAAACCGGCCAGATTGGACGAGTAACAGCAGAGTTATGGCCCTTGATTTAGTTGAAAATGCTATACTTTGCCTCGTTAAGACGATAGGGCCTTCATTTTTCATCTGAACTTTACCAAACTTTACCAGATTGGTAATATCAGTAAAAGCTCGGACAAGTTTGAAAACCGGCCAGATGGAACCAGTAACAGCGGAGTTGTGACCCTTGATTTAGTTAAAAATGCTATATTTTACCTCGTTAAGATGATAGGGCCTTCATTTTTCATTCAATCTTTACCAGATTGTTAATATCAATGAAAGCTCAGGCAAGTTCGAAAACCTGCAAGATTGGACCAGTAACAGCGGAGTTTATGGCCCTTTATTTAGTTAAAAGCGCTGTATTTTGCCTTGTTAAGATGATAGGGCCTTCATTTTTCATCCGATCTTTACCAAACTGTACCAGATTGTTAATATCAATGAAAGCTCGGACAAGATGGAAAACCGGCCAGATCGGACCAGTAACAGCGGAGTTATGGCCCTTGATTTAGTTAAAAATGCTATATTTTGCCTCGTTAAATTGACAGGGCTTTTATTTTTCATCCAATCTTTACCAAACTTTATCATTTTGTTAATTTCGACAAATTTGAAAAAAGCCAGATTGGACCATTTACACAGGAGTTATGACCCTTGATTTTCTGAAAAATGCTATATTTTGGCCACAGTATGACGAAAGGGCCTTCGTTTGGACGGATTTCAGTGAAACTTTTCAGGGATGATCAGTACTAAGCCTAGTTGTACATATCGTCACCGTGTTCCAGTTGAATGATTTTGGTGGAGTTACGTCCCTTTAAAAGTTTTAATACACATACTTCATCCAGACTAGTTCTCCTGAACACCTGGCCAGATTTAATCGAAACTTTTTAGGGATGATCAGTTCCAGTTCTAGTTATGGAAATCGTCACTGTGTTCCGGTTGAACGATTTTTGGCCATTTAAAGGTTTTAATACACAAACTTTGTCTGGACTAGTTCTCCTGAACCCCTTGCCAGATTTCAACGAAACTTTACAGGGATGATCAGCACCAAGCCTAGTTGTGCATATCGTCATCGCGTTCCAGTTTAAAAGATTTTTGGCAGAGTTATGACCCTTTAAAGGTTTTTGATGCACATTTTCCGGCTAATTCTCCTGAACCCCTGGCTGGATTTTAGCTGAACTTGACAAGGATGATCAGTATCAAGCCTAGTTGTGCATATCATCACCATATTCCAGTTGAATGATTTTTGGCAGAGTTATGGCCCTTTAAAGGTTTTAATAGACAAACT
The DNA here is from genome assembly GCA_037043455.1 of Cyrtodaria siliqua. Classification (NCBI taxonomy): domain Eukaryota; kingdom Metazoa; phylum Mollusca; class Bivalvia; order Adapedonta; family Hiatellidae; genus Cyrtodaria; species Cyrtodaria siliqua. The sequence goes on from JAWPHD010000597.1 coordinate 339,219, forward strand.
TTGTCCAGATTAGTCTCTTCTAAACTCCTTGCTGGATTTCAGCGAATCTTGGTGAGGATGATCAGTACCAAGCCTAGTTGCACCTATCATGTTCTGGTTGAATGAATTTTGGCAGAGTTATGCCTCCTTAAAGGTTTTAATTCACTAACTTCGTACAGACTAGTTCTCCTGAACGTCTGGCTGGATTTCAACAAAACTTGGCAGTGATGATCAGTACCAAGCCTAGTTGCGTATGTCATCGCCATGTTCCGGTTGAATGATATTATACATAAACTTTATGTTTAGCCAGTAGAGCGTCCACAGGCCCTCTTGGGCCTCTTGTAGTAATTGTTGTATGATTTACATTAAAAAAACACAAGATCAGGGTTCTGGAAATATTTTGAAAATCCACTTGCCCAGGGCAAGTGGATTTTCAAAAATCACTTGCCCTGCCCATAATGTCACTTGCCCCACATTTAAGAACTATTATTTGCCCTAAAAATTGGCGCTGTACCATTATTCATGTTAAACGGGACGGACCGCCGCATAATTTGGACCATTAATTAGTTAGAAAAAGAAAAGAAAGGGAGAATGTATTTTATGTATCAGTTAATACATTGTATTTATTCATATAAAAAATTCAAATGGTTGCATTTTCTTCTTTTGTGTCTTGTACATATTTGTGTTACTTAAATCATAAAATAATGAATGTGACAGTATACAAACTCATTTTATTCCGCCCTCCCACCACACCAATCACCACACACACAAATCCATTATTTTTGATGACCATCCAAAAACATTGCTTGGCAGCTAGTGTATGGAACTTTTAATGTCACGATGTCTACAATTAACCAGTTGACAGAAAAAAAAGAAGCTATTGTGTTCATTTAAATGTGTCAAGCAAAGAAACAAGACAAAATGTTATTAAAAATATTCACTTGGCCCCCAATTTCTGCAACCATGGTAACGTTCCTATGCCTTTGTATTTTAACTAAAGGGAATTAGATGAAAGCAAGAGGCATGAATAGGTTTTCCCCTAGGAATTGTGTAAGAAATGGTAGCATTAACCTTATTTATCAAAGCGAAAGTTCAGAACTTGAGAAAAAGGTTCCGTGATTGTTCTGAAATCGCGAAAACTCATGACATGCGCATATCGCTAAGTTATGCAATTTATTTGTGTAGTATGCACTTCCATATACGTTTAATTACGGACTATATCAATGAAATACACCAAATACCTCATAAAAGCGCATTGATAAACAAGTGCTTCGAGCAAAAGAAAATGTATTTTAGTTACGAAAACATCTTCGGCAAGATTATCTAAACAAAAACATAACACATGGGTCTGTCAATCATTATTTTGACACATTACATTTGCAAATTAAGAAAGAGTTTTCTGATTTGATTGATGGAAGGTCCAAATGATGTTCAGAGATTATTTGGAAACAATTTCTGAAAGTAGCTATGTTTATGGTTGGAAGGTCACGGACATAATTGCCGCGATTTCATTGGCCGATGGACACGTCAGACAGTCGTGTCTAGGATAAATTGTGATACGGTGTTGTTTTTAAACAGTGTGAAATGTGTGTGTGGGTTAATTAGTTGTTTATTGAAATAATGCCACAAATTAAGCTGCCTGGGGCGAGATTGTTGATTGTACCGAAAGTTGTTTGATCTTATTAACAATCACTAGCGGCGAAAAACAGCCGCCAGTTTTATTCAGTTATCAAACTGAAATTCTGATATGGCTAGTTTGCCACTTGATTTGGTCTGGAATGGAAATATCTGTCGGGCAAGTGGCGGGCAACCAGATTTGTGAAGGTCACTTGCCCGCACCCAAAATCCACTTGCCCGGGGCGTCGGGCAACCGTATTTCCGAAACCTTGAAGATCCACTCCTTTTACAAGCATTTAATTCTACATTATTAACCTCATAATCATCATGATCATTAACTCTGTGATAACTCTATATAGATATGGTTACCCCCATTAAGGCATCAACTCTTACTCATAACTGGTACACTGTATTTATATAACTTACAAATTATGTGGGGCAATTCTTCCAAATATGGCGCAATAACGTATTGGAGCGATTCTTCCAACAATCTATAAATGTAGTGAACACAAAATGCTTGGGGGAAGTTCCCATAAAAACAAATCTCACATTTGTGTTAAATTAATTTGCCATCCAGATGCATTATAGATAGCGGGGAGGCATTGTATGAGGTTCTGCCCAGAAATCTCGATCATTATGTGTTGTCTGTATTTGATTTTGAATGTTTCAAATATGTGAAGTTCATGATGAAGATGTAGCAAAGATAATAAAGAACATTTGGGGACAAAGTGATTGTTTGCTTTTCATGCTAGAACCTAGATGTGAGAATCATGGCGCTTATCATGCTATGGTAGTATGTACCATAGAGCCATGATTCCTTGTTCTTTAATTATCCACAGGACCTCATGCTGTCCCCCGTACACACTTTTTCAGTGAGGTTTCTGAAGGCATCACGCAATGCCTGCATAAACAACCACATTATTTCAATAGAACAAACCTTAAATATCACAACTACATGCAGAAGACTTACCAAGGAAAGACACGCCGATATTGTCAGTACTCGAAGACCACTGTTAGAGGTCAGACATTTTCAATGTTTACGTTCAAAATAATCTTGTCGTGTGACGTCTTGTTCCCTACTTGGAAACTTAATCCCGCCCTACTCACACACCTGACGCTTTCCTGTAAACGTTGTTGATTTGTGTCTGCTGTGGGCGGGATTAAGTTTCCAAATACAGAATATGTGTCAGCGCGAGATATGTGGAAATGCACACATTCCAGAAAATGTCTGCTGAAAACATGGACAGTCGTATGAAAATGCCTAAGATTGATGAGGTATTCTTCTCTTTGGTAAGTTTTATACATGCGCGAGTGGTATTTAAGGTTTAATCTATTGAAATACGGCGGTTGTTTATGCAGGCATTGCTTGATTTCTCTAAAGGGTGACATTTTAGCTCTATGGTATAGGTACACACCATAAGAGCTACGATTCTCGCAGCTAGCTAGAACCTAGAGGTCTAGACATTGATTCCCTGCTCAGACAAAACACTTTTTTTTTCTGTGTTATAATTTATTTGCATGCATGTATATGTTTATACCCTCGCTTTCACAAAGTACTTTGTGGGGGCTATATAGGAATCCTGTTGTCCGTAACGTCCCTTCGCGTATCACATTTTTGTCGCGACCTGTTCCATTGCATAACACATTTTAATTACTTGCATTCCTCATACAGTTTTAAATGAGTTGTTCCCAAACTTCATATACACTTAACAACTGATGACCTTACGTCCCTCTACATCACCCATTGCCTATTTATTACAGAATTATGGCCCTTTGTTTGAATTTAAGCGGGGGTATTCAATGCGGGGGTATTCAATGATAGTTCTAGTTTTGTCTGGTTCCACTGAGATAATTAAGTTTTAATATACCGGTTCTTCATGTATGACAGATCTATAAGGGCCCATTTTGTCCAGAGCTTAAACGACGGTCTTGTTTCTGACAAGTTATAATATTGATATATATGCTATACTATTTCAGACTTGTATTAACATCTCAAAGATGAAACCAGTTGGTGACATATTTGTATTGAGTTTGGATTCATGTTTTTGTATTGAAGAATTTACAGAATCAGAAGGTTTTCTGTTTTGTTTCAGTAGCTATAGTTCATTTCTTTTGGCACAATTATTACTTGAGACAGAGGGTTATTTTTTTCAAGTGTTTCATTGTTTGTAAGTTCATAGTTAACTGTTATTTCTTTTGTTTTCTGTTAAAGTTCTTATCATGGAACATTTCCATGCAGTGAAAAAAATAGATATACACAGTTAAAAATGCAGTGATTGCAAAATAGTTAGAAATGCAGTCAGTGCAAAATAAAACATAAAAACAAAAGTGGGCAAAAATAATGTAATCACAAATTGTTTCGTGACAGAACATTATTTAAAATATTATATTTTTTTATTAATTTCATCTGTGTATATTATAGCTGGTTCATCTGTTTATATTAGGCCAAAAAAAATATATATGTATGGGCCCTTGGCTGGCAAAAATTGGGGCCCAGCTTCTAAATCAGTAGACCAGCTTGTCGGATGTGACTTTATTATAGCAATTATAGTCAGGAACAGTGTAAAGACGCAATACCTAACAAACCAAAAACAAAGTCACTGCGAAATTCAGTCTTTCGTGAAGGCATAACCCCAGCTTTAATTATGTTGCCACAGTTTTTATCAACTCACTATAAATAGAAGAACATGATGTGTACACATGCATTTGTACTCAAATTCTGAAAATAGGATTACAAAATGTTAACGGACATGTTTTAATGGTTAAACATAAAGTAAAATTTCGAAAAATTTATTTCAAAATCCTAATTAAACAAGAAATGTCACTGTAAGTGACAAATGCCCCCAAATGAAATTTGACCTATAAGTATGACCTTGACCTTGGAGCAACGGACCTGGATTTTGTGCGTGACACATCGTTTGGTTGTGGTGAGCACTTGTGCCAAGTTATTTGAAAATCCGTCCAGGCATGCAAACGTTATTGACCGGACACAATTTGACCTTTGACCTCTGAGTGTGAACTTGACCTTTGGTCCACATACCTGGATTTTGTGCGCGGCACATAGTCTTGTTGTGGTGAGCACTTGTGCCAAGTTATTTGAAAATCCGTCCATGAATGCCAGAGTTATTGACTGGACACGATTTGACTTTTGACCTCCAAGTGTGACCTTGACCTTGAAGACCTGGGTTTTGCGCGCGACACATCGTCTTGTTATGGTGATCGCTTGTGCCAAGTTATCTAAAAATCCCTGCAGGGGTTGTGACGTAACGGTACGGACACAAAATTGCGTACCTGTTTTTGACCTATGAACTGCAAGTGTGACCTTGACCTTTGAGGTAAGGACCTGACCATAACAAGACGATGATTCGTGCGCAAAACCCAGGTCCGTACCTAAATCAGCCGGATGTGCTTGCCTGGTGCAGTCGAAAGTAGATCTGTATTAAAGAGTGCTAATCTTTTTTGTCTTTAAAACCTTTTTTAGTGCAATTTCCTGTTAATTTTTGGCTGTAACTGTATTCTGGACATGTTGTTGATATTTGAAAAGGGAGCTCATCATGTTTTTGACAGTTTGTGATATAAATTTCAGAAGTGGAAGTAGACAGGGTACGAAATTGCAAGGAGTAAAAATAGTTTTAACTTTTGACCCGGTGTTAGTATACAACTGAAGAAATGTTTCTTAGAAGGTATTAAACCCCTATTTCCTTGTTGATGTTTAATAGCAGACATTTTTATTTGCATGATAAAGTAAGTTTCCCAGAACTCCAACCAGGTTTGAGTTTTTAACAGGTTGTCAACATTCTAACTTTACTATGGAAGGGCAATGGAGACTCATTTACGCTATTATAACCCATAAGGAGAAATCATGTATTTGTCAGAATTGCATAAACAATTATTTTTTAGGCATTTAATTTGTTTGAATAGGTGAGTTGAACTCAGAAACATAGAAAAATAATCATTTTTAGACTTTTAGACTATTTAAGAGTGTTTTTGGCAACTTCTCCTCAAATTTTCTGATTTTCTCTAAAAATTTGGTATTTTAATTAATATATAGGAGCGAGCTTGTCGGTCGGTCCGTCGGTCTGTTGGTTTTTACGGTGTCCAGACGATAACTCATGAATTTATTTAAATAATATTTGGTACACGGGTTTAACACCATAAAATACAAGTCAAGTTTGACTTTGGTAACAAACCACCAATTTTTGATGGAGTTATGGCCCCTTTTCAACTTAGAATTTGCCCAAAAAACGGTGTCCGGGACGATGACTCATGAAAGGGTCGACGGATTTAAATAATTTTTGGTACACGGGTTTAAGACCATAAAATACAGGTCAAGTTCGACTTTGATTACAAACCACCAATTTTTGATGGAGTTATGGCCCCTTTTCAACTTAGAATGTGCCCAAAAAACGGTGTCCGGACGATAAATCATGAAAGGGTCGACGGATTTAAATAATTTTTAGTACACGGGTTTATGACCATAAACAACAGGTCAAGGTCGACTTTGATTACAAACCACCAATTTTTGATGGAGTTATGGCCCCTTTTCAACTTAGAATTTGCCAAAAAAATGCTACAGTCAACTCTGAGGAACCTGCTAATTTGGGTTTGTATTCAATTTAAAACAATTTATAATGCATCCTCTTCATGACCATGTCTCTTTTTATTACACTTATACATCTTTGACTTGAACGGTGTGTTAATCTTCTTCCCCTGATCACTATCAATATTGAAAACTCCCTCCTCTCCTCTCCTCTCCTCTCCTCTCCTCTCTCCTCTCCTCCTCTCCCTCCTCCTCCCCTCCCCTCTCCCCTCTCCTCTCCCTCTCCTCTCTGCTCTCTCTATCTCTCTCCTCTCCTCTCATTTATTTTTTTTCCCTGTTTATTTCATATTTTGTAGTTTTAAATAATTTATTTGCCATTGTCTAAATTGTATGAATATTTTATAGCTGGGAGGGCCAGAGTTCTAAGGTTGTAATAACTTGTGGCCCCGACCCTCATTTTCTTGTACATTTTATTGGAAATAAATATGTTTTAAACTAGACCATTGTTTTCTTGTGGTTGCCATGTTTATGTGACAAGGCGGTATTGTGGGGGGTATTAATCACTTTCAGTGATAACTCTAGTTTATTAAGTTGTTGGATTGAATCGACCAGTTTTAAATAAAAAACATGACGCAAAAGTATTCCATTTAGGTTTAATTCCACTAAATCAGCCGGATGTGCTTGCCTGGTGCAGTTGAAAGTAGTTCTGTATTAAAGAGTGCTAATCTTTTTTTTTTTCTTTAAAACCTTTTGTTAGTGAAATTTCCTGTTAATTTTTGGCTGTAACTGTATTCTGGACATGTTGTTAATTGATATTTGAAAAGGGGAGCTCATCATGTTTTTGACAGTTTGTCGTTCGGGCAACCATGTGGTTGTCCTTCGGGCAACCATGTCATCAAATTTGGTTGGCCGAAAGGAAAAAGTGGTTGATTCCGAAATGTTTCTTTTCAAAACTGAAGGCTTTATTATGATATATGTAAACTAAGCAAAACATGATGTCTTCACAATGGTTTTATTCTTTTTGTCTCGCCTTTTCAAAAAAGAGACATTGGTGTTGCTTTTCGGCAAAGGCGAAGGCTTCAACATTCAAGTTTCGCGTTTAGGTCATTTCTCATAAACTATATGGCACTTAACCTTTCAAACTTGCTTATAGTTGTATCTTGGGTCGTACATCGCAACGTGACAAAGCAAATGTGAAAGTGACCTTAACCCTCCAAGCGAAGGGCAGATAACTTAATAATTTTTACCTTCAACTTTTGCGTTTAGTAAATTTCTCACAAACTGTATGCACTAGACCTTTCAAACTTTGCTTATAGTTGTATCTTGGGTGGTACATTGCAATGTAACAAAGCAAATGTGGATGTGACCTTGACCATCAAAGCAAGGGGCAGATAACTTAATAATTTATACCTTCAACATTTGCAGTTAGGTCACTTTTTCACAAATGTTATGCATTAGACCTTTCAAACTTCGCTTATAGTTGTTTCTTGGGTAGAACATCACAACATGTTAAAAAGCAAATGTGGATTAAAATTATCTGGCCTTTGCCCTTTAATTGTTACATTTACATCACTTTCTCATGAACTGTAATTATGCACTAGATGCTTTAAACCTAGTTTATAGCTTAATCTTTGGAAGACAAAACATTTTATTTTGACGTACTTGTGTCTTGGGTATTGCATCTTTTTGGATGCATGGATTTCATCTATGACTTTGACCTACTTTTTGGGGTTGATGATTTTTTTTTGATTTTTTAAACTCTACTGGCCAAGGGCCAGCAGAGCTTATGGGATGGTGTGTTGTCCGTCGTCCTTCGTCTGTCTTCTGTCCGTTAACTTCTTGTTAAGACGATAGGGCCTGATCGGACGAGTAACAGCGGAGTTATGGCCTTTGATTTAGTTAAAATGCTATATTTTGCCTTGTTAATACGATAGAGTCTTTGTTTTTCATCCGATTTTTACCAAACTTTACCTGATTGTTACTATCAATGAAAGCTCCGAAAAGTTTGAAAACCAGCCAGATTGGACCATTTACACCGGAGTTATGGCCCTTGATTTTCTGAAATATGCTATATTTTGGCCTCATTAAGAAGAAAGGGCCTTCATTTGGCCAGATTTCATTGAAATATTTTCAGGGATGATCAGTACCAAGCCTAGTTGTACATATCGTCACCGTGTTCCCGTTGAATGATTTTGGCGGAGTTATGTCCCTTTAAAGGTTTTAATAAACAAACTCTGTCCTGACTAGTTCTCCTGAACCCCTGGCCGGATTTAAACAAAACTTTTTAGGGATGGTCAGTTCCAGGTCTAGTTTTGCAAATCTTTGCCGTTTTCCGGTTGAATGATATTTGGCAGAGTTATGGCACTTTAAAGATTTTAATACACAAACTTTGTCTGGACTATTCTCCTGAACACCTCCCCACATTTCAACAAAACTTTACAGGGATGATCAGCACCAAGCTTAGTTGTGCATATCATCGTCACATTCAGTTTAACAGATTTTTGGTGGAGTTATGGGCCTTTGAAGGTTTTTGATACACAAACATTTTCCGGGCTAGTTCTCCTGAACCTGTGGCTGGATTTTAATGAAACTTGACAAGGATGATCAGTATCAAGCCTAGTTGTGCATATCATCGCCATATTCGGGTTGAATGATTTTTGTCAGAGTTATGGCCCTTTAAAGGTTTTAATAGAGAAAAGTTGTCCAGATTAGTCTGTTCTGAACTCCTTCCTGGATTTCAAAGAATCTTGATGGGGATGATCAGTACCAAACCTAGTTGCACCTGTCATTGCTGTGTTCTGGTTGAATGATATTTGGCAGAGTTATGGCACTTTAAAGATTTTAATACACAAACATTTTCCGGGCTAGTTCTCCTGAACCTGTGGCTGGATTTTAATGAAACTTGACAAGGATGATCAGTATCAAGCCTAGTTGTGCATATCATCGCCATATTCGGGTTGAATGATTTTTGTCAGAGTTATGGCCCTTTAAAGGTTTTAATAGAGAAAAGTTGTCCAGATTAGTCTGTTCTGAACTCCTTCCTGGATTTCAAAGAATCTTGATGGGGATGATCAGTACCAAACCTAGTTGCACCTGTCATTGCTGTGTTCTGGTTGAATGAATTTTGACAGAGTTATGACTCCTTAAAGGTTTTAATACACTAACTTTGTACAGACTAGTTCTCCTGAACGTCTGGCTGGATTTCAACGAAACTTGTCAGGAACAATCAGTACCAAGCCTAGTTGCGTATATCACCACCATGTTCTGCTTGAACGATATTTGAAAGAGTTGTGGCCCCTTGTGCATAAACTTTACCTTTTGCCAGTAGAGCGTCCACAGGCCCTCTTGGGCCTCTTGTTGTGACCTTACGTTTCTGGCTCAGGTCACTTCTGGAAAGGGTGGCCAAGCCCATGCTATATTTAGAAAAACAACCTGCAGAGGGAGGCTCTTGTATATTGGAATCTACCCTTCGAGTACGTGAAAGAACCACAGGAATCTATTAGAAATTAGGGCACAGTCCCAGATTCCTCTGTATCCGTCTACTCTCTCTGGGGCGACTCATGTTAACATAAGATGTGGTGAACAACCATTCAATGTATATATGTGTTTATAATGATGCCACATAATAAATCTATTAAATCATTTTACAGTGCCCCAGATAACTTTTGGACCTATTGGGTATTTCACTCCTGAAATTAAAATTAATTGAGTGAATTTCAAATTTTCTAACATAATATGGTGATTTGGGGATCAAATGTAAAACAAGCAAGGTAACTTACCCGTCTTTATGTGAGCTTTATTGACTTGTTATTCATGGCAGTGGGTTGTCAATCATTTTCCATAGAAGCACTAATCTCATGTGTTAATTTCAGAAGTGTTTCTTAACGGTAACTCGCTTGTCGATTTACGTCCCCGTTTTGACATTTTAAGCATCTGCACAATGCAAACGCTTTCAAAAGTAAACAAGAAAGTGCCCAGACGACTACACAATAGTATAGACTGGTTTAGCGTACATATTCAACTATATAGCGTTCTCTTTTACTGCTCCACTTTATAGATAATTATGTAACGTCCCAGTCAAGATAAACATCGTAAGTAAAATCTGCTTTTTGTAAATATTGGAATACGCACGAAAACATCGATCCATCAATCATTTGAACGATACGCTCGAAAATTAAAATGTTTGAGTGAAAAGGAAATTGCTTGCGTATCTGGTACGCATGTCAGGGAAATTAATTGGGTATTTTGCAATTTTAATTGAGTGAAATACGCAAATACGCTGCTTATCTTATTTTAGAATTATTTCATTTATGTTAGAATTTTGTGTTTCTGGATTTCAAGAACCTCATTACTCCAAGTTAAGTAAAACCTCACTGAGTTCTGTCAAAGAACGTAATGAGTTTTAAATTAACTGTTTCATTGGTCCAATGTTCATCTCTGAACCAATCAGAATGCTTCCTTCATATTTTCATTTGGTTGTTTCTATCTTGACATCAGTTTCTGGTATTATGACATCACATCTAATATTATGACATCACGTCATGCTATTATTATGCAACTCTGTGTGTTCTGAGAACTGAATGAGCTTTTAAATTGCATTGAGAAGCAGATTATGACTGTTTGTATCCCTGAAAATAGTAATGAGTTTCTTGAAACCAAGAATCATAAATTCTAAATATAAAATAATTCTAAAATGATTTAATAGACAGTTAATAGTATTAATTTTCCTAATTTTAGGCCTTCCTTAACGATGCCAATAGGAACTCGGCTTTTGTTTTTTCATTTCAAAGTAAATGTTCTCATATACCAACAGCTAACTACACAGCACCAGAATCATGTAGTATTCTTTTATAGTGACACTGTACATACTGTAATACAAATTTTGAGGTTATGTCTGAAAACACTTTATTCATGGACGATAACGAATAAAGAGTAATATCATCGTCTAATGATTATATCGTTAATAAATCGCAATATTCGATTAATCTGAATAAGGTTTTAAAAACAAAACATTTCATCTATTTTTTTTATGCACCCGAAGGGCGGCATATAGTAGTCGCACCGTCAGTCCGTCCGTCCGTCCGTAAAATCGTGTCCGGTCAATAACTCTGACATTCCTTAACGGATTTTCAAATAACTTGGCACACATGCTCACCACAACAAGATGATGTGTCGTGCATAAAGGCCAGGTCTGTGGCTCCAAGATCAAGGTCACACTTAGAGGTGAAAAGTCCAAACCACTTTGGGGGCATTTGTCACTTACAATGACATTCCTTGTTTTTCATTCAAAACCCTCTTTAATATTGAAAAGAACACAATGCAGTCTTGGTTTCTTTTAATCTCCTGACATCCTGTTAGCTTTTCTTCACAACGCATATTTGAAAATCATTATTAATAATTATTTGGATAGTTCAAACATTTTTTTTTTACATATTACGGTACTATTTGTTGATAATATTGCACCAGTATACTAGTGTATTTAACCCATTGTTGCATAACAAAGTGAAATTGGAATCCAAAATGTTATTGAATTGAATTGAATGATGTTTAAAGGCTCATCAACACAGTATAGGTTATTTAGAGCCGCCCCAGAGAGAGAGAGAGAGGAAGGATACATAGGAATCCTGGAACCGTGCCCTACTTTTATTATCGAATAGATTCCTATGGTTCTTTAACATGCTGGGAGGATATACCGATACATGGGACCGCCCGGTTTACATCCCCATCCGACGGACGAGGCTTAGGGAAAGTGTTTTGCCCAAGAACCCCCCAACGAAACTCAGTGGCAGCATGGAGGATTGAACCCGGGGCCTCCGGTTACAAATTCACCACGCTACCGACTGCGCCACGCCAGCCCTCCCAAAATGTTATTAACTTTAATGTAAATTTGCAAACAGGATTAAAGTGAAAATACTGAATTAATAAATTGAGATGATTAATGTTTGATATTAAAATACTTTAAGATTAAATGCTGTGTGTCTTTAAAATCGTATATTTGATGCTATGAAGATCCGTAAAGACTGTTGTCACCTTCACCGCCTTATAATTTCGTTGCACTGGTTGAAATCCTTCTAGAGCAAGTACTTGCTTTATGAATGACCATTTTTGACACCAAACCTTAAAATCGTGAAACTCATCGGCACAGACAAGCCAATACAAGATCGATGGCCGTCGAAGGTGTATTCAGGGGCAAATTTCACTGGTTTAAATATTTATACCCATGCTTTCACAATGTGATTTGGGGGCTATTTAGGAGTCACTTTGTCCGTAGCGTCCCGTCGCCTCACATCACACATTTTTGTCCCGTCGTGTCTACTTATCTGAATATATATTTTATTTATTTTATTGCAAAAGCACAGTCATACATTCATTAAAATTATGTAGGTTTGAACTTGAGATATTTTTCAACAACAGCAAAAAAAGTATACCCTTATATTTTATTTTCATACTTGATAATAAACCTCATTTGTTTTAAAGTCTCAGAATGTGTTTTTGTAATATTGTTTCAGGAAAAAATGAATGAAGAGAGATGGCAAGAAAAGCCAAAACAACAACAGGAACCCCAAGAAGAACAACAAACATATGATGACCAACCAACATATGAAGAGGAAGAACAACCAACATATGAAGAGGAAGAACAACCAACATATGATGATACAAATGTAAGGAATTCAAAAGTCAAGTTAAAATATTTTATGGGTTTCAACAATTTATGAAATCTGTCAGTTTACTGCTTTGCATTTTGAGCTATTGTAATCATCACTTGAACGTCGTCAGCATCTGCATCCGCTTAAAGTTTTGTTTGTAAGGTTGCATCTCCGAAACTTTTACATAATGGATTGAAACTTCGCACATGTATTCAGCATCATTTATAGACAACATCATACAGCCAGGTTCTTCAACTCACGCTTTGGTTTTAAGAATTTAATCACACATGCATTCACTTTCATTTGAAGAACTCTGAGACAAGTGCCATAATTCGGTTAGGCAATTAAGCAGAATTATGCCTTTCAACTTAGTTTCCCAATAAATAGACAAGACCTCGAAAGTCGAGCATCTGCACTGACCGGCAGTGCTTCTGAATAGCTCTGCTAATCAAGGGTCTGTTGATTACCAGATTGACCTGAATTTTAAGATGGCCTCCGCAACTAAAAATTGATTTTCCAAATACAATTTTGTGGCGACTTTTTCTCTAAAACCGTAAGCGCTATTGATTTGGAACCTTTATCAAATTGTATGGCATGACACAAGGTATAATGTCTATTAAAACCGTTCTATCGAGGGTTGAAATTTACATTGCTTCAATGGTATCCATGGTTTGTTCTTTTTATGCCCCTGTAGGGAGGGTGCATAAGTAATCGCACCATCCGTCCGTCTGTACATCCGTTAGTTTGTTACTTTGAAAGCACTTCACACGAATGTTAATCACAATGAGATTATGGATCGTGAGCAAGAATCAAGTGCGTACCTCAAAGGTCAGGGTCACACTTGGAGGTCAAATTTGCATGCATTTGTCACGATTTTTACGGATGGCGGTAGGTGTACAGTACTGGTTCTACCTAGGAAAAGTGGGTTGTCTGCCTCCACCAAAAAAGAATAAAAAATTGACTGTCAAAATTATATAACCTTACATGTGTTGAAAATGATGTAAAACACAATACAAACATAAACAAACAAACAAACTTGTTCTGGCATGCTGTTGACAATTTGGTGCCTTGACATGGCCAACTAACAACGTATTGTATGTTTATTTTACACGTGCAACTGTTGATGTTATCAACACTGTTGTTGATGCCTAGGACTTTTATCTGGCACTAGGTTAAGATCAGATTTGTCAGCACTCATTATTAAAGGCATTTGCTGTAGTTTTCCATGCGCAGCTTTTTTGGGCGACTTCGGATGGATTTTCCTAAAAATTTACTGGAATGTTGATTTTGATGTCTAGTTCTATTTTTTGTCTTTTTCTTTTTTTTTTTGAATATTTTTTTTTTTATTTGTTTTAAATTTAATTTTTTTATTTTTGAATATTTTTTTTATTGTCTTTATTTAAATAAAGGCCTATTATTAGATACATAAAATAGGAAAAATGTAGCATTTTGTAAAAATTCCAACAAAATTAAAAAAATTAAGCATAATGGTACGGTTCCAAAAACCAATATTAAATCTCAATATGCCTGGTGACCTAAAATTTAATTGAATATATTGTCTAAATATATGTTCAAATAAGTGCCTAGGAAATTTGAACAAATTCTGTTAATAGGAAAATAACAAAAAAGGAAAATATACCATTTCTATATAATTTCATACAAAAATTGGCCTTTTAGCATAGGGATAGGGTTTCAAATTCTTTTTCTAAACAAGCATGGGGACCTATCATTTTTATTGCACATTTTGTTTTTATATATGTTTAATTATGTGCTTAGAAAGTTTAAAAAAATTCTGTTATTGGGAACATACAAAAAAAAAGGAAATTGTATCATTATGGGCTAATTTGTGCATAAATTGTGGTAATGGTCTCAACAGATTTTGTAAAAAAATATAGGTTTTACATAAAGATGAGCTTTAAATGTTATTGTAATTAAATCTTCTTTACTTTAATACAATTTTAGCAGAATTGTGACCAATGAATAAATTATTAGACTTCAAAAATATCTTATTTAGCTATGTTATGGACTTGTTCAACATTTTGGACAGATTGACATGACGGTGGCATTACAAATTATTTTTTAAAATTTTAACAAGCATGGTGACCTACCATTATTTTTGCCTTTTCTGTCTATATATATAACAGACTTACTAGTAAGTACAAAAAGTTTAAAGAAAATCTGTTATGCAGAAAAAACTATAGAAAATGTCTTTAAAAACGCAGAAACCTTATACAGTATGTAAGAAATAGTATTCTCTATTGAAGGGGATGTGATCTAATATTTCAATTGCTTTATTTGTAGGCTTATAGAGAGGAGCCCCCAGCTGATGTCCAAGATGAACCTGAGGAAGAACCAGAGGTATATATAACCCTTTTATAAGCCTTTTTTTTTTTTCATGAACAAGTTTGTTTACCTCATTTCTCTATATATGCAGTCAAGTCTACGTCATGCAAATAATACTTATTTTTAAATACAACTTAGTAGAAGTTTTAAACATATGTTTCTCTTTGGAAATATCAAGAAATGTTCATATGATGTGTAAGATGTTAATTGATAATACTGCAAAAAGGGTGGCCATTCATCTTTAATTTGTAGTTTGTTGACAACTCTATACATATGTAAATGTTTGGTGAATGCGGAACTATTGTAACTCTATATACTGTGAAATCATTAAAGTAGCTATCAACAGCCAAATTTTACAAAATATTTACACCGTTTCTAAACCTACTGATGACGAGGTATATATAAACTTAAATATTTTGAGAATCTGAACTCTATGGACATAGTATAAACGGCGTTAACCAGCCAGGCCAAACCTCAAGAATGGAGTCTCGAATTGAGTTACCAACTAATAATTCATTTTACGCATATTCAATCATGTGTATCCATGTAACTGGTCAATAAACCTATACTTTTAATTGGCAAATATATATTATTATATGACCTGAACACCTGGATGTAGTTTTGATTAATGGTTTTGTAGTGCAATTTTGCCGTTATTTGGCGAGTTAGTTTCTTTAATATTCTCGAGGAATAAAATTTCGTGGATTTCATGGTAGAATCCATAATGTACAACTATTAAACCAGGTTGTATGTTGTCAGAATTGTTTTTTTATGTATTTATTGAACATTTATTTTGATCATAAAGAACAAAAACTTGAGTGTTTGTTTTAAACTTTTCAAAGTCAGTATGCCTATGTTTACTTTCGCAGTTGTGTACTAGTAAATCGTCCACGAATGGTATTAACTTCTGTATGTTATCGTTATTATCAATTAATGAGTACTTCATATTATTTGTTGACAACTGGGTGGGTTCTCAATGAATTAAACATGGAAATGATTTGTTATATTTTATCAACAAGAACATAGTAGAAATGGACAGAACACGAATAAAAAAAATCGTATTTTGAAAACAAGAAAAAAATAGCTACGAAATTCCGATTTTTGACTCAAGGGGTATTGGCCGAGATAGAGGACATAAATACTTAGTAACAAACCATTCAAACTTGAGTCGTACGCATGACCGATTACCGGAATAAACAGGAAATAATTAGTAAGGTTGAGCAATGGTGTCAGACATAAATCTCCGCCAACTGGATGTGTTTATTGCTTAATGACCCATGGTTAACTGGGCAATTCGACATGTGACAGGAAATGTGGGACATAATCGCCAGACCGATCTGCCTGAATTTTTTTTCACTAGTCTATCAGTTACAAATTTAAGGATAATGCTTTTTTTTCTACAAAAATCAGAAATCCTTAAATTTACGTCCTGTCGAAGCTGTCTTTTCGGAAAGAAACTCGAAAATTTTGAAGGCATATAAAAGCTTAAACAGCATTTTAATAAAACAATGTTTGATGTTTGTAAGCACACTTAAGTGAGTACTAAATATCTCATTAAACAGTGTCAAATTTGCCAAACAATAATCTTTTATGGATGATATGGAAATGTTAAAGGGAAGTAATTTGATGATTTTTGATAATCAAAAGCTGCCATCTACACAATCTGTGTTATGGTTTTTAGCTCTACTGGCCAAGGGCCAGCAGAGCTTATGAGATGGTGTGTTGTCCGTCTTCCGTCGTCCGTCCGTCGTCCGTCCGTCGTCCAGTAACTTTTCTTGAAACGACTTCTCCTCAGAAACCGCTTGGCTAATTTTGACCAAACTTCACATGGATGATCCTTAGATGAATGCTTTTTAGATTTGTTAAAATTAGGTCAGCGCTACATCCAAGATGGCTGCCATTACCATATATGGTCGAAACCTTAAAAAATCTTCTTCTCCAGAACCGCTGGACAGATTTCAACAGTTTTTCTTTTAAAATGATCGCCAACGCCTAGACTATCAAGATTGTTCAAATAAAGTCCCCGGGGTCAAAAATGGCCGTGCCCCGGGGGTCCAAAATTTGTATATTGAGGTTTTGCATGTTTTTCATATAGACATGTAGGAAACAACTTTAAAAAATCTTCTTCTCTGAAACCACAAGGCACAGAGCTCTCATGTATTACATGTAGCATCAGCTTATGGTCCTCTACTAAGTTTGTTCAAATGGTGACCCTGGGGTCAAATTTGTCCCCGCCCTGGGGGTCACAGTTTTACATAGACTTATATAGGATTTTTTTTTTAAAGATCTTCTTCTCAGAAACTACAGCAGCCAGAGGTTTGATATTTGCATTTACTATAAGCTTACGGTCCTTTACCAAGTTTGTTCAAATGGTGACCTTAGGGTCACATTTGGCGCCGCCCCAAGGGTCACATGTTTTACATAGACATGTATAGGGAATTCTTCAAACAACTTCTCGTCAGAAACCGCTTGGCTAATTTTGACCAAACTTCAAATGGATGATCCTTAGATGAATGCTTTTTAGATTTGTTAAAATTAGGTCAGCGCTACATCCAAGATGGCTGCCATTACCATATATGGTCGAAACCTTAAAAAATCTTCTTCTCCAGAACCGCCTGACAGATTTCAACAGTTTTTCTTTTAAAATGATCGCCAACGCTTAGACTATCAAGTTTGTTCAAATACAGTCCCCGGGGTCAAAAATGGCCGTGCCTCGGGGGTCCAAAGTTTGTATATTGAGGTTTTGCATGTTTTTCATATAGACATATAGGAAAAAAGTTTAAAAAATCTTCTTCTCTGAAACCACAAGGCACAGAGCTCTCATGTATTACATGTAGCATCAGCTTATGGTCCTCTACTAAGTTTGTTGAAATGGTGACCCTGGGGTCAAATTTGTCCCCGCCCCGAGGGTCACAGTTTTACATAGACTTATATAGGATTTTTTTTTAAAAAATCTTCTTCTCGGAAACTACAAGAGCCAGAGGTTTGATATTTTACAATTATTATAAGCTTATGGTCCTTTACCAAGTTTGTTCAAATGGTGACCATGGGGTCACATTTGGTCCCGCCCCAAGGGTCACTTGTTTTACATAGACATGTATAGGGAAAAACTTAAAAAATCTTCTTCTCTGAAACTGCAAGAGATAGAGGTTTAATATTTTGCTGTTGCTATAAGCTTATGGTCCTTTACCAATTTTGTTCAAATGATGACCCTGGGGTCACATCTGGCCCCGCCCCGGGGGTCACAGTTTTACATCAATGCTTGTTTTAAATTTTTTAATTTCTTTATTTTTTATATTTTTATTTTCTTTTTTTTTTATTATTCTTTTTTTTTATATTTTTTTTTTTATTTTTTTTTTTTTTTTTTTTTGTTTTTATTTATTTTATTTTTTTAATTTTTTTTTTTTTTTTTTAATTTCTTTTTTTTTTATTATATATATTTTCTTTTTGAATTTTTTTTTTAATTTTTTTTTTTGGTTTTTGAATTTATTTTTTTTGTTTTTGAAATTTTTTTTTTGATTTTTTTTGTTTTTGAAATTTATTTTATTTTTATTATCTCTACTGGCCAACTTGGAAAACCAGCCAGATCGGACCAGTAATGACGGAGTTATTGCTCTTGATATAGTTAAAAATGCTATATTTTGCCTCTTTAAGACGATAGTCACTCGCTTCATTGATGTCATAAGAGCCATATTAGCCAGTAGAGCGTCCACAGGCCCTCTTGGGCCTCTTGTTTGTGATTTTTTTTGGTAAGAAACATATATATTGAATATTGTCTCTTGACAAATTTCAGTACTTTTCGTAGATTTAATTCGTTTTTGTGGCCAAAATGCATATTTCAAGAAAAAGGGGGCTAACTCCCTTGTGTACTGAACTTTTCAAACACATCTTGTTTGGACTTTTGTTGTCTATCTAATTATTCTTAAAACATCATTAACTTCTTCCTTTTTTGCTGTATAAAAATAAATATGTATAAAGTGTGTGCTTATATTTCATTTGCAATTTTTTTTTTGCTTTAAAAGATATTTTGTCAATATGCCATATATGGTGAAAAGTTGCAATGATGTCATCGTTCCAAGATGGCCGCCTCCATTTCTGTTTCTTTGCAAATTTTCAATAGTTAATATCTCCTTTATTTTTCATGGTATTTTGATAATTATTTTAGCTTTTTTCAAGTTTTTCAGAGCCCTTTAAAATAAATCTTATTTGAAAATAGTGCATCAACCACTTTAACCAAAATAATGTTGTTACACATGTCCAATAACTCTGACTTTCATTTTGGCAAAGTTATGCCCCTTTTCATAAAACTATAACCTAGCCCATAACTTGGCAAATATTGACCTATGGTTATGAAACTTCTACAGTTCTTCCTTATCAATTGTCCAATGCAGATTTATGCCCCTTCCCCATTTATCTTGAAGGATTGCACACCCTGTCATCAACTTTTATAGTTAGATCGTACTTGCTGAAATAATCACACGACAGGTGACACAAGTGTCCATGGAACACCCTTCTAGTTAACAAAGATGTGCATAAAAAATATATATTAATGTTTTTTTAGCAGAGTCCATATGAGATAGAAATGGAAGATGCAGCGTCTGATCCACCCAGAGCAAAAACAGGAAGTCCGGGTCAGTCTGGAGCTTCCGGTACTACAGCCATTGCCTTGTATGATTATCAAGGGAGTAAGTAAACTTTTGTTTGGCATTCTTAACAAAATATAATTATGTACATTAAATTCTGTAATATATCTTCAAGTTTTTTTCTTTTATACACCTGCTTTCGCAAAGGAATTGGGGAACTATATAGGAATCATGTTGTCCGTAACGTACCATCGCATAACAGTTTTGTCCCGTCATGTCACATGTTTTTGTCCAGTCGCATAAAACATATTTTTATGTTGCCTGCTTAGCATGGCAGACACTTTAATAGCATCACTTTGTCCGTTGTCTGTCATCTTTCGTCGTCCTTCACACTTTAACCTGCAACCTAACCTTGGCCATAACTTGCGAAGTATTTGACCTTTATTCATGGCACATCTTCATCTAAACCCAAGGAATGTCGTTACACATGTCCAATAACCCTGACTTTCATTTTGGCATAGTTATGCCCCCATTCATAAAACTTTAACCTGCAACCTAACCTAGCTCATAAGTTGGCAAAATATTGACCTGTGGGCATGGAACTTTATACAGTTCTTCCTTATCAGTTTGTGCCCGTTTGTCTGTACAATCGTGTCCGCTTCATAACTCTGACAATAATGGACGGATTTTCAAATAACTTTGCACAATTGCTCACCACAACAAGACGATGTGTCGCGCACAAAATCCAGGTCCGTCAAGGTCACACTTAGAGGTCAAAGGTCGAAACAAAGTCCGGTTAATAACTCTGACATTCATGGACAGATTTTCAAATAACTAGACGACGTGTCGCGCACAAAACCTAGGTCCGTGGGTCCAAGGTCAAGGTCACACTTAGAGGTGAAAGGTCAAAACAAAGAGCTTTTGCGTCCGGTTAATAACTCTGACATTCATGGACAGATTTTCAAATAACTTGGCACAATTGCTCATCACAACTAGACGACGTGTCGTGCACAAAACCCAGGTCCGTGGGTCCAAGGTCAAGGTCACATTTAGAGGTCAAAGGTCAAATTGTGTCCAGTCAGTAACTCTGGCATTCCTGGACGGATATTCAAACAACTTCAAATAATGCACAAGTGCTCAGCACAACCAGACGACATGTCGCGCACAAAATCCAGGTCCGTTGCTCCAATTTTTTTTTTTTATTGTTTTTAATTTTTTTTTTTTTTTTTTTTTTTTTTTTTTTTTCTTATTTTTTTTTTCAATAATTTTTTTTTATTATTAAATTTTATTTCATTTAAATTTTCTTTTGTTTTTAAATCTTTTTTTTTTTTTTAATAATTTTAATATATTTTGTTTCAAAATAAGTTTGGTTTCATTATGTTAGATGAGTTATGACCCTTTTTTACTTTTTTTCATTCAAATAATGCTCACGTTCATAACTTGTGGCCATCTGAGTACTTGAAGTGACAAACAGTTCCTGTGTGTTATTTGGCTGATGCTAATTTAATTTTAATTTCTAAAGGTGAAGAGTTCTTTTAATAGTTATTTTTAACTCAGACCCCTTATTTGATTACAAAGATGTGACGTGTCTTTTGGTTTAATCATTATTTTAAATTCTAATGGTAAGGAGTTTGTTGGGCAGATCTTTTTTAAGGCAGACAGCTCCATACCTTGATCATGTCAGAATGAAAATATTAATGTGTTAAAAAACTAGTAAGACCAGACAAAATGAATAAAAACGGAGATATTAAAGATATTTAATGTAAAAAGACGGTGAAAAACGGTGATCGGAAAATAGCCTGAAAAAAGTGTCTTTCTTAATAGACAACCTTGCACTAATATTTGAAAAATCTTTGCAATAATAGAAAGTTGATAGAAAAAGCCTAATCCTTCCATTTGTAGCTCGACTTAACAAACTTTACAACAACTTAAAGAAAGGGAATACACCTTTGCACAAGTTTTCGCCATTAGAAAACAACTTTAGAGCTTTTACTTCACCAAAAGTATCTCCCATTCTCAACTGTTCATGGGCAACTTGATTGAAGTATTCATGCAAGTTGCTAAAAACCTCTAAATGAAATGGCAGGAGACTTCGCACAAGACTTAGTGCTCCACAGCAATAACACATAGTTGCTAAAAACCTCTAAATGAAATAGCAGGAGACTTCGCACAAGACTTAGTGCTCCACAGCAATAACACATAGTTGCTAAAAACCTCTAAATGAA
Source organism: Cyrtodaria siliqua (assembly GCA_037043455.1). NCBI lineage: Eukaryota > Metazoa > Mollusca > Bivalvia > Adapedonta > Hiatellidae > Cyrtodaria > Cyrtodaria siliqua. Next base: position 361,153 of record JAWPHD010000597.1, read on the forward strand.
ATAGCAGGAGACTTCGCACAAGACTTAGTGCTCCACAGCAATAACACATAGTTGCTAAAAACCTCTAAATGAAATAGCAGGAGACTTCGCACAAGACTTAGTGCTCCACAGCAATAACACATAGTTGCTAAAAACCTCTAAATGAAATAGCAGGAGACTTCGCACAAGACTTAGTGCTCCACAGCAATAACACATAGTTGCTAAAAACCTCTAAATGAAATAGCAGGAGACTTCGCACAAGACTTAGTGCTCCACAGCAATAACACATAGTTGCTAAAAACCTCTAAATGAAATAGCAGGAGACTTCGCACAAGACTTAGTGCTCCACAGCAATAACACATAGTTGCTAAAAACCTCTAAATGAAATAGCAGGAGACTTCGCACAAGACTTAGTGCTCCACAGCAATAACACATAGTTGCTAAAAACCTCTAAATGAAATAGCAGGAGACTTCGCACAAGACTTAGTGCTCCACAGCAATAACACATAGTTGCTAAAAACCTCTAAATGAAATAGCAGGAGACTTCGCACAAGACTTAGTGCTCCACAGCAATAACACATGTTAGAGTGACATGTTCTATAACTATTATACCTATTATTTCAACAGCTTTATTCCCCTTTCTGTACTTCATGTACTTGGACAATACCATTACATGGTCTGATTATTAACTTTCATATCCCATCCAACCCATTCTCCAAGAAGCGAAAATGGGTTTGGTTGGGAAATGAAATAAAACCTTAATTTCGGCTATTAAAAACAGTTTGCATATTGTAAAATTAAAACATTTAATAGGTAATTATAAATAGTTTATCACATTTTTTCAGTAATTTTTTTTTTCTAAACATGTTTTATTGTTGAAATATCCATTATAAAACCCTGCATATATAAGCTTTCCCATCGCTTCATGGAATTAAGGCGGGACCACGTAATGATTGAAGTTTTTATGCATGTTACATTGACTTAAAGGCAGAAAATGTTTATTAAAATGTAAAATGAAACAGTTGACCATGTTTTCAGAAGCCTTATAACTCAGGGTATAATACAATCGAATTAATAAAATAGAATTAAACTTTGCAAACTATGCCAAATAAATAATTTCAATACCTCATGTGTAAACTGATGTATTATTATATTGTAACACATGAGCGCCAAGCCTATCACAAAACAGGTAGCTTTTTTGGCCAAATGGTTTGTTTATAAAAGTCTGTATATATGTAACGAGGTTGCATAACTTTTTACTTGGAGGGTAAGATTTAAATTAGTTGTATCAGTTAAAGCCTGAGACTTCCATTGGTCAGTTAATGCAAATTTGATGATAATATTATGCACTAATACTTGACATAACACCTGTATCATCTCAGCTAAGTTGGAAAATAAAATAAACATATTCTGGCTTTAACAAGCACTACAAAAATAATTGAATAAATGTTTGCAATTACAAGTTCTACAGTAAAACCACTGATTTTACTAGCATTAATGTTATTCTGAATTTCATCAGCTCAGTTCTCATCTCATTGTTATGCCACTGTCATTATTAATAATTTTCACCGCAGAGGTACGGTGTTGAGATTTTATCTTATTTTCAGTAGGTGATAACATTTGTGTTACTCGGTTTTTATCCTTAGATTCTATAGTAAAATAAAAAAAGACGATAATTTTCAAGATTTTGATTTTGAAAGATACATGTATTGAATAAATTTGCATGGATGTGCATGAATATGCAGGGTTTTAAAAAAAATCACACTGTAGACACCTTAATTTTAACTTAGTTGAATATCAAAGATAAAGACCGAGTTTATCACCTACCATAATGTATAGGTGTGTCTTATTTCTTGCTGTCACTGATTGGTCAGTTTTTTGGATGAGGCTCTATCAAACTTATGATTTCTAATTAAATGACATTATGGGATTTCAATATACATGTACCTGTTTGGTATCAATGGAGCCATTACTATCTTCTTTGTGTGCCATCTCATTGCCTAAATCTCAATGCTAGAAAAATTACATTTAAAATATTCCCTCAAACATGCTTTGACAGCTTTTGTTCTCCGACAGCTGTAATCCATCCGACAGCTCTTTTTCTACGACAGCTCTTGTTCTGCGACAGCTCATGTTCTTGTTTTTTCTCGCCTTAAAATTCTGAACAAAAGAAGTCGTAGAAGGTGCAGAAAGTTGTGTAAGTGCATTCGATGGAATATGACATAATATGGTATTGAGAGGTGAATGCGAGAATATTGTTACCGTTTATAAATAAAGTACACGATACAACAGTTTTGCATTGAGCCCTAGGTATGACATCTGTGTTCTGCTTTCCACAGGTGCTGACGATGAGCTCACCTTTGATCCAGATGATGTTATAACAAACATTGAAATGGTAAGTTATTCCTTTTACATTCTGTAAAGTCACAGCATTTTAACTAAATTTGTCGCATTGCTTTTTTGGAATGGAATGATGCATTGCCATTGATACAGAAACTTGAACACAGGACTGGTATTATATGGAAAACATTGTCTATGACTGGCTAAATTTGTTTAAAAAAAAAGTTGTAATTATAAAAATAATATCTTTGAAGGTTTTCCACCCAATTTTTCCTTATATATACTTCAACCTCCTTCTCTCACCTCATGTCCCCGCTCTCCCAAAACCCCTCCTTCAAGTAATGTCCTCCTGTAGATGAGGACTTAATGTTATAACATGCCACTAGTCATGACATTTTATTAATTTTATACACATAATGCCTACAGTCACCTAAATATTCAATGAATGTTCAACTGTTTATTGATGAATAAACACTGCTGAATGTGATAGTTTCATATAATAACATGTTTTTAAATGACAGGGTATGACATTGTATTGAATATCTGCATTAAAATTATATAATAACATGTTGTAATGTTGTAAAGTGCTTGAGAAATGTTTAAAACAAGTTGATATCCATGGTAACTTTATTGAAGACAAACGTTTGCATTTCTCTTTTGCGTAAGGCCTATCATAGAGTGGATGTGATACATGTATTATTAATTACTGGGTTTGTTACTGACCCCCTACAGAAATATGTGGGGTCAGTAAGATTTATAGGTGGCGAGGCAATAGTCGAGCCCCACTATATATCTGACTGACCCCATATATTTCTAGTCAGTAACAAACACAATAACTGATTTATTGCATCAAGCACCTTTTTAAGGCAAACACCGATATTTAACCCATTTTAATGGAGCGTCATTGTCATTGAGACGTCCGCCCGATTTGACGTCATGACCTTGACGTCACGACTGGTACAGTTCTAAAAACATTATTAATTTTACTTATTACATTTGTTACTAACGCATTAAAGAACTATTTGCAAATGATTTAAACTGAATCGGAATTGTAGACCATATTGTTTTAGTGACCCTCTATGAAGTCTACTTTCCCACTATAGAATAATAGAGGGTCACCATGTGACCACTCTAATCCAATGAAATTCCTAGGATTTTGTGAGAGGTGCAATAAATGTATTTAGCCTATCACATGCATGCACCATCCATATACACGTTTTGTAAATTTCAGATTGACGAAGGCTGGTGGCGAGGGGAACTCAATGGGTGCACTGGACTCTTTCCTTCCAATTACGTTGAGCTCCAACAATGACACGCTTAGCACGTGAAACAGTGAACACCCATGATACTATTAGCATGTGAAACACAGAAAACTGACATGTAAAGCACGAGTAACTTATATGTACAGATGCCTGATATTGATCATGTGACTTCAAACTGTTCTAGCTATTCAGTCTGATGTTGGTGGCTTACTATTCATTGACTGATTATAACTAACAATTGTGATTTTCCTTCTCTGTAACCATGGTAACGGAGTATTAATTTAAGCATAAACTTGGGTTATAATGAAATAAGGAATGATAAGTCAGGTGGTTGCTTTCAAAATGAGTAAAGTGTATTAAAGTGTATGAATTAGAATTATACCGAGATGAAATTTATAGTATAAAGACAAAGATTTTATATATCCAAACATATATATGAATGTGTATTCTGCCTAAAACAAAAAGCAATCCTAGGGACGGATCCAGGAATGTGGTGTGTGTGGGCTATGAGGGGTGTGGTGGGTGCCTATTAACGTTGATGAACATGTGAACGGATATAATGTATACTGTACATATATGTTTTTTTTTCAATTTTCTTTTAAGGACCCTTAGGCCAAATATATAAATGCTCACCTGCATCCCGTCACATGTTAACGCAAACAATGTGCTGCTCAAGCATGAGGAGAATATATGACAACATTTACCGCTTTGGTAAAAGAAAAATGAAATATATATATATTTATATTCACTTGATCCTTTCTGTTGAGATCAAAAGCGACCAATTTCAAATAAACTTTACTTTTCTTTATTGTGTCTCAGAGTCTATAGAAAGACGGATACTGCGCACACATGTGTCTCGTAAGAAAATGGAAAATTCCACTCTCTGAAAATGCACTGAGGGTTATCGTGTACTTTTTAGCTCTGCTGGCCTTCTTAGCTCTACTGGCCGAAGCTTATGGGATGCCGAGTTGTCCGTCGTCCGTCCGCCCGTCTTTAATTTTTGTCTCGTTAAGACGATAGAGCCTTCATTTTTCATCTGATCGTTACCAAACTTTACCAGATTGTTAATGTCAATGAAAGCTCAGACAAGTTTGAAAACCAGGCAAATCGGACCAGTAACAGCGGAGTTATGGCCCTTGATTTAGTTAAAAATGCTATATTTTGCCTCGTTAAGACGATAGGGCATTCAGTTTTTATCCGAACTTTACCAAACTCTACCAGATTGTATGTGACAATGATTATCAGATAGCTCAGAGAAGTTCGAAAAACCAGTCAGATCAGACCAGTAACAGTGGAGTTATGGCCCTTGATTTAGTTAAAAATGTTATATTTTGCCTCATTAAGACGATAGGACCTTCATTTTTCATCAGATCTTTACCAAACTTTACCAGCTTGTTAATGTCAATAAAAGCTCGGACATATTCGAAAACCAGCCAGATCGGACCAGTAACAGCGGAGTTATGGCCCTTGATTTCATTAAAAATGCTATAGGGCCTTCATTTTTCATCTGATCTTTATCAAACTTTACCAGATTTTTTTACTTTTTTTTTCTTTTCTTCTTGTATTTTTTTTTTTTTTCTTAAATTTTTAAAAAAAAAAATTGATTTTTATTATCTCTACTGGCCAAGTTTGAAAACCAGCCAGATTGGACAAGTAACGGCGAGTTATGGCTCTTGATTTAGTTAAAAATTTAAAAATGCTATATTTTACCTCTTTAAGACGATTGTCACTCTTAGCCAGTAGAGTGTCCACAGGCCCTCTTAGGCCTCATGTTTATCATTATCATTCTCCCAAGATACGCTATTGTTGATCTTAATATTGTAGCAATGGAAATAATGTAAATATAAGAATTGATTCACAATTTTACAGCATTTTTGCTCTTTTAAATGCGGAAGAAATTGCAAATTGACCATAAAATACTAATTTTAATACACTGCATGGAATTAACTATTAACTGTTTACTACAGGCATTTAAAACTGCATAAATGCCGAAAAAATGTGAATCAGTTTTTAAATTATGGTTGCCTAAAGATACTCTCTAATAAAAGATGCATTCCTAACATTTATGTAATAAACTATATAAATTATGTTTATCCAAAGCTGGACTTTGTTTCTTTACGCTATTGGGATAATATTTGTAGAACACACCAAAAAACATCTAACACAGGATATAGAAGATGTCAGAGGAAAAATAGGTCCAAGTAATACTTGATAGATCTACAGCTGTTGCAAATTAGGCAATCATTTTTAAATTATAAGCGTTCAATGAAATACACTTTAATTCAGATAAATAATTATGTAAACAGCAAAATTTCTTTGTTCTAGCAGTTCATTACGGTATTTAAAGTGATTCCCTTTTCTTTCTCACCTGACGGAATGAGGTTATAGAGATGGCCTCCATCCATCAGTCCGTTCATCAGTCCCATTTTGTGTCCGCTCCGTAACTCTTGCATGCATGGAGGGATTTCAAATAACTTGACACATTTACTCATCTCATCAAGACAAAGTGCAGAACCCAACACTCATGTCAGTTTCTTCAAGGTTGAAGTTTAAAGGTCATTCGCCTATAGAAAGGCCCTTTCGTGTCCGCTTCATAACTCTGGCATGCATGGAGGGATTTCAAAATAACTTGGCACATTACTCATCTCATTGAACTGATGTGTAGAACCCAGCACCCATGTGGGTAACTAAAAGGTCATGTTGGTATCTAAAAGGTCAAGGTCACATTAAAGGTCAATCATCTCTTATATAATGAGGCCAATTTTGTGTTTGTGTCAGAACTCTAACATGCATTGAGGATTTAAAATAAAATTCAGTGCAAAAAATATTAAATGGTATAAATATTTTGTTTGTACATCTGTCTGTCCCATTTCTTGTCCAATCCTTCTTTAAGGTCAAGGTCACTCAGAACTTCAGAAGATCATTCACTTCTTATATGTCTATAGTAAGGCCCATTTTGTGTTTGCTCCATATAATAAACTCTTGCATGTTAAAAACAAAAACAGTTGCATGCTTTGATTGGTGTGAAGACAGGACTGGTATGTATAGAGTAGACAACGGTTTTCCGTTTGCAAGTCTTGACATATTGCTTCAATCAGTTTATGACAGTAACAATGTTAAACAGTGTGACATTCAGATCTGGTCAAGGACATTTAATTTTCACTCTGTTGTTTATTCCATTACGTGGTTTGAGTATAAACTTTCATACCCAATCCAACCCCTTCTCCAAGAAGCAAAAACGGGGTTGGCTGGGGTATGAAATAAAACCTCAAGTTAATTTCTGCTTAAAAAGTTTACATATTGTAAAATTAAAACGTTTAATAGTTAATTTTAATCAGTCGGGTTATCGCATTTTATCAAATTGTCTCCCATATGAAAAACGTACGTGCATCAAGGCACATAGAGATATAAGAATTTTTTTTTTTAACCAGTATCTGCCAACACCCACGTGTGAATCTTTGAAATCAAGACCATTCATGGGGGAAAATACTGCAGCAGTCTCTCAGACTACAAAATTGTTCAGTGAAATGGAATCCTTTTGCTCACATCATCATGCATCAAAGACACATGTTTTTTTAAAAATGTGTAGTATGGTTTCGGATTAATGTCAACAGAATATTGAAACGCAATATCACTCCGACTCAGTCACAATTAGTGAAGCCAATTTAAATCATCAGTGTCTCGTTCAGCACATTGTTTCATTTGAAATTAGTAAGATGCATCGTCTTTTTGTAGATAGTCTTTGACAAATGATATAATAGCGGATTAACATTGTAAATCTCTTTATTTTAGCATTCATTACACTTTGAAATTGGAAGTGAATTCACGTCTGCCTACGAAAAAGGCATTTAATGAACAAACCTTTGATTTTGACAGTTTTGTTTTCAATCTCAGAATTCCAGTTTACTAAATGATGTTTGATGTGGTAAGAAGTTGCAGCTGATCTTGCTTTTACTGTGGTGTAAACAGATTCTATTGAAATGTGTAGGAACAAAGCATACTAAAATACCAGAACAATTTAGTATGTTTTTCTTTAACAACCTAGGTGTACTGAAATTCTGTTCTTAATGTTTTGTATGTCATCAGTTGGGTACAACCTAGGTGTACCGAAATTCAGTTCTTAATGTTTTGTATGTCATCAGTTGGGTACACCAAACTTGTATCTTCTGTATGGAAGCATTACAATTTCACCATATTGTGATGCATTTTTAAACTTGACTAGTTGAGGAGTAAGAGATCATGGTGTTGCTGTTCATGTCCAAATACATGTTTGTTCAAGTGGTTGTTATCTTAGTTTCTACTGGGACCAGTCTTTATGAAACTTTGTACACGTTTGAATTGTTGAAATTGCGTCGGTCATCAACCAATATAGCTTCGAGTCAAAAGATGAAAAAATGCAGTATTCTGGCAAGAACATTACTCTAAAAATGAGTTTGGCAAATACATAGCTCAAGATGCTCATGAAATAGAATGATACATTTGAGGTTTACTAATCATAGGTCAAAGGTCAAGGTCATAGTGATCTTCAACTTGACCTTGAAAGGGTTTCAGCAAAATATTTCAAGTTTAACATGACATGTGCTCATAAAAAAAATGAATGTATGATTCATTTGGCTTTGTCCAGATACCTTCTGATTTTAAGACCATTAGGTCATAGGTCAAGGTTACAGTGAACTTAATGGGACTTCATACCAAAATCAGATCACTATGACTGGCCATGACCTGCTTTAAATAAGGTTTTTGGTTAGCTCTGTATCGGTCAGCAATATAACTAAACTCTTCAGAGTTCATTCTGACACATACATCTACAAGGGGCACTTAGGAAGTATTAAAGTCCTTATCCAGCCATCAACAGGCACATTTTACAACAGATGTACACCATTTCTTAAACTACTGATGGCAAGGTATATTATATATCATATATTTTGAGAATCTATAGACTAAGACACAATATAAACAGCTTTAACCAGCCAGACCATACCCCAAAACTGGAACGTCAAATTAATAGTTTCCAACACGTAATTTGTTTTATGCATATTCAATCACGGTTATTTTAAAAACCCGTGAATAAACCTATACCTTTAATGGGCACATATACATTATTATATGACCTGAACTGGATAGAGTTTTGATAAACAGTCTTGTAGTCTTGTAGTGTAATTTTGCCATTATTTGGCTGATTGGTTTCTTAAAGAATTGCCTGCTAGTTTTAAAACAGTTACTATGGTTTATAGCTAATAGACAAAAGTACAATTCATTGCAACTTGTTGATGGGTACCAAAGTTTCATACTTAAACGTGGTCGCAATGAGTAAGTTTGACACAAATTTTAATCTTCATTGATTCGGTTTAAGGTTTTAAGCTCTTTTTTCTAAGAATTAGATTTGCTGTTTATGCTAAAGAAATGGGAAAAAACATGCCTACTTTAATCATTTGCTATCTTACTATTCAAAAGTTCACGATTCACAATTTCCAGTGCCTTTTGGGTCCATGTCACAATTTTGTCTGTTTACCAATAAACAGGGTCCCTGAGATTTGAATATTTCAAGCTTTGATCGTTTGATCGTTACTTTTTATTTATGGACCATACACCCTACCCTCTCCAAACCCCTCCCACACCAATACCACTTGAAACATCTTAAATAAGGGTTAAGAACTAAGCTAAGAATGTTTTTGTTTTTTGTACATTTTGCTTTTTCAACTTTTATCCCCCACCACCCATTCAAATGTCCTAAAAAGGGTAAGAACTAAGCTAAAACATGTTTGTTTCTTTGTAGTGTTTTTTTGCTAGTCAATTTTTTTTTTTAATTTTCATTTGCTCTCATCAGAGGCTCTAATAACATAATGTGTGTGTATGCATGTGCGTAGCAATGTTAAATTTTGGCTTCTCACTTGTCAGATAATTGTGCGAAAATATTTATTTTATTTCCCATTATGAATTCCTGTCCATGTTCATATATTATTCCTTATTTTGGTGCTACCATTCTACCTGTTCTGGAATTGTGTTAAGTTTGTCAAGGAGTACCCATGGGGGATTGTGTTAAAACGTTGTTAGTAAAATTCTTAAGGTCTCACACCACTATTTCCATTGGTGTACTGTACGGCTGTCTTTAAAACATTCTACCATTCTACCTGTTCTGGAATTGTGTTAAGTTTGTCAAGGAGTACCCATGGGGGATTGTGTTAAAACGTTGTTAGTAAAACTCTAAGGTCTCACACCACTATTTCCATTGGTGTACTGTACGGTCGTCTTTAAAACAGGGCTGCAGACCTTTTGTTTGAGCTCTTCAGAATAGCCAAGACCTGACATTTGAAACTATACAATACATACTTTTGCCAGGTTGGTTTTTTTGCTACTCATATTTATGTGACCCCAATGAAAAATATAATATGCATACATCCAAATAAAGTCGTGGTACTTCTGTCAAATCCTGCTGAAATTGAAATGAACCTCTCACCAATATGGGGATGTTCTGCATCATTTGTATTTCATACTGCAGAGGTTCCTAATTAAGCAATTAAAAACCTCTTTTTCAAATTAAGTGATGCCTAAAATGGAATAAAACTCACAATTACATGAGCTTTCAAGGGAGCTAATACTATTGTTAGACATAAAGTGGCAAAGGTTGTACACATAATGAACATAAAATACACAGTTGAGGTTACATAACACCTCACCCTATTGGCATATAATGAATATACAATTGACATTATGTTTACACAGTTGAGGCTAACACCCCACCCTCTGGACACATAATGAACATGCAACTGACATTATGTTTACACAGCTAAGGTTACATAGTTGAGGCAAACACCCCACCCTCTGGACACATAATGAACAATGTTTACACAGTTGAAGTTACAGTTGAGGCAAACACCCCACCCTCTGGACACATAATGAACATACAATTGACATTATGTTTACACAGTTACAGTTGAGGCTAACACCCTGCCCTCTGGACACATAATGAACATACAATTGACATAATGTTTGCACAGTTGAAGTTACTGTTGAGGCTAACACCCCACCCTCAGGGCACATAATGAACACAATTGACATTATGTTTACACAGTTGAAGTTACTGTTGAGGCTAACACCCCACCCTCAGGACACATAATGAACATACAATTGACATTATGTTACACAGCTCAGGTTACATAGTTGAGGCTAACACCCCACCCTCTGGACACATAATGAACATACAATTGACATCATGTTTACACAGTTGAAGTTACAGTTGAGGCTAACACCCCACCCTCTGGACACATAATGAACATACAATTGACATTATGTTTACACAGTTGAGCTTACATAGTTGACCCCACCCTCTGGAATACAGAAAATCACTTAACAGAGAGGTGGGGTTAATTTGGAGCATCTCTTACCAGAGCATAGAGTATGGCATACCATGTGGATGTGCAAGAGGGGCGGTAATAGTTTCATAATTGTTTACATAGAGTTTTGCTGATCAAAACGTCTGCTTGTGAACAAACAAGATGTATGTAAAATTATATATGTATTGTATTGCAAAAATAATTTTATTTGATATTTTCCTTGATTATACATAGTGCTGATTTATTATAATTTTTTGATGATTTAGTATCATTTTCGGCAATCACATCTTGCCACGATACTACACATTTCTAGTGTTTATATTTTTACTATTCTTACGATGTATTGACCACATGACACTAAATTTGTACATTATTTTGGAACAATGATAAATACATAGTATTCCAAATGATTTTAATTATATACTATATATACCGTAACATGTATATTAAATGATTATAAATGTATAAATTATATATAGGTTTTTATATACTTTTATGTGTAATGCTGTTTCCGTGGTTGAGGGGTTAACGACATTGCGTTGTAAACCTTCTCGCCTCTCACCAGTGCAGGTTCGAATCCCACTGGGAGCTCGACTTGTAAGTGAGGAAGTGTCGATTCTTACGGATGGTGGGAAGTGTACAGTACTGGTTCTACCCAGGAAATGCGGGTGGTCTGCCTCCACCACAAAAAAATCGACCTTCATGTATTGAAAATGACGCAAAACACCATACAAACAAACAAACTATTAAAATGAATTTGTGCTCTCAATTTTTGCTGTTTGTCCTTTGAAATATTTGCTACGCTATTATTTTCCTTCATTTTGTTAAAAACAAATGTTCAGTTGTATGTGAGACCCTTTACTATTGCTCAAGCAGTATAAAAGGTATACTCAGTACTTTTAAACACATGGTGTTTTTTGGAATTTCTAGAGATGTTAAAATCCTGTGCTAAATGTTTTAACGGAACAAAGTAGAGAACATCTTATACCACCGTTTATTGCCATATGCTAACCTGTGGGATAAAGAGACTTGTGTACTAACATATAAAACAATCTTGATTTGAACACAAACACAGCGGACTGAAAATAATTGAAAATCAAAAATGTGTTTTTAAATGTACTGAGTGTATTTTACACTACTCACCACCACAACACCCATCCGGGTTCTGATGTTTGGTGGATTATAAAAACCTTTTTTCCCGCATTATATTTGCTATGCTTTGATGTATATTATGTATTTAATTTGCCAAGTTTGAAGAAACCGTCTTCTTTTTATAATTTATCAATAACGGTATTTCATTATGATATTAAATTTAAATTTAAATTAAACACATACAACTTGAGTTGTAGTAATGAATATATGATGATGTGAGTTAGAGATATATTTTTACTGAATGGGACTGTTCGGTGCCTACTTGAATATACATATGTATACTAAAAGGAACTTCTAACACGCCATAGTATAACATTTAGAATTTCAATCGATGTACATACAGTTATACATAAACATCCGTCATTTTAATTAAAAAATAGAGTTGCACTTGCACAGAGCTTGAAAATGGCTCATCCAAACATAAATTGAACACAATTGGTGTGCAGTTATGTTGGAATATGGGACAATTTTATGTGCCCATACGAAATTTCATTACAAGAAATAAAAACTATAAAATTTATTTAAAATATAATATGGGGGTGTTATGAGTTTCGTTTACGAGTTTCGTTAAAGTTTTGTTTATGAGTTTCGTTAAGTATATACTAGTAGTAGTAGTAGGCCTATGGTTTTATTTTTCAAGTAGTAGACGAGGCTTCGTCTAGATAATCTGCGACGCTTGCTTGTTTTTAAGACAAACGTCTAAAACAGTCCTCCTAAACAGACAGAAACACCTGCTATCCACAGACGTATTCATTGTTATTAGGTCTGTGTGCTATCCAAGATATACAGAAAGGCAGAAAGACAATAAATTTATAAATAAACAGCGGGAAGCTTCATCATTATATCCACAACCCATAGCGCCAGGGTTCTCCATAGCGCCAGGGTTCTCCTGGCGTTTTAGTTGGCGGACGGTCTATAAACATTAGAATTAACAACAAAACAAAAAAATATCCACAAACTAAATGCGGATGGTCAGAAATGCTTTAATAAAAAATAATAATTACAGTCACGTGATTCCGTTTTCAAATTTCTGCACTAGACTGCTCCACAGCTAAACTTGTTTAAGTGAAACGGGACATGCGCAGTGAAGCAGTCTATTTACAATCAAGCGTCGAAGATGATCAAGACTAGACGAGGCTTGGACCATTTTTCTTATGACATTCCTATAACTGTTATTACATTGCCTGTATAGCTTGACTGCCATACATGACTGCCATACAGGGATCACCTGTTGTCGTTGTCATGTTTATTTCATGTACGTTAAATTAAATGTGCGTTAAATTAACAGATTAACTGTATATACCTTGTAGGATGGCGAGTTAGGCTTTGGGTGGTTTGATATGTCATCATTTTTGAAATTACAAATGCTGCTTTATCAAAATATATGGGGGCATTACTTTCAGTGAATACGGCCACATACTAGCATATCAGAGATGCATACGTTCTCCAAATTCATGTTACTGACTGCCCTGGCAGAGGTGTATAATCCCAAGTTCATGCCTTCATCATAACCTATGTTGTTCAGGGCAGGGGTGCCATTTGGATCCTTGCCGAAAACAACGATAGAGGCTCCAGGATTATTGCTGTGCCCAGAAATGAATTTGCAGAAATTCTGCACGTGAGAAGGTTCTGTGCCCATGTTTCATGTTTTTTATTAAGATTTGAAATGGTGGATGGGGTATTGAATAGCTATTCATGTAGAGGCCATAGGCCTTTTTCTTTTTGTGCACCGTAATACCAATTCAATTCAATGATAAAATCAAAACATTTGGATTGCCCCTCGCTTTACTTCGGATGCCCTCATTTAGTACGTAATCTAGAATATGCGTGATTTCATTAGCTATTACTCTATAATTGAAATGTTTCACTGATATTTCAGACACCAATTTCCACGGTTATTGAAACCTACTTGTTTAAGCTTTTGAAGCCCAAAATTGTTCGTGTCTTATTTTAACGGTTCCGGATCAGGTGGTAGTCTTTGATATTGAGAATATATGTCTCTGCATTACTCTGCTGCTGAGATGCATGCTGGTTGCTATCCACATGCTGCGGTGTAGTGTACAACAGGACATATATAAAATGTGTGCATGTGTAAAGAATAGCGTACTTTACTTTGTAAATTAATATTTTCCATGCGGCCATCATTCAGAAATAAAATATGATTTTATAGTTACTATATGTTCGGTTTTATTGACATTTCCAGGTTTGATTAGGAGGGGCAGTCAAACATTTCTTGGACATATTCTACTATTTGAGACAATGTTTAAACTGGCTGTGAAAATCGTAACGCGTGGTTTTATATTCTGCACCTGTATTTACAGAATCTTACCTATATAACTTGAGTAAGATTCCCAAAATGTATGATCCAGAGCTGTAGATAAATTTTGACTGCAAGGAGTATTTACTCGTCTTATTCAAAATTAATGGGGGCTGTCCGTGGCCGAGTGGTTAACGTCTCGGACTTGAAATCACTTGCCCCTCACAGTTGTAGGTTCGATCCCTCAGGGGCCTAGGAATTTTTATGTGAGGAAGCTATCCAGCTGGCTTGCGGAACGTCGGTGGTTCTACCCAGGTGCCCGCCCGTGCTCGAAAATTGCCCGGAGGGGCACCTGGGGTCTTCCTCCACCAAAGGAAGCTGGAAAGTAGCCATATGACTATGCTGTTGGTAGGATTATAACATCCAATTCAATCAATCAATCAAAATTAACGAGTAACCAACAAAGCACATTTTCTTTTTGACAGTTTTGATGAAACAAGCAACATCTGTTGATACAGGTCAATATAACCACACAAGAAGCCGCATGTGGTCACAGTGGCTTGTGCGATTTGTGACTTTATAACTGTACTGATTAAGTTGCCCTGCTGATAAGCATCATCTCAAATTGAGCAATTTCAACAGTGTTATTCCAAAGGGTGTAACATGGAACACGTCAGAGTACAACAATTTTTAAATTGTTCATGCCTTCATAATCTCCACACGCCCTCACGGAGGCAACCTGGCAACTTCGCGTCACTTCTAGTTGGTAGACAAAAGACCCGTAAACCTAAGAGGTTAAAGAAGAAGAACATTGAATATTTTTTAAAACAGCATAGACAAACAGATTAAAGCAGGGTTAGAAACAGTCATATGCACTTAAAGCTGTACAGTCCCTATTTTAACTGGTAATAATTCATGAATATGAGTGTCACGTGTGAAGTAGTTTCAAATCGACGAACAACTCTAAAGTCGGTATATAACGAGCAATCGATACGTAAAATTTCACATTTTTATATAGCCTCCGTACAGGTAACATCGATAAATATACGGCTCCAGAATATATGTGATCAAAATATAGTTGCCCGGAACGGGATTTGAACCACAGCCTTGCACTTGTAAGATTTGAAAGATGTACGCTGAACCTCTAAACCACTGCTATTTATCGGTATTTTGTAGCATTTTTAACACTAAATAGGCATTACGTAATAACAAGAGCGCACACACGAATTCATCAAGCGCTAAATAAGTCCTTTTTGGTTGATTTGAGACGAAGTATTAGTTTCATATTGATAAGATACAGTATTACACCAGGCAATGTTAATTTACACGTGCGACAATATGGACTGCATATTTATTGATCCATCTTTAGTTGCGTTAAAATATGTTAAGTTATTTTGCCTCATAATATATGGTAGTTAGTACACTATTTTCTCAAGTAGCGTTGTAGTTCAGTGGATAGAGCACAGGACTTGAAATCAGAAAGTCGTGTGTTCGAGCCCCGAAAGAAGCTATCTTTTTTTTTTCGTTAAAAAATACTGTTACCTGTGTATAGGTACGATGTGCACTGGTCGATGTATTTCATGCGTGTGTGTGTGTGTGTGTAGTTCTAAGGTTTATAGTCCGTCCGCCAACGAACACGTCAAGGTATACGTATATGCGCTATAATTGCTCGCTTAAATACCCGATTTCGACATGAGCTGGTGAACATGAAGTTACAATAAAGACACGCCTACAAAGAAGAAATAGATTGATATAGGGCGTCTGTAGCTTTTATGTCAGACGTGCTGCATGTCTGACAGCCAGCTTGAACGAAGCAAGATCTTTCTGCATGGCATAATAGATGTGAAATAATTAACAAATACAGTTTTGGAAAGAAACAGCCATTATAAATTTGCCTTTTTTAGTTCAACTTCTCGCAGAAAAGGCAAGCTATTATACTCGCCCCGCCGTTAGCGTTACAGTTAGTTAAACTCATATCTCACAAAGCGCCTGCCAAAAGTCCCATAAAACGCAAACAACATGCCACGCGTAATTCATATAACTATACAACCTATTTTGACAAAGTTATGCCCCTTTTTGTACTTTGTCACTTTTGGGGTTAACATTTTACGATAAGCTTCCATAAACCGCCAACTGGAACTCAATACAATTTTACACATGTATTCAATATAAATAGATAACATGCCACGCGCAAGTCACATATCTCTGCAACCTATTTTGACAAAGTTATGCCCCTTTTTGTATACTTAGTTTATTTCTTTTCGGTAAGCTCATATCCCAGAAACCGCCAGACAGAACTCAATAAAACTTCACAGTATAAATCGAAATCATGCCACGCGCAAGTCACATAAATGTGCAACCTATTTTGAAAAATGTATGGCCATTTTGTACTTTTGTACTTTCAGTTTACTGTCAATTTCTAGGTTAACCTTTTTTCGGTAAGCTCATATCTCAGAACCTGTTTGACAGAATTCTATGAAACTTTACCATGTATTCACTATCATAAGAGGAACGAGGAAATTCACTATCATAAGAGGAACGAGGAACTAGTAAAAACAAGTTCCATAATTCGGTTGTGAATTTTACAAAATAATACCCGCGTTTCAACTTAGTTGATCAATAAATAGACAAGGCCTTGAAAAGTCTAGCGCGCTGTCATCCGACAGTTCTTGTTGCCTGCCTGCTTGATATAAACTCCGCCTGCTGGATATAAATTGGCATCCGTTCGCACGTCTGTCTGGCCGTCCTTTCCATTTTGTGTCCGCCCCATAACTTTTGCATGAATGAAGGAATTTCAGAAAAAAACTTAGCGCATTTACTCAGCTTCCAAGACGATGTGCAGAAATCAACACTTATGTCAGTAGGTCACTCTGAAGGCTCTATTCACATCTTATAGGTGTAAAACCCATTTCGTCTCTGCTTCATAACTATTGCATGTTTGTATGGATTTTAAAATAACTTGGCACATTTACTCATCTCAATGAACCAAACACCCACGCCGTAATCTTCACGGTCTTTAGTCACACTGAAGTTCATTAAATTCTTATATGCATATAATGAGACACATTGTGTGTCTATGTCAGAACTCTTACATGCATTCAGGATTTTAAAATAAATTGGCATCAATAAAATAAATTGTCATACACACTGTGCCGGCCATCTGACGTCTGTCAGTCCATTTTCGTGTCCTCGCCATAACTCGTGCATGCATGGAGGAATTTTAGAAAACCTTGGCACATTTACTCATCTTATCAAGACGATGCGCAGATCCCAAAACTCATGTCAATATCTTCAATGTCCATGTCAACATGAAACACGGTCACTTCTTATATGCTTATAGTAAGGCCAATTTCGTGTACGCTCCATAACTCTTGCATGTCAAAAACGAACACAGTTGCATGCTTTGACTGATGTGAAGACATATATGCATAGAGTAGACAGCGGTTTTCGTTTGAACGTTTTGACATATTTTTTCAACCATTTTATGACATTAACAAGGTTATTTAGAGTGGCTTTTAAATTCCTGTCAACGATATTAATTCACTATGAACAGTTTAGCGTCTCCGTTGGCCGAATGGTTAACGACGTTGCGTTCTAAACCTTCGCCTCTCACCGCTGCGGGTTCGAATCCCACTGGGAGCTCGACTTGTAAGTGAGGAAGTGTCGATTCTTACGGATGACGGGAGGTGTACAGTACTGGTTCTACTCAGGAAAAATGGATGGTCTGCCTCCACCACAAAAAACAACGACCGTCATATATAACCTTGCATGTGTTGAAAATGACGTAAAACACCATACAAACAAACAAATCACCAACAGTTTACATATGTGTCCTGACAAAGCTGACTCTGACATGCTTAAAAAGTAAGACTCATTTTGTCGCAGCTGCATACAAAGGCAATGTTGCATCAAGACTATGTGACACCCAACAACCATAAGCCAAATGTCATACACATGAAAGAATAGTGCGGCAATGGATATAGCTGTATCTAAGACTGCATCATATTGTTCCACTTAGAAATTCATATACGTTTTAACCTTTAAAGGGACACATGGCAATCTTGAGTTTTATTCAAACATTAAAGTTTGCTCCTCGATTTAGTTATTCTGCGTCGTTTTTACTTTAAAACTGCTTGCATATAATTAAATAAAAATTTGAGATTTCAATTTTCTTCATTATTTTACCATTTTTTTAAATATATTATTGGTGCAATATTATAAAACTTTTAACTATTCTAACAATTAAGATTAATGATTGAACAAATGCAAGTTAAGAGAAAAACTAACGGGACGCCGTGAGTTTTTGAAAAATCAAGATTGCCATGTGTCCCTTTAACTTGTTTCGTGACAGCAATTTAGGCGAGTCACTCATTGCCGGAGAGATATTGCCTTGTTTGTAAAAAGATGTTTCCGCACAACTCGTTCTACAACGGATGTTAATGCAACTTTCAAGAAAGTAACACTATGAATATTTTTGCAGCGTTCCGTTCTGATGAATTTTTCAGATTTGGTTGTCACCTATCGCGTATTGTGCCAAACAGGGGCAGTAACTTCGAAAAATCATCGAACAGAACTGCAAGTTATTTCTGGAAACTGACAATATCAAGCGGCGATGCTCATGTTGTCGAGGCGTTTTTGTCAGATTTTTTTTCCAGATGTACTGCCCTTGTTTGTACTTACATGACAACATTGTCCGGTTATCTCCAACAGAATTTGTGAAACATAGGAAAGTAATAATATTACTCGGAGATGAGTATATTATCGGAACGTTCAAGTCAGAAAAGTCTTTCACTGTTAATATGCTGGTTTGTACTTATAAAGTGGGGAGGGAGACATTTTTTTTTTGTTGACAAAAAATAAAATCTAGTTTAAATGGATGAAACTACGCATATATTCAAATATTGTGGATTGGTAAATGTGTCTTATGTTTTCATGAAAAATAAGTGCAATTAAAACTATTATTAATTCCCAACAGGAGGTAGATAATGGAAACTGAATACCAGGGTTTGAGTTGAAAGTGGATCAAGAAAATCATATTCATTTCCAGTTATAATCTGTATCTCCGATCCCCGATATGACAAAATCTGTTAAGGGTGTAAAATAGCTTGATCAGATTGCACGTTACGCGAAAAAAATGGGTGCACCGTAATGAATGTTCGTCAGTGTCGAAAGTACTTCTGTATTAAAGAGTGCTAATTTTTATTTATTTCAAAACTTGTTTCAGTGCAGTTTCCTGTTATTGTTTCGCTGCGACTGTATTTTGGACATGCTATGGATATTTGAAAATGCAGCCCATCATGTTTTTGACAGTTTTTGTTATAACTTTCAGAAGTGAAAGTAGACAGGGTATGAAATTGCAAGGGGTAAAAGTAGCGCTGACCTTTGACCCGGTGTTAGTATACAGCTGAGGAAAACTTTCTTAAAAGATATTCAACCCCCACCACTCATTTCCTTGTATGTGTTTAATAGAAAGCATGTTTATTTGCATGATACAGTAATTCTAACAAGGTTTGCGATGGTAGTATATATATATAATAGGGGTACCAACGCAGTTCCCTCGCAACGGGTAAACAAGCAATTATCAAGTTGTCACCAGCTGACCTTAATGCAAAGATGCAAACGCCAAATGGCGATGATATACTTGCTACCGTTGAGACGCCCCTACAGTTATATAGACTACTTGATTGCCCCTCTCGGGAAAAACTTCGCCGATAAATAATAATAAATACTGAAAAGGGGATTGCTTGGAAGCAACAAACACAAACAAGAGATACAAGCAGCAGACTCGGTTTTATTGAGTCTGTTCATGAGAGGTAATGTCGAGTGCAACACTTCTCATGCCTCCTAGCAACGGCTTAAGCGATATTCTACTTTAACGCCGCAAAGATTGGGCTTGCTGATCCCAAAGGACCAGTAAGTAATAATACTGATTTGTAGTCGGGGAAACATTTTACGGCCGCCACAAAGCACTAAACAAACGCTAGTGTGAATGTCAATAAATACTGAAAAGGGGATCCATTGGAAGCAACAAAAACAAACAAGAGATAAAAGTAGCAGACTCGGTTTTATTGAGTCTGTTCATAGAGGTAATGTCGAGTGCAACACCGTTCACGCCAACTAGCACCGTCTTAAGCGATAGTCTACTTTAAAGATCACGTTAAAAACATTTTCCTGTTTTTAGCTCTACTGGCCAAGGGCCAGCAGAGCTTATGGGATGGTGTGTTGTCCGTCTTCCGTCGTCCGTCCGTCCGTCGTCCGTCCGTTAACTTTTGCTTGTGTACACTCTAGAGGCCACATTTCTGATGCAATCATCATGAAACTTTGTCAGAATGTTTGTCTCAATGAAATCTCGGTCAAGTTCGAAAATGGGTCATGTGGGGTCAAAAACTAGGTCACTAGGTCAAATATTGGAAAAACCTTGTGTACACTCTAAAGGCCATATTTTAGACCCGAGCTTGATGCAACTTTGTCAGAATGTTTGTCTTAATTATATCTTGGTCAAGTTTGAAAATGGGTCACATGGTATTAAAAACTAGGTCACTAGGTCAAACTTTGGAAAAACCGTGTGTACACTCTAGAAGCCGTATTTCTAACCCAATCTTGACGAAACTTTGTCAAAATGTTTGTCTTAATTATATCTCGGTCAAGTTCAAAAATGGGTCACATGGTGTTAAAAACTAGGTCACTAGGTCAAACTTTGGAAAAACCGTGTGTACACTCTAGAGGCCATATTTTTGACCTGATCTTGATGAAACTTTGTCAGAATGTTTGTCTTAATGCAATCTCGGTCAAGTTCAAAAATGGGTCATGTGGGGTCAAAAACTAGGTCACTAGGTCAAATACTTGAAAAAACTTGTGTACACTCTAGAGGTCATATTTGTTACCCAATCTTGATGAAACTTTGTCAAATTGTTTATCTTAATTATATCTTGATCAAGTTCGAAAGTGGGTCACATGAAGTTAAAAACTAGGTCACTAGGTCAAATATTGGAAAAACCTTGTGTACACTCTAGAGGCCATATTTTTGACCCGAGCTTGATGCAACTTTGTCAGAATGTTTATCTTAATTGTTTGTCTCAATGAAATCTCGGTCAAGTTCGAAAATGGGTCATGTGGGGTCAAAAACTAGGTCACTAGGTCAAATATTGGAAAAACCTTGTGTACACTCTAGAGGCCGAATTTTTGACCCGAGCTTGATGCAACTTTGTCAGAATGTTTGTCTTAATTATATCTTGGTCAAGTTCAAAAATGGGTCACATGGTATTAAAAACTAGGTCACTAGGTCAAATACTTGAAAAACCTTGTGTAAACTCTAGAAGCCGTATTTCTGACCCAATCTTGATGAAACTGATTCAAAATGTTTGCCTTAATTATATCTTGGTCAAGTTCAAAAATGGGTCACATGGTGTTGAAAAATTGGGTCACTAGGTCAAACTTTGGAAAAACCGTGTGTACACTCTAGAGGCCATATTTTTGACCCGATCTTGATGCAATTTTGTCAGAATATTTGTCTCAATTATAGCTTGTTAAAGTTCGAAAATGGGTCACACAGGGTCAAAAACTAGGTCACGAGGTCAAATACTTGAAAAAACTTGTGTACACTCTAGAGGTCATATTTGTTACCCAATCTTGATGAAATTTTGTCAAATTGTTTATCTTAATTATATCTTGATCAAGTTCTGAAATGGGTCACATGAAGTTAAAAACTAGGTCACTAGGTCAAATATTGGAAAAACCTTGTGTACACTCTAGAGGCCATATTTTTGACCCGAGCTTGATGCAACTTTGTCAGAATGTTTGTCTGAATTATATCTTGGTCAAGTTTGAAAATGGGTCACATGGGGTTAATAACTAGGTCACTAGGTCAAATATTGGAAAAACCTTGTGTACACTCTTTGTCAAAATGTTTGTCTTAATTATATCTTGGTCAAGTTCAAAAATGGGTCACATGGTGTTAAAAACTAGGTCACTAGGTCAAACTTTGGAAAAACCGTGTGTACACTCCAGAGGCCATATTTTTGACCCGATCTTGATGCAATTTTGTCAGAATATTTGTCTCAATTATAGCTTGCTAAAGTTCGAAAATGGGTCATGTGGGATCAAAAACTAGGTCACTAGGTCAAATACTTGAAAAAACTTGTGTACACTCTAGAGGTCATATTTGTTACCCAATCTTGATGAAACTTTGTCAAATTGTTTATCTTAATTATATCTTGATCAAGTTCGAAAGTGGGTCACATGAAGTTAAAAACTAGGTCACTAGGTCAAATATTGGAAAAACCTTGTGTACACTCTAGAGGCCATATTTTTGACCCGAGCTTGATGCAACTTTGTCAGAATGTTTATCTTAATTGTTTGTCTCAATGAAATCTCGGTCAAGTTCGAAAATGGGTCATGTGGGGTCAAAAACTAGGTCACTAGGTCAAATATTGGAAAAACCTTGTGTACACTCTAGAGGCCGAATTTTTGACCCGAGCTTGATGCAACTTTGTCAGAATGTTTGTCTTAATTATATCTTGGTCAAGTTCAAAAATGGGTCACATGGTATTAAAAACTAGGTCACTAGGTCAAATACTTGAAAAACCTTGTGTAAACTCTAGAAGCCGTATTTCTGACCCAATCTTGATGAAACTGATTCAAAATGTTTGCCTTAATTATATCTTGGTCAAGTTCAAAAATGGGTCACATGGTGTTGAAAAATTGGGTCACTAGGTCAAACTTTGGAAAAACCGTGTGTACACTCTAGAGGCCATATTTTTGACCCGATCTTGATGCAATTTTGTCAGAATATTTGTCTCAATTATAGCTTGTTAAAGTTCGAAAATGGGTCACACAGGGTCAAAAACTAGGTCACGAGGTCAAATACTTGAAAAAACTTGTGTACACTCTAGAGGTCATATTTGTTACCCAATCTTGATGAAATTTTGTCAAATTGTTTATCTTAATTATATCTTGATCAAGTTCTGAAATGGGTCACATGAAGTTAAAAACTAGGTCACTAGGTCAAATATTGGAAAAACCTTGTGTACACTCTAGAGGCCATATTTTTGACCCGAGCTTGATGCAACTTTGTCAGAATGTTTGTCTGAATTATATCTTGGTCAAGTTTGAAAATGGGTCACATGGGGTTAATAACTAGGTCACTAGGTCAAATATTGGAAAAACCTTGTGTACACTCTTTGTCAAAATGTTTGTCTTAATTATATCTTGGTCAAGTTCAAAAATGGGTCACATGGTGTTAAAAACTAGGTCACTAGGTCAAACTTTGGAAAAACCGTGTGTACACTCCAGAGGCCATATTTTTGACCCGATCTTGATGCAATTTTGTCAGAATATTTGTCTCAATTATAGCTTGCTAAAGTTCGAAAATGGGTCATGTGGGATCAAAAACTAGGTCACTAGGTCAAATACTTGAAAAAACTTGTGTACACTCTAGAGGTCATATTTGTTACCCAATCTTGATGAAACTTTGTCAAATTGTTTATCTTAATTATATCTTGATCAAGTTCGAAAATGGGTCACATGAAGTTAAAAACTAGGTCACTAGGTCAAATATTGGAAAAACCTTGTGTACACTCTAGAGGCCATATTTTTGACCCGAGCTTGATGCAACTTTGTCAGAATGTTTATCTTAATTGTTTGTCTCAATGAAATCTCGGTCAAGTTCGAAAATGGGTCATGTGGGGTCAAAAACTAGGTCACTAGGTCAAATATTGGAAAAACCTTGTGTACACTATAGAGGCCATATTTTTGACCCGAGCTTGATGCAACTTTGTCAGAATGTTTGTCTTAATTATATCTTGGTCAAGTTCAAAAATGGGTCAGATGGTATTAAAAACTAGGTCACTAGGTCAAACTTTGGAAAAACCGTGTGTACACTCTAGAGGCCATATTTTTTACCCTATCTTGATGACACTTTGTCAGAATGTTTGTCTCAATGATATCTCGGTCAAGTTCAAAAATGGGTCATGTGGGGTCAAAAACTAGGTCACTAGGTCAAATACTTGAAAAAACTTGTGTACACTCTAGAGGTCATATTTGTTACCCAATCTTGATGAAATTTTGTCAAATTGTTTATCTTAATTATATCTTGATCAAGTTCGGAAATGGGTCACATGAAGTTAAAAACTAGGTCACTAGGTCAAATATTGGAAAAACCTTGTGTACACTCTAGAGGCCATATTTTTGACCCGAGCTTGATGCAACTTTGTCAGAATGTTTGTCTTAATTATATCTTGGTCAAGTTTGAAAATGGGTCACATGGGGTTAATAACTAGGTCACTAGGTCAAATATTGGAAAAACCTTGTGTACACTCTTTGTCAAAATGTTTGTCTTAATTATATCTTGGTCAAGTTCAAAAATGGGTCACGTGGTGTTAAAAACTAGGTCACTAGGTCAAACTTTGGAAAAACCGTGTGTACACTCCAGAGGCCATATTTTTGACCCGATCTTGATGCAATTTTGTCAGAATATTTGTCTCAATTATAGCTTGCTAAAGTTCGAAAATGGGTCATGTGGGATCAAAAACTAGGTCACTAGGTCAAATACTTGAAAAAACTTGTGTACACTCTAGAGGTCATATTTGTTACCCAATCTTGATGAAACTTTGTCAAATTGTTTATCTTAATTATATCTTGATCAAGTTCGAAAATGGGTCCCATGGGGTCAAAAACTAGGTCACTAGGTCAAATACTTGAAAAACCTTGTGTACACTCTAGACACCATGTAGTACGACTCGATTCATCAATGTTATAACAGCCAGTAGAGCGTTCACAGGCCCTCTTGGGCCTCTTGTTTACTCTTGTGGAGATAATTAACCAGGTGTTTCTGTTTTACTCAGACAGCACAACACCAAACTTTGAAATATTAACACTGCCAGTACTAGATCATTACAAATTCCCATTATATAATATGATAAGATTAAATTTCATCTATAAAATTTCTTTTAATCAACTTCCTCGGACGGATAAGTCGCCTGTGAAGTTACTGCTTGTCAGTTGCTTTTATATTCTGATATTTTCTAATACCTTGTTCTCTACAAAGCATGTCTATTACAATTTTACTTGGAGTTGCAAAGAAGATATAATGAGAACAATGTAATCGGATGTCTTTAGGAGTTTTGTAATAAGACTGTGTCGAATAAATTACACACAGTTTGTATGCCTGCCTTGGATAAAATAATAATATCCTTTTGATTACTCTTACAAACATATTCATCAAAAATAACTATATTTTGAGTATCGGAGTCTAAATCATTCACAGAGATAGCTTCATCATTCGAACATTAAACCTGATATGTTTGTGACTAGAATATTAATATTTTTTGCTGTTTTATAAAAACGTTCTGATAAAACTTTATATTTAGCAAATAAATAAATCTTGTTATAGTAATGTTTTTAACAACATGTGAACTAATGTATTTGTTTTACCAGATCTTGAATTACCACAAATTAGCATTCTAAAGAAAGAGTCTGGCATGGAGTCGTATATCTGCTTAAAATTACTTTGTTCTTCTACCTTTGTATCATAGTTTGGAATTTCCATATAATTTATAGCAGATTATTATCTAATTATTATTATGAATGTCAAAAGTTTATTGTAAAATAGGAAAGATCCCATATGGTATCCAAAAGATAGAAAAAGACATAGAGAAAGCTGACGAAAACATTAAGAAAATAGATAAACAAAAAGTTAAAAAAAAAAACAGTTAAAAAATCAAATAAGAAATAGTTATATCATATTTAAATTAACTTATCTTAACTTTTCTTAACTTATCTTATTTTATCTAACCTTATATTATACATGTCTTTGTTAAAATGGAAAGAATTAGAAGGTTAAATGCCAAAATCTAGCGAACTTGTTAAAGATGTTGAAAATAAATAATTATAAAAAGAATAGAAAAATTAGCCAAAAGTCGTGATTTGTACAAAGAAGTATTTAAGCCGGTAACTAGCGAAATAAAAGATCAGTCAGAACAGTTAGTTATTAACTACTCTTCCAGAAATAAGTCAGCAATTAGCTGCTCTTCGGTCCTAGAGCTATTGCTAGTGAAGCATAGGAAGAACAAACGTATCGTGAGCTATTTAATGAGGAGCCTGATAAAGCTGATACAGCTGATCCAGAGCATGTGCCAAAAGTAATTACTGGGAATTTAGATGCAGGAATTGATACAGATGTGCTACAGAAATATCCCCTTGTCATCGGGACTAATTACGAATGGTATAGACGGGATGATTGAAGAGGCTTCTTAACAAATCCGTATAATTGGATACCGTAAAGCTGCACAAAACGGATGTACAATGAAAGAGTTGCCGCGCAAAAGGAAAACATTGAACAAGAAAAAGAAGAGAAGATAAAAGAGTTAGACGGATTAAGATGTAGGTCTTGTAGGCATAAAGGTCTTCATCATGACCCCTACATTTCTCGCTCACATCACTAAGAGCAGTGGCAGAAAACAATAAACGTGGCTCCAGCGTAAATGGAGTATTTCATCTCGATGTACATGGAGGATGAGCCTGGCATGTTCATGCCTGTTAGGCGCCATATAACCTTTCATGTGTTGGTGCGCCTTAAAACCCAATTCAATTCAGTTAAAAACTTATTCAAAGCTGTCTCAAAGTACTTTTAAAAAACTGACAAAATTATCTGATTTGCCTATTCATAAAAGTTCTTCATAGTTTAGGAAGATTTTAGGATGTTGCGTTGATGTTGAATATTACAATAGTCCTGATGATTTGGTTAATGATCTGGAGTTATTATGTGGAAGTATCGAATCAGGAAATAATAGTCCCCAGTTAATAAATAAAGGTATTAGCATAATTGATGAATTATTAAAAATGGGTAAAATATCATCCAGAGAACACGAACACTTGATTTCCAAATATTTTATCTAACTATAATTATACATGACCAAATTAAAACCAAATGATCTAATTGCGAAGATATTGGAGATTTACGCAAACCGTTTATTCTCCGTACGTACGACCAGCCCCTCAGTTGATAACCAATCACACGCTTCAGTGTTTATACCAACATGAATACCATTGGCTCACGACAGCAGCGGGGCGGCCCCCATCACTGCTGTGCGCGCACCACCAAACGTTATTTGTAACAGTTTCACTCAGGCTCTGGGTTTTTACAACCGCTAGTTCGGAGTGGCACATTCTAAAAAATTATAAAAGGATATTCTAGGATTGCGGAATAGTCATTATCATGCAAGTGCACATTATA
Source organism: Cyrtodaria siliqua (assembly GCA_037043455.1). Taxonomy (NCBI): domain Eukaryota; kingdom Metazoa; phylum Mollusca; class Bivalvia; order Adapedonta; family Hiatellidae; genus Cyrtodaria; species Cyrtodaria siliqua. The sequence goes on from JAWPHD010000597.1 coordinate 388,708, forward strand.
TTACTATACACATACAAATATATTATCATATCGTAAAAATGCCATTTAACGCCATGATATTGGGACATTCAATCCCCAGGCGACTTGAAGTTTACATGAAGAATGGCACAGATACCCGATTGAGACACGATTTCAAATTAGAACAATCCTGGAATGTACGCTTAGGTGCGAAAGGTGGCATGACTTTGTCCTCAGTTAGGCGAATTATCGGCAAAGTGCGACAGTGTAGGCCCGATTCTGTAGTTCTTATGCTCTGTGACAACGACGTAAGACCATCACGTTTCGACACATCGCCAGAACAAATCGCGGCTGGATTAGTGAGCTTCGTGTCATTGCTTCATCATAGATATGGTGTAGGGTCAATCGTAGTTTGTCAGCTATTGCCAAGATTCGAGGGACACAGAAACTGGAAAATGTACAATCACAAGGCCCGAATCGTAAACGACATCTTGAGACGGGAACTTGCCTACAATTACGCTAGTTTTTGGTCTCATAACAACAAATTCCCCTTTCCCACAGCAGGAAAGTGTTGCAGGGACAAGTTTATTTCTGATGGGGTACACCTTACCAATAAAGGGCAATACTATCTCTATAAGAGTCTTAGAGGGGCCCTACAGAAATGTACCAGCATACTGCATAGCATATACTGTCAATAATATAATGTTCATTAGAAAATACAGAAGACTTTCACTGTATTTCTCTCGAAAAAACGAAACGTTATTAAATACTGTTTAAGCTCCCTTCTTTATAATTATCAAATATCATGTACACTCCCACTCATGCGCCTTGGAAAAGAGCGTTATCCAGCGTTTCTTTGCACACATGTAACCGTTAAGACCATATCATACATGCGCATTACTACAGAGCAGCGTCTAGTTTCCTCTCATACATAGTGGCGACTAATGCCTTCTTATTATAGAGCATTGTTTAGTTCCCTATCATACATAGAGGCGTCAAGTGCCTTATTACGTCAAGTGCCTTTTTACAGAGCATTGTTTAGGCGTTAAGTGTCCGATTATAGAACAAGATTTTAGTGCTCTCTCATACATCAGGGCGTTAAGTGCCTTATTATAGAGCGGCATTTTAGTGCCCTCTCATACATTCGAGGCGTTAAGTGCCTTACGATAGAGCGGTATTTTAAGTGCCCTCTCATACATTCGAGGCGTTAAGTGCCCGATTATAGAGCGGTATTTTAGTGCCCTCTCATACACCAGGGCGTTAAGTGCCTTATTATAGAGCGGCATTTTAGTGCCCTCTCATACATTCGAGGCGTTAAGTGCCTTATGATAGAGTGGTATTTTAAGTGCCCTCTCATACATTCGAGGCGTTAAGTGCCCGATCATAGAGCGGTATTTTAGTGCCCTCTCTTACATAGAGGTGTTAAGTGCCTTATTATAGAGCGGTATTTCACTAAACATGGTGTCCCTCGCTGTATTCACTATTTCAGAGAATGGCTCCAAAGAAAAAGAACAGCAAGGACAGCCCGGCGCCGATAAGGTCAACAAAGAAAACCACTACAGACGCCAGCGGAAAGGTCGGCTATGGAGATATTTTTGGCTCGCACTGGTTTGCCGGCGTCTGGAATGAACAATGGACTAACGCAAATATTACATTGCAGGAATTTTACCCAATTTTTCTGACGGTTCAAATATGGGGTAAATCCATGAGCAATAAATCTAACGAGGCTCTGTCATTTATTTTAAACAAATATACAAGCAAGGATAAACAAATTATGCACCTACTGAGACAATTTGTCGGCCTTATCATGAAATATAATATCTACTTCACAGCACGTCATTTGCCAGGGTCATCCAATCGATTATCTGACTATTTATCTCGGCAGGAGATCAGGAGGTTCAAGGCCGAGGCGCATTGGGCAGACTCAGAAATGACACAGATACCAAGCCTGCCGACATATCCATTCTGCGACATGAAATAGCAGACCTATTTAACAATTCGCTAGCTCCAAGATCGGTATCTGCCTACCAAAGAGCTTGGACGCAATTAAGACTTTTCTGTGCGACTTTTAAGATGGAATATTCAATACCGCCGTCTTGGCAAACCGTGGTTTTGTTCATCGCGTCCTTGAAACAAAAGCGTTTGGCCGCGAGTACTGTGTCCTGTTACGTTTCGGCAATATCATATGCTCATAAAATCAAGGATGTCAAGACCCAACTGATACATTTATAATAAAAACATTGATGAATTCATACCGCAGGCTGCATCCTTCCAGTGATATCAGGTTACCAATAACATTGCCCATTCTACATCAGTTAGTGGACTCTATCCCAAATGTCGCCGTGGGAATATACACGCAATCAATGTACGCGGCTATGTTTATGCTAGCTTTTTACGCACTTCTTCGCGTGGGCGAGATAACATATCGCTGCGACATAACAGAACCCAATATTATTCATAGGAATCAGTTAACAATAGTAAACGGTACCATTTATGTTACATTCAAGAAATTTAAGCATTCCAACGGAAAAACACACACAATTGAAATTAAATCGGAAAACGGCGCACACTGTCCGGTAAAGAGTCTGGAGACTTACCTGCAACAACGGGGGATCTCTGACGGACCGTTATTTTCAATCGCTTCAATTACCCCAATAGCCAGATCAAAGTTCGTAAATATACTGAACGCATCGCTAGCATATATAGGTCTTAGTACAACAGAATTCAAATCGCACAGTTTCAGAATAGGCCGAGCAACACATCTCATGGAGAACAACGTGTCCGACGGAATCATTCGGCACTTGGGACGATGGCGTTCAAATGCGTTCACCAGATACATACGTCAATAAATAGAGGTCAGTGGGTTCACGGCCTTTATTACGTATGGGATCAACATTACAGACAGGTATACACTGAAACATGGCTTGGCCTAACTAGCCTGGCCTCATTGGCCTGGCCTGGCCTGGCCTAAAACTTGTTTACCTTAATTGTTATTGTTCCAGGTCATGTCCTTAGTCAGGTCGATTGACCAACTTCAAAATGAGGGGCATTCACAAAGGTCTTAACTTCAGATAACTATAATTCATCCTGTTATTTGATTGCATTGAATTATCATTTGTTATGATATGTCAATGCTTTTAATCACGAGAAACGTGTAGAAGGAAGGAACATAAACTTGTGCAAATGGGAATACAATAATATATAAGGATGATATGAATAATAAAATAAATTAATGTTTGAAACTGATAATACGATTGAGTGGTTTATAAATGAATGGCAGGATATACAACAATATATTAATGCAATGATAATGATTCAATAAATAAGTTAAGGATATGTTGGTACAATATTTTTGGAAGGGTGAGATGGTGGATGGAAGGTAAATAAAATTGAACAGGTAGTGGGCAAATGGATAGGTGGATGGATGGTTGAAAGGGTGAGTGGTTCCATTTTGGTAGGGTGGATGGGTTGCTGGATGGTAGGGTGTGTAGTGTAATAATATACTCTATATAGTATTTGATTGCATATATTGCATAAGGGGTTGGTAATACATACTTTTTATTGTATATATAATGAGATTATATCATGGATATAATGATTGATGCATATAGATGGGCAGATGAAATGAATTTTAGTCAAATATTTATTAAGAGACCACTAATGGGACAAACAAATACAGGTGCATTTTCAATAAAAAAACAATACACTTGGGAACTCAAATGGTGTATAGTCTAAGAGCATATGGTAATTTAATAGAGGCAGTGTTCACATTCAAATTCTTTATAATTATGATAGCAACTGATATCAGATATGATCTTTTTTATTTCGCTTTGTATTTGTTTTCCCGAACCACATTGATTACGCGAAACTATAAGAGCTATCAGGTCAAACCTTAGCATAGCTGTCCTTTAACCTCAACAATGGGCATTTTTATATTCTGACATTACAAACTGATTTTCAAGGTTACCATATCTAAAATCTTTGAAAATGGTCCTTCGGTGACAATTTTCAAGGTACACAACTCATTTTACAAAATTTGGTTAGTTTGGCCTTCATTGTTTAGTTATAAAAGTAAATTATGCGAACCATATTTAAAAATAAGATTCTTTAAAGATAGAAACTTGAATGTGGGATATAATGACCTTTGTGTCTTATTTAAATAGATTTTTACATGACCAAGACACGTTGAAAAGTGGTAATAACCGTTGGTTTATGCAACGTGTTGATCGCAAATGTTAAACAGCATATGCAAGTTAGAATACTAGTCGACCTTAAAAACGAAGGTCAATATAAGATAGCTGTGATTTGTTTGAAAAGCCTTAAACAATGAAAATATTTAAGTGTTTAAAAGCGTGTCCTGTTGCTATCGTATTGCTTTACCATATAACTATTTGGCCGAATTATAATCACCTTATAACTCTAAATGTAGTTCAAGGTGATGGGACATTAATGGGTTCTGTCTGGTCAGATCAGGGTCAGCTCCCTAGAATTGTAAACAAGTTGCAATAATGAATGATTGCCCAGGGATTCATCAAACCACTATTAAATCCGAGTTCTTTATTATTCTAAAGCATGTACATTTAAACTTTATTTCAGAGTGATTTTGCATATATTGTTTTCTTTCGAAAACTATGAAATCTTTAATTAAAAAACTGTTTAGGGAAAAGTGATATCATGTTATGTTGATAGTATTAGAGAAAAAATGAGTTTTGTTTTGTCTATAAGATTCCATATTTCAAAACTATTTTAGAATAGGGTCTGCCGCTCTGGTCTACCAATGGCACCACTGAGCCAATTTATGATTTTCAGTAAATTAAAATTGTTATGTCAACAAAATGCAACATTTACTTGTCTCTACCCTTGTTGGGAGCAACTGTTGATTATATGTCTATGCAAAACATTGTAACCTCTGGGGCGGGGCCAGGTTCGACCACAGGGTCACTATTTGAACAAACTTGATAGAAGATCAAAAGCTGATGCTACATGTAATATATGAGAGCTATGTGCCTTGTGGTTTCAGAAAAAACAACTCCTTTACCGGTAAGTTGTTCAAAAAAAACGGTTTTGTTGACCCTGGGAACTTCATTTGTACACATTATATAGTCTTGGCGATCATTTATGAAGAAAAACTGTCAAAATATGTTCAGTGGTTCTTGATAATAAGCTGTTTTGACCATATATGGTAATGGCGGCCATCTTGGATGTCGCATTGACCTAATTCGTATAAATTTGACAGCATTGACCCCAGGATCATCCATGTGAAGTTTGGTTAAAATGAGCCAAGCGGTTTATGCAAAGACGTCATTTAAACGAAAGTTAACGGACGGACGTTGATGTCTCTTTAAGCTAGAGAGATGTCTCTTTAAACTAGAGAGATGTCTCTTTAAGATAGAGAGATGTCTCTTTAAACTCTAGAGATATGTCTCTTTAAGCTAGAGAGATGTCTCTGTAATCTAGAAAGATGTCTCTTTAAGCTACAGAGATGTCCCTTTAAGCTAGAAAGATGTCTCTTTAAACTAGAGAGATGTCTCTTTAAACTAGAGTGATTTCTCTTTAAACTAGAGAGATGTCTCTTTAAGCTAGAGAGATGTCTCTGTAAACTAGAGAGATGTCTTTTTAAGCTACAGAGATGTCCCTTTCAGCTAAAAACATGTCTCTTTAAAGTAGAGAGATGTCTCTTTAAACTAGTGATTTCTCTTTAAACTAGAGAGATGTCTCTTTAAGCTACAGAGATGTCCCTTTAAGCTAGAAAGATGCCTCTTTAAACTAGAGAGATGGCTGAGATGTCTCTTTCAACTAGGGAGATGTCTCTTTGAACTAGAAAGACGTCTCTTTAAGCTAGAGAGATGTCCCTTCAAGCTAGAGAGATAGAGAGGTGTCTCTGTAAACTAGAAAGATGTCTCTTTAAGCTACAGAGATGTCCCTTTAAACTATAGTGATTTCTCTTTAAACTAGAGATGTCTCTTTAAACTAGAGATATCTCTTTAATCCAGAAAGATGTCTCTTTAAGCTAGAGATATGTCCTATATATTTCTTTAAACTATAGAGATGTCTCTTTAAACTAGAAAGATGTCTCTGTAAACTAGAAAGATGTCTCTTTAAGCTAGAGAGATGAACCTTTAAACTAGAAAGATGTCTCTTTAAGCTAGAGAGATGTCCCTTCAAGCAAGAGAGATGTCTTTTTAAGCTAGAGAGATGTCTCTGTAAACTAGAGTGATTTCTCTTTAAACTAGAGAAATGTCTCTTTTAAGCTAGAGAGATGTCCCTTTAAGCTAGAAAGATGCCTCTTTACATTACAGAGATGACTCTTTAAACTAGAGAGATGTCTCTTTAAACTATAGTGATTTTTCTTTAAACTAGAGATGTCTCTTTAATCTAGAAAGATGTCTCTTTAAGCTAAAGAGATGTCCCTTTATGCTAGAGAGGTATCTCTTTAAGCTATAGAGATGTCTCTTTAAACTAGAGAGATGTCTCTGTAAACTAGAAAGATGTCTCTTTAAGCTAGAGAGATGTTCAGTTAAGCTAGAGAGATGTCTCTTTAAGCTAGAGAGATGTCCTTTTAAGCTAGAGAGATGTCTCTTTAAACTAGAGAGATGTCTCTTTAAGCTAGAGAGATGTCCGTTGATGTCCGTTTAAGCTAGAGAGTTGTCCCTTAAAGCTAGAGAGATGTCTCTTTAATCTAGAAAGATGTCTCTTTAAGCTATAGAGATGTCCCTTTAGGCTGGAGAGATGTCTCTTTAATGTGTTGCTTCAAACTGTCTTTATGAAGACAAAAATATGTTGCTTCAAACTGTCTATTTCACATTAATAAAAACATGTTTCCATTGCATCATAAACTGGTTGCATTTTATCATATGAAGACAAAAATGTGTTACTTTAACATGATAACTATCAAATTATTATTTCTGAATGACCCTCACAAGGTGTACAATTCCTAACATACTCCGTACAGCTGCATTGTCCCATGAGAGAGGTGCTAACCTTAACGTGAGCCACTGACCGTGTAGAAATAACATAAATGACCTTGAATAGCAAACATTAACCCCAGTTTTGAACCCATGACTCCTTGGCCTGACCTAAACTAGCCCCAAGGGACCAATTTATCTTAGGCCAGGCCAGGACAGGCTAATGAGGCCAAGCCATGTTTCAGTGCATGCCTTACAGACAACACAGAACTATGAAAAGTAATTGTCCATGTGTTCATGTCAATTACAACTTACAGACGCCGGTGACATTCAAACTCGAGTCATTATCACGTATTGACCCCACTATGGGTTCATGTGGGGTTGTATTTACACACGTGAAGTGGCCTTACGATGGGTTCATGCTAGGTCAGTTTTTTTTATAACTACAAAGACAAACAACTCTAGTGAAAGACATTTGAATTTGAACTTTACAGTTAGTGAAAGATATTCAACGTATACGAATTAGTTTTGTTTAGTGATTTCAATATATGTGAATTAGTTTTGTTAGTGTGTACATTTATGTCAGGATCGAATCATGGGTTCATGTTCGTTCCTTTTTTTAGACACGTTAAGGTATAATGTGCATTTCTCTAAAACATTTGAATATACTACGCTTAGTTCTTTCGATATATGCCAAGGTCAGTGGCTCTTTCCTTTCCATATGGCGATTTCATCAGTCAAATTGTCTGATGAGATTGGCGAAAATCGCCATAGCTAATTAATATTACATGTACCAATACGATTATATAAAGACGATTTATGTTTTTAATAGCAAAACAGTTATTTCCAATTAACGACAAATCGTGTAACAACTTAGATTACGTAATATTGCATAATAATATTTAGTACATCGTTTTTATAGTGCTTTATTCCATTTCATTTTCATTATGTAATTACCGGAAAATAGTATGTTACATCATATTACAATGTTTCATGCAATATTCATGACTATTACTTTACCATGAAATACATTCACACTCTCGTGAATAAACAGTCACATCGTGGCATATATCGACACTATACTGACAAGCTGTTCGTTACTTACTTCCCAGAATAAACAATGCGCGTAAATGATCTAATTGCGAAGATATTGGAGATTTATGCAACCGTTTATTCTCCGTACGTACGACCAGCCCCTCAGTTGATAACCAATCACGCGCTTCAGTGTTTATACCAACACGAAAACCATTGGCTCACGACAGCAGCGGGGCGGCCCCCATCACTGCTGTGCGCGCACCACCAAACGTTATTTGTAACAGTTTCACTCAGGCTCTGGGGTTTTACAACCGCTAGTTCGGAGTGGCACATTCTAAAACCGCCACAATCCCCAACCAACCACCCTAAAAACAAATAAATTAATAAATAAATATGCACACTATACCATAGCGTTCGTTCTGACTTTATTCTACTTCTCAAGTTGCGAAAATAGGCGAAAATCGCCATAGCTAATTAATATTACATGTACCAATACAATTATATAAATACGATTTATGTTTTTAATAGCAAAACAGTTATTTCCAATTAACGACAAATCGTGTAACAACTTAGATTACGTAATATTGCCTAATAATATTTAGTACATCGTTTTTATAGTGATTTATTCCATTTCATTTTTATTATGTAATTACCGGAAAATAGTATGTTACATCATATTACAATGTTTCATGCAATATTCATGACTATTATTTTACCATGAAATACATTCACACTCTCGTGAATAAACAGTCACATCGTGGCATATATCGACACTATACTGACAAGCTGTTCGTTACTTACTTCCCAGAATAAACAATGCGCATAAAGAACTAATTGATCACTTGACAAGAACTTGATAACTGTACATTTAATAGAGCTATTGGTTGAGGCTTTGTGATACGCAGGCTTCATAACCGCTGCTTCCAACTAAATTCCTTTTTGTTTATTTCGCTCTTCGGAGCATACAATTGTATTAGATCCTGGGACCATGCGCCGCTGGATATAGGAGATGAAATAAAGATACAAATATTGCTATATCCACCGCCATATGCTTGCCATCTTCGGGATGGTTAAATTATGTACTGTTGATTTTTATGAATATTGAGTTCTGCTCAACCCGGGGCTAGAGGGCGTGAGCGGTATCTAGCATATTTCACTACCGCTCATGGACAGTCTCAATCAAACCGAGACTGCAATATTTAGTATGTGTTATGCTCGGCCGTTTCCAAAGGTCCATTATCGTACTCTTTGTTAATGAATATATACTATTTTCGCTTGCACTACTCAAAGCGGCGCCGATGGCACGCTTAAATAAATTGACGGATTTTTCATTAATAGGCCAACTCCTACATCGAAGACATTTGTTTACTAGTCTAGTCTAATAATATTGCATCGCATGATGTTATTTACATCAATAAAAACGATAATAAATAAAATTTACATATGGACTTAATGGAAAATGGCAAATTCGCATGATATTGTCTCCCGGTAATATAGCGAAATAATATATCTGAATGAATGCGTTTTGTAATCATTAATGTAAGATGTTTGTCTTTGGACTTGCACAGATTGGTTGTATATCGCTATTTTTTTCATTTCCTCGTTTTGTTGTTGTTGTTTTTCAACATGAGTGACGTCATTCAGTGCTCTAGCCCAAGGAGCAATTGACGTCATTCATGATCAAGGTTTTTTGTTTTAAACAATACGAACAAATAAACGAAAAAACACTATTTCTTTAAACTGTAATTAATATATGAAGACCTGAACTAAAATCGCTGTATTTCTTTTGTATAACTAACTAACCTATATCATTATGTCACAATAGGCTTGCCAAAACATGTGAACACAAAATCCTCAGATTTTTTAAATTTAAGATTTAAAGCGTGTGAAGAACAATTTTAATTTGAGCGCGCGACATTATTTTCGAACTCTTTTTTTCTTTCAAGCGCACATTTAAATTATTCATACAATTACAGAATGTAACAGAGATTAGCTAGCATACTTTAACATGCACAAACATATTTTTTAGCATGGTGAACTTGTTCACCAAGCTTTAGTTACCATGTTTTTTCACGAATCCTAACTACAGCCTCTCTGATGAATCGACGCATCATACTGACGTCATTTCGAATTTTTCAAATTCATCCTTTGGGGACCCTTTTAAAAATACATAGAAATATAAAACACACATTTAAGGAACGTTTGATGCTTTTGTCTGGCGTGTCTAGATTGGGTCATAAAACGTGGGGTTTGGTCCCTAGCTATATATATGCAAATCACCTGACCGGACTACTTCACCCCCCCCCCCCCCCCCCCCCCACCCACCCACCCACCCCGCCCCATAATTCTAGTATCGATCGAGGGCGAGAATGTCGACGCATTGCCTGAAAAAGAAGACCCATATTTTAACAGGTGTTTCTTCATTTTCGTGCGGATACAAATAAGGTAATGTCATTTAGAAATTTCAAATAATTTCTTCGATACATTGTTTAAGTTTTATATTGTTTATATAGCTATTTCATCTATTGTTCCATCGTTTTGCTGTGCGGTCTATAAATAGATCAATCATCATCATCACGTGATCATCACGTGATCTTGCATAATGTCCAACATATTCATACGCCGTATTGATCTCCTAGGATAGTTTATTGAGTTGTAACCAGTTATTTTATACTTTATTTCTCTTGCAACACCATCAAACGCATATCTTCCAATTTTCTTGGATTTATATATTTAAGGACTATACATATATGTTGTGACATGGCCTTTATAGTCTTCATATAATATTTAACAGGTTTGGTCAGTAATGGTTATCGCATAAGCAACTATCCTTTGTAATTCCTTCTCCAATTGCGCGCGAAATTTTATCTGGTACCCTACTGGTGCACATCGCCTGTCTATACCTCGATAACACGGACGGTAACCATTCCCGCGCGTCTCTTTGAGAGGAGGTCATTACATTCTGAACAATGTAATCGTAAAGACGTGGTCTTTTATGTTTTATGAATCATAGATCTACATACTCCTGTATATCCATGTATGAATACATGTGTGACAGAACGGAACGCATGATTGTGCCAGACTGTACCGAAATTGAATCCCATTAGATGAAATTGCGTAGCTTTGACAGAATTGCGGGGAATTTTGTATCTGAGTTCGGCTTGAAATAGCTGTGGTCTTCCTCCACCAATTAAACTGGCCGCCATACATAACCTAATTGATCTGTTGATAAAGGGCGTAAAACACCATGCAAAAAAAAACAAAAATATAAATAAACCGAAACCGGTTTGATGAATCTGGTTTGATAAATCCGTACGTTATAATCAAATGCTAAAACAGCAATAATGAAGTTCTGTATAGCATTGATTTATTGATATTATAAATGAATCTGAATAAATAAGAAACAATTAGTGATATATAAAAAAAAACAACATAAGATACACAATCTGTATTAGACCAAAAAAGAGGTGTGTTTCCCTTAGCAGCTCTAAATAAAATAGGGTAGGATGGGTAGCGATTTTATTTTTGCTTGAACAAGTTTAGTGTCGGTCGGCCGAAGGGAAACGCACCTATATTTTGACCTTATCTCAATAATCTGAGGCCTAAAAAAACTTTTGTGACTCATAGGGATCTGTACAATAAACATTTCTATATGTTTATTCAATTTATTAGCTTTTGACCAAAGGCCTTCACCAGAATATACATTTACCACTAAACCACTATATTATTGCTCAATCCAATGTATTTAAGGAATACATTTGATTTTTTAACATTCATGGCACAGAATAACATCAGATCACGTGCAAAGAATCCAGAAGGGATTGTTGACTTTGCTCGCGACCTGATGCTATTCATAGTCCCATGAATGTTAAAAAATAAACTGTATTCCTTATATTTATATTATTATTGTACCCAATCAATACCCATATGTCCCGTTTCTCAACCATTTTCTTCTCTAAATTGATAAAAATGCAGAATAATATCTATATTATCACGGCAAATGGGACAGCGTAATACGTTTAGCCTCGCCTTCCTAACCTTTTATGGTATACTCACGTCACACGTCACTTGTTTTTTTCTTGAAACGTCATAGTTTTAACTGCGCGTGAAGCAATTAAATGTGATTCATGGTCAAATGGATGTTTCTAGTTTTGTATGTGTTATACAAGTACTTACATTAGAAATGCAAATATAAATGAATGAAATGATAATAAATTGAGAAACACACAGAAATATTTAATAGTCATCAATATTTTGTGAGTGTATTTTTTAATGTGGTTTGTTGTTGTCACAAAATGTCACGGGTAGAGCGTACTGGTCGTACATAGCTCTTGTAGGTTATAATAGCGTAAATGAGTCTCCATTGCCCTTCCATAGTAAAGTTAGAATGTTGACAACCTGTTAAAAACTCAAACCTCGTTAGAATTCTGGGAAACTTATTTTATCATGCAAATAAACATGTCTGCTATTAAACATCAACAAGGAAATAGGGGCTTTAATACCTTCTAAGAAACATTTCTTCAGTTGTATACTAACACCTGGTCAAAGGTCAACACTATTTTTACCCCTTGCAATTTCATACCCTGTCTACTTTCACTTCTCAAATCTATATAAAAAACTGTCAAAAACATGATGAGCTGCATTTTCAAATATCAACAACATGTCCAGAATACAGTTATAGCCAAAAAATAACACGAACCAGCACTAAAAAAAGTTTTTAAAGAAAAAAAGATTAGCACTCTTTAATACAGAACTACTTTCGACTGCACCAGGCGAGCACATCCTGTTGATTTAGTGTAATTAGACCTTGTAAGTTATCGGTTACACCCAAATCTATTGTTCGAGTAGAAACAATCTCACAATATTCATGATCTATTCATGTAACACGTAAAAGCGTGCACATTTTAAGTGGCCACCAGAGAGGCCGTGTCATAAGTTTAGTTTTGTGCTAATGCATGTAAACGTATAGGTATATCTTCCTTAAACGGCAAAATTGTATAAGGGGCCTCTCGTGTAGGTTCAATACTGTAGATTTAGCCACGTTTGTCACGGACTGAACGGGGGAAATAATGATTTGGGCGTAATGTTTGCTATAAAACCCATTGTCTTCTAGCTCTCGCCGGGATGATCGATAGTACTTTGTTGGAACAGAGATTGGACGGCAAAATTCATAGGCAACATGTGGTTAGTAGTTTTATTAAACTTTTATCGTACATTTGTATTCAGTGGGCGGCGCCATCTTGTTTGGCGGTTACGACATCCGGTTAGCATTGATGTTTCTCAAACATAACTTTAGACTAGCATATGATTTTGAAGTTACTTTATTAGATGTAATTATTGTAATTGATCATTAATTGTAAAACAATATTAATTTGATAACAGTGGATAATAGGTGCATTAGTTAACGTTGGCGTATAACTCAGTGATTGTAATACACGATTGTTAACATTAGTTAACAATGAGATGAGTGACAAGAATAAATGCGTGCATGCATAACACAGTGAGTGTAATATATGAGTAATTTGATCATGTTTATATTACATGTATTAGGGGCATTGATTAACAGCGACGTACATAGCGTATACATGGCGTTGTAGAATATGTATACATTGCTACTCATCATTAGTACAGCTTACATATATTGATTGAATAATGATTTGTTTGGGTAATGATAATTATGCAAGATTGTTATGTTTGTCAACCGACATCTAAAACGTATGTATAATTACAGCCTAAGCCATCCAGGATATAAGCCATCCAGGGTTGGAGTAAGCCATCTAGGTTTGGATATCCAGGAGTGGAGCTAAGCTTCCACGATTAACGTTTACGAGCGGTGGAGACGGTCCCCGTACCTGCGTCAGCATGGTCAGGTTTTACTAACGACAACCCCCGGGACACAAGGTGGGCCCGTTACCAGTCCTCACTGGAGGAATATCACTCACAATCTCAGTGGAGGTTAACTATCATTGCATCGCGTCATCAACCCTTACAGAAGGCATTTGATGACAATCATCCATTGAATTCGCGCATCATCATCTTCATGAGCTCTCGCGCATCACAGTTATCGCGCTAGATCAACATTGTCATAGCTTTAACAACACTTTAGTGTCTTAGACATTCAGTATTTATAACAATACTAAGAACGTCTTAAACGTTCATAAGAAAATTCTTTTCATAGTTCATTTGTGTATTCGCTTTTTTTTTTTAGATAATTGTATATATATTAAACATATTTTAAAAGTTGCATTAAACTTATGTAAATGCATTCACCGTCATTGATTCTTTCCTGAGTTAGCCCAACCACTAAGGTCATCCTGTGACAGTTGTTTAACCCTAGTTAACAAGTTAATATAAATTACTTGGTAAATAAAAATAAATTGTGAATGCCTGGTCTTTATGAATATTTTAACCCTTGGGTAAATTTTAATAATAAAAGCCTTAATATGTCTTGAAATCATTGAATTTAAATCTGTCCTTCAAAGCCTGCAAATGGCAAAACATTATCTGTGACCAGTGTACACAAGAACAGCTTTTGATTAGTAATACAGGATTGTCAGGTTTATTAAGTTATTAAGTTCATTTACTATTGAATGTTTTATTTATTTAATGAAATAACAGTTAATGCATGGAACATTCAATACACACCTTGTTCCAAGGTCCAGCTAAGTTTCTGTTTTAGCTATCCAAAGTTAGAGGAAAGAAAACCAATTAATAAAAAAAAAATCCCTACCCTACCTAATTTTTTCGAAGATGTTACCCGAAACAAACACTTTTTTTTTAGGCCTGATCTGTTGTCATTCGTAGCATCATTGGCCGAAGTGTTCCGAATGATCCGTCTTGAATCTGCACCAGTCCATCCCGAGAGCAGGATTTGCGGTTTCTCAAATCTTGTTCAGGATTTATCAAAACTGTTGTAAACAAACAGTATGGATTTTGAATCCAGTTCCGGTTTCATTATAATCAAACACGACCTTATTCTAAGACGCAATTTCATCATAGTTCACCATGCTCTCAGTACCTTCGGTACTTTGATTTTAATAGGGAGGACTTTGTAATAAGATAAGAAATACTTGGTTTAAATATATACCACAATTGGTTTTCTTAATGAAAGTGCACAAAACATTATACGAGCCACTGATGCGTGCTAAATGCAAATACAACGTCATCATAACTCTTCAACACATTATAATCATCTTACAACACCGCAACCGTTATTATAATAGTGATACCTCACAGAAGGAGTCGCTAGCTCCTCACACTTGCTATTTCAATTAGGTTTACCAATCAAGGAAGCCAGAGATATGTTGCTGTTATTGCACATGGTGTCATGCCACTGAAGGAACTAATTATGTCATTGATTCTATATGTATATTCAGTGAGTACATTACACTGATGACCCCCATTTAATTGACACTTGTAAATACTCCCCTTCGCATCGCTGAATAGGGAGCGTAACAGGACCAATGCAGGAAATAGCTGATAAAGTAAAAATATAGCAGTTAAATCATTGATTTTATTTTTAAATAAGATTTGATGAAAAATCCGGAAATTGTACACTTGGATTCAGAGATCCGAAGATCGAGCCTGTCACAACGACTACACATTCATATACTTGTCAGAAGACATGTGCTTATTAACCAGTAAACAGAAAGATTAATTTCCAAAACCACAATAACTTATATCGATTTTAATTAAATTCTAACATTTCTTTCTCTCTTTTTCCCTCTTACACGTTCGCGCTCTGATTTAATTGGTCTACCTGCTGGTGATGACACTCGTATCTTAGCAACCTTCAACGGCTTTTTGCAATTTAAACAAGTGCTGGTGGTCAGATGTGACTCCTTCCGCTCCAGTCGCATAAGCTCATTGGGTATGTCCAGACCTAGTTCGCGCATGCGCCGTTTTCGAATTTGAAGCTTGTGACCGTCTATAAGTATTTTCCCTAGTTTTGGAACTATCAGCTTGTCCGTCGTCATGTCAATAGTTGGAAAAACCATGTGTTGCAGCTGCTCTCCAATAAATCTGTTGGTGTTTTCGATACATACCTGACAAGCGCTGGGTCCCAGTATTTCACAAAATTCGTCCGAGCCGTCACAATGGACTGGTTCCTGCAATGACGGAAAGAGGTCGACATTCACTACGCTGGGTTCCCGTTTTATTCCTTCCATAACGACACTAAACGTCGACAAGTCTCTGGTTGGTGGTCGAGGCATGCCGTATGAAACGCTTTTATCCGGACTGGAAACTCTGTAGAATCGTTTCATAATGACTCGCGGGAATTTCTCCGGCGTGGCGTTTGACAGTCGGCTGTTGATGATGTAGTTTTTCTCAACCAGGTGCTCCACGTTCTTGATCACCGTACCACCAGGTTGACTCGGTGATCGAGAGATAAAGTGGAGATCTCTGGCGGCGATGTGCTCCCGTTTGATGGAGTACAGGGTTCTGGAAATAATGTGGCAGTTTATATTAATATCATACACATCTTTCATAATTGTAAAATATATATCTCTAACTTACTATAAAGCAAATTATATTTATTTCTTTGAGTGTAATTCTCTACTTTATATTGTGATTACTGCCAGTTTCACACTTTATATTGTGATTACTGTTAGTTTCACACTTTATATTGTGATTACTGCTAGTTTCACACTTTATATTGTGATTACTGTCAGTTTCACACTTTATATTGTGATTACTGCCAGTTTCACACTTTATATTGGGATGACAGTCAGTTTCACACTTTATATTGGGATTACTGTCAGTTTCACACTTTATATTGTGATTACTGTTAGTTTCACACTTTATATTGTGATTACTGCCAGTTTCACACTTTATATTGTGATTACTGCCAGTTTCACACTTTATATTGGGATTACTGTCAGTTTCACACTTTATATTGTGATTACTGTCAGTTTCACACTTTATATTGTGATTACTGTCAGTTTCACACTTTATATTGTGATTACTGTCAGTTTCTTATATTGTGATTACTGCCAGTTTCACACTTTATATTGGGATTACTGTCAGTTTCACACTTTATATTGTGATTACTGCCAGTTTCACACTTTATATTGTGATTACTGTTAGTTTCACACTTTATATTGTGATTACTGCCAGTTTCACACTTTATATTGTGATTACTGCCAGTTTCACACTTTATATTGTGATTACTGCCAGTTTCACACTTTATATTGTGATTACTGCCAGTTTCACACTTTATATTGTGATTACTGCTAGTTTCACACTTTATATTGTGATTACTGTTAGTTTCACACTTTATATTGGGATTACTGTCAGTTTCACACTTTATATTGTGATTACTGTTAGTTTCACACTTTATATTGTGATTACTGCCAGTTTCACACTTTATATTGTGATTACTGCCAGTTTCACACTTTATATTGGGATTACTGTCAGTTTCACACTTTATATTGTGATTTCTGTTAGTTTCACACTTTATATTGTGATTACTGTCAGTTTCACACTTTATATTGTGATTACTGTCAGTTTCTTATATTGTGATTACTGCCAGTTTCACACTTTATATTGGGATTACTGTCAGTTTCACACTTTATATTGTGATTACTGCCAGTTTCACACTTTATATTGTGATTACTGTTAGTTTCACACTTTATATTGTGATTACTGCCAGTTTCACACTTTATATTGTGATTACTGCCAGTTTCACACTTTATATTGTGATTACTGCCAGTTTCACACTTTATATTGTGATTACTGTCAGTTTCACACTTTATATTGTGATAACTGCCAGTTTCACACTTTATATTGTGATGACTGCCAGTTTCACACTTTATATTGTGATTACTGCCAGTTTCACACTTTATATTGGGATTACTGTCAGTTTCACACTTTATATTGTGATTACTGTTAGTTTCACACTTTATATTGTGATTACTGCCAGTTTCACACTTTATATTGTGATTACTGCCAGTTTCACACTTTATATTGTGATTACTGTCAGTTTCACACTTTATATTGTGATTACTGTCAGTTTCTTATATTGTGATTACTGCCAGTTTCACACTTTATATTGGGATTACTGTCAGTTTCACACTTTATATTGTGATTACTGCCAGTTTCACACTTTATATTGGGATTACTGTCAGTTTCACACTTTATATTGTGATTACTGCTAGTTTCACACTTTATATTGTGATTACTGCCAGTTTCACACTTTATATTGTGATTACTGCTAGTTTCACACTTTATATTGTGATTACTGCCAGTTTCACACTTTATATTGTGATTACTGCCAGTTTCACACTTTATATTGGGATTACTGTCAGTTTCACACTTTATATTGTGATTACTGCCAGTTTCACACTTTATATTGTGATTACTGTCCGTTTCACACTTTATATTGTGATTACTGTTAGTTTCACTAAGACTAATACAGCTGTTAATAGGTTCATCCAATGTTATTATACGTTAAACACTTTTTATTTATTTATTTATTTACGTTTGAATGTATTGTCATACACCATAAGTATTTCTCTGTAAACTAAATGTGTATGTATGGTTTTGTGTATCATGAACAACTATAAAGTTTAAGTGAATAAAGAACGTGTTCTGTTCTGTTCGTAATAATTACATCAATTAATTTCACTATTAGTGTTTTACGATCTAGTCTAAACTAAAGTATAGTAACAGAAAGCAGCGAAACTGCCAAATTTCAAAACAATGCTTAACCACTGTATCTTATTAATACAATAATGTAATATTCGTCTGATATATAAGTATATATTAAAGGAACATACGGCAATCTTTATTTTTTGAAGATTTGCGGCGTCCCGTTACTTTTTCACATAAACTGCATTTTAATCATTAATATTAATTAGAAGCAGAGTATAAAGCGAAGCTAGCTTAAATTCAAATAATGCTGGATTAATAAATCGGAACGCTAAGTTTAATTCTTGATAAAAATGACAAAATTGCCGTGGTGTCCCTTTAAACTGATGAACGTACGATTAAAATATCCAGATTTGAAGATGCTTCAAAGGACTTTTGAGTTGGTAACTCGTAATTCCAATCAAAAAGCGAAACGTAAGAAAATGACAAATATAGATTTTCGCCAGTCCCATGATTATTTTATATACAAGGTTTATTATCATCATCTGGTATTAAATATATTCCACCAAGCCTTCTGCAACACTCCATTTTCTTGGTTTGCTTGAGAACAAAACTCGAATATGGAAAATGGATGTAGTGTAGACAAGCTGTGGGATGCTGTGGGCCATAATGCTTTTAAAGAATTTTGGGGTTTAATGAAAAGCTCATTATAATCAATGAATAAAATGAATAAAATATAGTATTTTATATCTAATGGTTGCATTACGTTATAGACAGTATGGTCTCATTGAGTTGGTTAATTTAACCAGAGCTGTGTTTAAATTAACCAAGGAGATGAAACCATACTCTATTTGTTTTGTAGCATGTCTATTTCAGCTCCCTGCCATACTCTAACTTCCAATAACTGGTCGTTGTAGTTAACCATATATTCTGACAGGTGTTATTTTCAATTAAACGATTTACACCTGTGCTATTACAAAGGGAACTTTCAATGATCATGCTACAATAATAGTTATAGCATGGTCATTGAATATTCCCTTTGTTATATGACAGGTATAAATCATTAAATTGAAAATAACACCTGTCAGAATAAATGGTGTACTACAACTACCGGTTTTTGGAAGTTAGAGTATGGCAGGGAGCTGAAATGGACATGCTACAAAACAAATAGAGTATGGTTTCATCTCCTTGGTTAATTTAAACACATCGCTGGTTAAATTAACCAACTCAATGAGACTCTCTCTCTCTCTCTCAATCTCTCTATCTCTCTCTCTCAATTTAATGGGCTGGAAATATATCTTTAAACTGAAAAGTTTACTACTTACTTTCTATCAATAACGTTAGCAACTGCCTTTCTAGTTTCTACCTTCGCCGTTGCCTTAACGGGATTCCACGTATGTTCCACGGTGAGCCTGCGTCCGCCCTGGGGCACCCCTGTCATCAGATTAAGGGTACTTTTACTGTCAAATGATGTTTCGGTCTGGCAAAAACTTGGACGACGCGCTCGACTGGAACGACGGTCCAATGCTATAGAGTTCGCAGTTACCTGGAATTTGTGAAACGTATAAATAGAGAATAGTATGTCAGTGCCTTCGGTGTCAGTGGAAGTCCGCATTGATTTTGCTTTATTCGTCAGTGCGAAATAAAGCAAAGTTTATGTATAAGGTCATCCCGTCATCAGACAGAAACGTGCATATCTGCATGATAAATACGAATATGATGAGATCATCCAAGCTTATGTATGTGTAACTGTTTGAACATTTAAAAATAGATTTTTACTGGCAAAGATTGTTTGCTTTGATATATACGAAAATATAACTATATATAAAGCTTTACGACTAGGGTTAAATCTTCTAGCTATCAAAGTTTAGCCTAGTTGAAGGAGTGTTTAGGTATAGCACACCCATTGCATCACAGGAAAATGTCCGCCTGTGGTAGCACAGGAAGTGTCGGTGGTAGTCGCATAATGGCGGTCAGTAAATAATTCTCGATACTTTTTTAGTAAAGAAAAATGCATTTTCACTAATTTAAAGTACCATCAGATTGTTGATCTATTTGTTACATTTTCACGTTAAAATGGTGGGTTGAATTGTGTGCTTATACGGACATGAGTGTATGAATACAATATTTGATATCTTAGAGTTTATGTTTTTAAAAGGGCATTCATGGGACAAGTTCTTTCTTAGAAGACACATGACCCTCACTTTTCTGTGGATATTTTGGCAGCATATGGTCCATTTGTGATGAGAATGTAATTTAATATTTCTACAATTGGGTCTAGATATAAATGAAAACGTGACATTTAAATTTTAAAACCTACACAACTCAATGCAAAAATCAGTGGCGTGTTACACCTTTACAAACGATATACACTATTTTACAAACTATACACTACCTTTTACACTATATACACCATTTCTCAAAATATAGGGTCATAATTTATAAATACCTGTCGCTGGAAATTCATACCTTTTAGAATGTTAATTTGGCAGAACAACACTTGACAAAATAAGACTTTCGAATTATTTCTGATATATTTTGCGAAGAAGACTATAAAAGCAAATAAGTTTTACCAAACAATTGTATCTTTTTTCTTTATTGACAATTACCTTTAAATGCGGTTCGCTCTTTATATATGTATTAACAGACTCTCGTTTGCAACCACATTGCTTTGTTTTATCTAGTTTATTGTATATGGCCTTCAAAGATAACAACATATTAACTTACAGACCGAATACAAAAAATAAAAAATAAAAAAAACAATAATAAAAAAAGAACAAATAAACAAATAAATCAATAAATAAATAAATAAATAAATGATAAATAAATAAATAAATAAATAAATAAATAAATAAATAAATAAATAAATAAATAAATAAATAAATAAATAAAATAAATAAAGCTCTAAGCTTATGGATGGCGCGGATAAAACATACGTTATGGTATGTTTACATACTCGGTTGCTATAGCATTATTAAAGCAATCTGGGACGATTACGTTATGGGCGGTAACTTTGAGAATGGCATGTCGATGTCTATGTGAAGGTATGATACCACCATTTACTTTCCTCACTGACACCGATGTTAAAAAGTCGCATGTTAATGCTTTTCTGTAACTTCAAATCAAGTATGGACAATGAGTAATTTAAATATATATAGAGGATATTTGTTGTTTTGGAGTGAATAACATATTTTATTTCATCGAGAAGTGAGAAAACTTTATATTAGCATGTGTGAAAATATAAAAGTTTTCTCACTTCGAGATGAAATAAAATATGTTTTTCACGACAAAACAACAAATTTTCTTTTTATTTTATGATTTTACAAACAATTATTTAAGCAATTTCAGTAACTAAACCGTTTTACACGCGTTTCTTTCCAAGTCACGATGACCTAACGAAACGTTACATGACATCACCTTTTTTGAAACCATTAACGTCACAGAAAAAAGGTAATTAAATAAACAGTGGATTTAACAGTATAACAGTATAACAGTAGAAATATCTTGTGATCCGTGTTAGGGTGCATGCATTTGTGTTGATTGAACATTCAAAAAGTAGTCCCGTCAGCTACTGTGGAAATAAAACTCTATATCCCACAGTGTGGAATGACACTTTTATTTCACTGATAAAACACAGTATTGCATTGCTTATCATAAAATAAAAACGTATATTTTCGCTTGATGATTCACCAGACAAGATAGAGTCATAAGTCATGTAAGAAATACTTTGTTTGTTTACTAAACATGTCAGGTGTACAGCTGGTTTTATTGATAGTTACTCACAAAATGTATGCATAGATTCGAAAGTTGGAAA
The DNA here is from genome assembly GCA_037043455.1 of Cyrtodaria siliqua. Lineage (NCBI taxonomy): Eukaryota > Metazoa > Mollusca > Bivalvia > Adapedonta > Hiatellidae > Cyrtodaria > Cyrtodaria siliqua. Next base: position 411,010 of record JAWPHD010000597.1, read on the forward strand.
AGCTCATCATTAATCGATTAAAACTTATGAATACATTTATTATAGATACTACAACACAATCGAAAACATATGGGCCAGTTCCGCTCACTTATTCAACAGTACAAGAGAGTTTTTATTTGTTTTACAATAGGGACCACCTCGGAGGATTATATGCAATTGGTGGTGGTAAACCTCAAGATGTTCACTAACTAAAACAATGACAGGCTATCATTATGCAAATAAGAAGATTAAATTAAACATGATTGATTTATCTTTCGTATTAATAATGTCATTATTTATCATTTAAAGAATATTGCATTCCACACATCAAGTACATACTCATTTACCAATTTCAAAGTAATTTATAAAACTATTATTTTCAAACACTTAATTCAAATTATATGATATTATATAGAGAGTGACTATAAGACATCGGGGAGAGTGAAACTACTGTATACACATTCAGATGTAGTCGTGGTTATAATATTTTATAGAGAGTGACTATAAGATATCAGGGAGAGTGAAACTACTGTATACACATTCAGATGGATGGAGTGGGAGTGACTATAAGACATCAGGGAGAGTGAAACTACTGTATACACATTCAGATGTAGTGGTTATAATATTGTATAGAGAGTGACTATAAGAAATCAAGGAGTGTGAAACTACTGTATACACATTCAGATGTAGTGACTATAAGACATCAGGGAGAGTGAAACTACTGTATACACATTCAGATGTAGTGGTTATAATATTGTATAGAGAGTGACTATAAAAAATCAAGGAGTGTGAAACTACTGTATACACATTCAGATGTAGTGGTGGTTATAATATTTTATAGAGATTGAGTATAAGATATCAGGGAGAGTGAAACTACTGTATACACATTCAGATGGATGGAGTGGTTATAATATTTTATAGAGAGTGACTATAAGAAATCAGGGAGAGTGAAACTACTGTATACACATTCAGATGGTGTGGTTATAATATTTTATAGAGAGTGACTATAAGAAATCAGGGAGAGAGAAACTACTGTATACACATTCAGATGTAGTGGTGGTTATACTATTTTATAGAGAGTGACTATAAGAAATCAGGGAGAGTGAAACTACCGTATACACATTCAATGGAGTGGTTATAATATTTTATAGAGAGTGACTATAAGAAATCAGGGAGAGTGAAACTACCGTATACACATTCAGATGGAGTGGTTATAATATCTTATTGAGAATGACTATAACAATTCAGAGAGAGTGAAACTACCGTATACACATTCAGATGGAGTGGTTATACTATCTTATTGAGAATGACTATAAGAATTCAGAGAGAGTGAAACTACCGTATACACATTCAGATGGAGTGGTTATAATGTTTTATAGAGAGTGACTATAAGACATCAGGGAGAGTGAAACTACTGTATACACATTCAGATGGAGTGGTATAATATTTTATAGAGAGTGACTATAAGAAATCAGGGAGAGTGAAACTATTGTATACACATTCAGATGTAGTGGTGGTTATAATATTTTATAGAGAGTGACTATAAGATATCAGGGAGAGTGAAACTACTGTATACACATTCAGATGGATGGAGTGGGAGTGACTATAAGACATCAGGGAGAGTGAAACTACTGTATACACATTCAGATGTAGTGGTTATAATATTGTATAGAGAGTGACTATAAGAAATCAAGGAGTGTGAAACTACTGTATACACATTCAGATGTAGTGACTATAAGACATCAGGGAGAGTGAAACTACTGTATACACATTCAGATGTAGTGGTTATAATATTGTATAGAGAGTGACTATAAAAAATCAAGGAGTGTGAAACTACTGTATACACATTCAGATGTAGTGGTGGTTATAATATTTTATAGAGAGTGAGTATAAGATATCAGGGAGAGTGAAACTACTGTATACACATTCAGATGGATGGAGTGGTTATAATATTTTATAGAGAGTGACTATAAGAAATCAGGGAGAGTGAAACTACTGTATACACATTCAGATGGTGTGGTTATAATATTTTATAGAGAGTGACTATAAGAAATCAGGGAGAGAGAAACTACTGTATACACATTCAGATGTAGTGGTGGTTATACTATTTTATAGAGAGTGACTATAAGAAATCAGGGAGAGTGAAACTACCGTATACACATTCAATGGAGTGGTTATAATATTTTATAGAGAGTGACTATAAGAAATCAGGGAGAGTGAAACTACCGTATACACATTCAGATGGAGTGGTTATAATATCTTATTGAGAATGACTATAAAAATTCAGAGAGAGTGAAACTACCGTATACACATTCAGATGGAGTGGTTATACTATCTTATTGAGAATGACTATAAGAATTCAGAGAGAGTGAAACTACCGTATACACATTCAGATGGAGTGGTTATAATGTTTTATAGAGAGTGACTATAAGACATCAGGGAGACTGAAACTACTGTATACACATTCAGATGGAGTGGTATAATATTTTATAGAGAGTGACTATAAGAAATCAGGGAGAGTGAAACTATTGTATACACATTCAGATGGAGTGGTTATAATATTTTATAGAGAGTGACTATAAGAAATCAGAGAGAATGAAACTACCGTATACACATTCAGATGGAGTGGTATAATATTTTATAGAGAGTGACTATAAGAAATCAGGGAGAGTGAAACTATTGTATACACATTCAAATGGAGTGTTATAATGTTTTATAGAGAGTGACTATAAGAAATCAGGGAGAGTGAAACTACTGTATACACATTCAGATGGAGTGGTTATAATGTTTTATAGAGAGTGACTATAAGAAATCAGAGAGAGTGAAACTACCGTATACACATTCAGATGGAGTGGTTATAATGTTTTATAGAGAGTGACTATAAGAAATCAGGGAGAGCGAAACTACTGTATACACATTCAGATGGAGTGGTTATAATATTTTATAGAGAGTGACTATAAGAAATCAGAGAGAGTGAAACTACCGTATACACATTCAGATGGAGTGGTATAATATTTTATAGAGAGTGACTTTAAGAAATCAGGGAGAGTGAAACTATTGTATACACATTCAAATGGAGTGTTATAATGTTTTATAGAGAGTGACTATAAGAAATCAGGGAGAGTGAAACTACTGTATACACATTCAGATGGAGTGGTTATAATATTTTATAGAGAGTGACTATAAGAAATCAGAGAGAGTGAAACTACCGTATACACATTCAGATGGAGTGGTATAATATTTTATAGAGAGTGACTATAAGAAATCATGGAGAGTGAAACTATTGTATACACATTCAGATGGAGTGGTTATAATGTTTTATAGAGAGTGACTGTAAGAAATCAGGGAGAGTGAAACTACTGTATACACATTCAGATGGAGTGGTTATAATATTTTATAGAGAGTGACTGTAAGACATCAGGGAGAGTGAAACTACTGTATACACATTCAAAGGGAGTGGTTAATTATCCATGTTTAACATCTTACCTCTTCCATTGCTTTGTTCGTACTTGAAAATGTATATTTTTAAATTTGTTTCTTCTGAATTACTTTAATCTTCTCTAAAATAACCATTTTAAAAAAAGCTCCACAAGGTTCACTTTTCGCCTAATCTCCTATTTTAATATTAGAGCTCCTAGACACACAACAAACTATTTCTAAAACGTAGTTTCGGAAAGTAATTATTTTTTTATTGTTTAAAATTCCTCAACACTTCATTTGTTCTAATTATAATTCACAATTCCGATTACTTGTGACTGTTTTATTGTCGAAGACTTCTTTAAATGAATAATATTGTACAGAACTATTTTGAAAGCGAACAGTGTTTTGATAATCCATTATAATGCATGGTTCTCTAAGCTCTGAAGTACACTGCTTATGTTCCAAGACATGGCTTTAACAATCGTTTTACTAGCTTTCACATAACCGCTTCCGCTGTAGATTAATCATAATTACGGATTAACATGACTGCCAAATCGTTTTTATTAATCTGTTTTAGCAGTCTAATTTTAAGGGACTAGAGGCGATCTTGAAGTACTATGGATGTCAAACCCAATACAAATAACGCCGTCATAATATGCTTTAGTTTCCTATAAAATCTTAAAATTAAAGAAATTTGGAAACAAGTTACCTTCAAATTAATTCATATTTTTCTTCTTCCTCAATTAAAGTGCATGTCCCATCTTGAGCATAATCGCACTGTGGTGAACTATGTACATTCGTGAGGAAAGTTCTTTGTACAAATTAAAAGAAGGTTAAAAATACAGAGGCCATTTTACTGCATATGGACATCATCGCCGATGTGGGCTTCTATAGTAGACACTGAGATGGCAACGGCTGGTGAGCAGTTCCAAAGACAGATGATCACGGTCTATGACATAGTTTTGTCTCGAAAACTGTACGTTTCGGATATGTTTTGTTAATATCAATTCATATGGGGTTCAAACTGCTATCAGTTGTTTATATAAATTGTGTACATATACATCAAGCCAAATGCGCTTTGATCACAAAAGAAGAACGTGTTGTAGCGTTAAAGCATCTGAATTCATATTTATAGTTTATTACTTACGCAATTAACCTCGCTGACTCTGTCATCTATCCATATCAACCTATTTCGTATCAAGAATTAAACCTGACGGAGCAAGGGTTCTGGTTAAGTTCACTTGTTCCTTTAATATAAACCTGAAACATAATTGTATTAACATGATTTACAGTCCCTTTAACAATAATTACGGATTAACACGACCAACTTTTTGTGTGATTTAATCCCTTTCAGCCGACAAATTTAAAAACGGTTTATAAATTTAACGCACCTTTAAGGTCATATGTAATTGTTTATGTAATGTATTTATTCGTATAAGTAACCATTTATATATATATATATGTAATATTTATAGCATAATTTTTCGAGTATATGCAATTTATACTGCTTCTCGAGGGCCGCAGGCCCGAGAGTGCAGTTTAAATCGCAAACGAGAAAACTATGCTATAAATGTTTTGTACCACAGCCATTTATCCAACTACGCATATGCAAGAATTTTAAGGGCGTTGCAGTTTTCAGTAAAAATAACAGCTTAATCCAATCAAGAATTAACATTATCACGCGGCATGAGCATGACCCATGTTTTGATTATTGCAGCCAATCGCCTGTGTATATTGTTGGGCAAATCCAATGTCAAGGAGTGCGGTTTTGATAATGGGTAGTCGTGTTTTACATATTTGATTGACAGGTTGTGTGTAAACATTACAACTACGCGCGTGTAAAATCGAGTAGACCATGGTATAACTGTCGAATCTGTCATTTATAACACGGCTGAAATATATTTAGTTTAATAATATTTATTGCAGATATGTTACAATACATTAACATATCTGCAGTAAAATATACTGGCATTTATAGTACGGTTTAGGCTCAGACCTTCAGGTTTATGAAACTTATATCATAATCAAGAACAAAGGAAAACCATTAGAGCTATGGTACAAATATATATATATATATATGGGAAAAAAACATTTCTACAGTGCTATAGTTTGTAAAAACCCAAACGCTTTCGGCTTACGCCTTCATCAGGGGTACGGACACAAAAAGAGCAAATACGAAAAAAAAAATAAACACTAACATACAAGGCTGTTTGAAAAACTACGTATTGTTTGGCAGTGTTTCAGGGAATGACCACTTTGAATAGACACTCAAGAGTCAAATTTGATACTAATAATAGAACATTTCAAGCTGGATGAAGGTAAAACTGTACACTGACATTTACGATTAGTTTTAAAGAGAGAGGGAAGATATGAAAACCTAAGACATAAAATCGATACTGCAGGATACAGTATAAAACAACTCCAAAGCTAATTAAAACTATGAATAAGGCTAAAAAAAAATGGAGAAATTTTGATCAAGGGAAGTAATAAAAATCATTCTCAGAGTATGTGAGTATACATTTATATATTCTGTAAGTTGTATCTAGTCCGCTTTGTTGATTCCTACTTGATGTTTTGTGTTTACGCGTCTAAGAACGACAGGTAAAGTTTTCTCAGAACTGTTTGGCTTCGACTGTTATTCAAGGAGTTATTTTCTGTTGAAGTTCCGTGCTTTGTATATTGCATTGACAATGTCTGTCTTGCAATAACCTCTCTTTGTAATGTGCTCCGAAAGTTCGCTTGCTCTGATTTCGAATGTATTGGTGTTTGAACATATTCGTCTAATACGAAGTTCAAGACTGAACGGTATGTTCTTGCAACAGTGTTTAGGGTGGCAAATGTTGGGCAGAAGGTACTGGTGTGTGTCCGTGGGTTTAGAGTAGAGAGTAGAGCGAACTTAGATTGACATTTTAATATTGATTTCTGCTCAACCCGGGGCTAGAGGGTGTGAACGGTAGCTAACATTTTTCACTGTCGATCACGAACAGTCTCAGTCAAACCGAGACTGCAATATTTTTTTTTTAATACTTTATCGATTTCGGCGATTTCCAAATTTACCTTTTCATACTCTTTTTACTTTTTACTGTATGTTAACATGTTTAAAAATTATGAGAATTAAAAAAACAAACAATACAACTAAGAGAAATACTGGGATTTGAGACTAATCGGGTGACTCTTGTTGACTGATTTATTCTTTTCGAACTCGATACATGTTAGCTTGTTCTATGTTTTACTTCATTAGTAGTTGTCCCTTGTTATCTGGTTTTCTTCTTTATCACTTTTGCTACTACGTGTACGATGTGTATAGAAATTTATTTAATTCATTTGCACAGGTTAGGTAATAAAGATTATGTTAATTACAACTAAGTGGGCGTTAAAGTAAGCAGTCTGTTGACTTTTGTAAGTATTTTGAACATCCGGATTACAAAAGTGTGTGAGATTAAAACTACTGTATCATGCGCAAACTTTTTTTTCTGAAAAACTGTTGATGACATTTTCGAACGTCATAATATAATTGAAAAGTGTTAAATAACAGAAAACGTCTTTTTTGGGGCTTTTATACATCTAAAAAAAAGAAGGTTTTTTTTATACATAAACTTGTAAATGTTAAAAAATATTTGTTCTATTCCTGACGGTATAACACAGTAAAATCATTCATTCGATGTTGCGATTCTAACTCAGATGTTTACAGTCGATCTGATTTAAGGGGAGACAATGTCTCCTCATTGAGGATTATAAGAATGTTTCATGGGTATCCGGTGAAGATAGGGCATTCCAATCCGAGGTTCCGATTAAAACACTTATACCGAGGGTTGGAATTCCATTTTAACCGAATACCCTTGATAGATTCTGTTTCTTGTATATCAGAGACATGTTGTGAGTTGGCGCCAGCTACTAACGTTTTGTATGTTTTCCTACATACCGGATGTTGGTGCGCGCGTGACTTTTATCTTTACCCATAAAGATTATAAGATTCTTGCATACCGGACAAGGATATCCGTCATTTTACCGGGGCTAGATATTTCCATCTCGCACTAGGGTCGAGACAAAATTCACGCGCGCCAACATCCGGTATGCAAGAAAACATGCAAAACGTTAGTAGCTGGCGGCGTCAACGCACAACATGTCTCTGATATGCAAGAAAAATAATCCATCATGGTTATTCGGTTGAGATAGGGAATTCCATCCCTCGGTATAAGTGTTTTAATCGGAACTTTGGTAGAGTCTCGGTTCCGATAAAAACACTTATAACTCGGGTTGGAATTCCCTATCTTCACCGGATACCCATGAAAGATTCTTATAATCTTTATGGGTAAAGATAAAAGTCACGCGCGCACCAACATCCGGTATGTAGAAAAACATATAAAACGTTAGTAGCTGGCGGCGCCAACTCACAACATGTCTCTGATATTCTAGAAACAGAATCTATCAAGGGTATTCGGTTCAAATGGAATTTCAACCCTCGGTATAAGTGTTTTAATCGGAACCTCGGATTGAAATTCCCTATCTTCACCGGATACCCATGAAGGATTCTTATATTCCATCCCCCATGTAAAACGTGGATTGCCTTAACCGGTAAGCAAGAAATATCGTTATATATAGGCTACAAATCGAGCAGACTGGATTTTCTTTTGAAGGTATTTTTTTGATTTAGTTAGCAGTCGATTCTTACGGATGGCGAGGGGTATACAGCGCTGGTTCTACTTAGCATCAATGTGGTGGTCTGCCCATTATATCGACCGTCATATATGGCCTAACATGTGCTGAACATGACGTAAAACCCCTATCAAATAAATAAACAAATAAATACATTCTTTGATTTACTGTTTTTATGATATGGGTTTAAAAGACAAGTTTCACAAGATCTGTAAATAGCGTAAAGTATTTATATAAATAATGTGAAATAATAACTGATACTGAACATTTTTCTTAAAACGGATCATCATGGTCATTATTAGATGTTGTTGATGAATTTAATTATCTTGGAGATGCATTTTGACTGCGTCTTTTGCTCTTGTTGTATCAACATACCCTGTGTGGGATAGCACTAAATAAAAACTTTGAATATAAGACAATTATAATTTATAAACTAAAACATCTCTTCAGTTAGTTGATGTTTCTGTCTCGTCTATACTCAAGTACGGTTTTGTAGTTTGGGGTTTTACAAAATCGAAGGATATAGAGAAAAATCACATTTTGTAAAGACATTCTAGGAGTGAAATTGACAATATGCAATTCTGGCAGTTTAGATAATTGCATTATGTGGATTTGCCAATAAGTTTGTGAAGGACATACATTCCTATTAAATAATATTTTCGTCAGGCATGGAACTAATGTTATAGACAAATTGTTGGTATTCCTATGGGTACGAACTGTGCACGTCTTGTCGCAGACTCGTTTCTGTAGTGATAGTCTTTCATCAGATACTCTCTAGTAGACCCATTCGTCGGGAAGAAGTTGTCCTAGCCCGGTGCAGGATAGGGCATAAACGTTATACTCATTCATATTTATTACAAGGTGAGCAATTATCAGAATGTACACCCTGCTTTGCACCGTTAACGGTCAAACACATCTTGTTGAAATGTGTAGACTTTGATCCTATGCGTCAAAGGTACTACAATGTTAATACTACGAAAGAGTTATTTGATACTGTAGATTTGAGTCTTGTTTTAGATTTTCTAAAAGAAATCAGACTATATAAATCATTATAATGTGTTCTTATACATATTTACTTGTTTATATACCCGTTGACGGGCATTTGTTGATTTACATAATTATATAGTTTATATTACTACCATATCGTCCATTATTTTTTAATAGTTTTATCTTTATATGTTTACATTAATTTTTAATTAATACTTCATTTCTTCATCTTTCATTAGTTTTTGCGCACAATATGACCTGTTTATGTGTCGACGTGCCGTAAAACATCATTCATTCATTCATTCATTCATTCATTCATTCATTCATTCATTCATTCATTCATTCATTCATTCATTCATTCATTCATTCATTCATTCATTCATTCATTCATTCATTCATTCATTCATTCATTCATTCATTCATTCATTCATTCATTAATTCATTCATTCATTCATTCATTTATTCATTCATTCATTCATCAGATACTCAGGCAGATGTCATCGAAGCCTTTGTGACGCCTATCGGTATCTGGATGATATATTAAACATTCACAACTTGTTTTTTCTACTATGGTGAATAACACCCTAAAGAGTAAAGCCAATATTTCCGATACTGAGGTTTCTTTTCTCGATTTGCATCTCTCAATTGAAAATGGAGAAATAATATGCAACCCTTAGGAAAAGAGAGTTTATTTTAATTTCGATATCGTTAATTATCCCTTTTTTTGTTTTGTTTGAATGGTGTTTTGCGTCATTTTTAGCACATTTTAGGCCATATTTGACGTCGACGTTTTTGTGGTAGAGGCAGACCATCCCAGTTTTTCTGGGTAGAACCAGTACAGTATACCTCCCGCCATCCGTAAGAATCGACACGTTCTCACTTACAAGTTGAGCTTCCAGTGGGATTCGAACAGGGGTGAGAGGCGAGACGGGTTGTCCGTACTTAGACAGGGATGTCCTTAGAGCGTCATCTAGTGGGGAATATAATAATTGTTTTTCTAGTGCTTGTAGTCGAGTTAAAGACTACCGTTACCTTAAACCTCGAAAAACCTTTACAATATGTTATAATCGTTACCCTTATCTGCTTTTAAAATATAAAAGTATTTTGAGAATTCTTCTGCGACAAGATCTGGTGATTAACACACTTTGTAAGATACTTGGTCATGAACACTTTCAAGCACTCTTTATTAAACGTGTTAACATTTTTATCAAAATCGGTTGACACTAGCATTTTGCAGCGCACTGCATGTTTAGTGGTTGACCCATTTACAGTTTGCCACTATACTTTCCTCTTTGTATGATGTGCCTGGCCGATTGTGGACCCTATGATGACGTCTACTTAAATCGAGAGCGGTAACGTTTGATGTTAGTCTCCAGTATTGTCTTGTCGTACCGTTAATGGTTTATCCTCTTGTTGCTATGGCTTCTGTTAAGTGGCTTTTTATGCCTTTGTTGTTATTTTCAAATATACATGATCATTTTTGGTGTTATACTTAAACTGCCTATTAATGCTGTCTAGCTTGTTAAAGGATACAACATGGCGGTATTTCTTTTTTTACACTGGATTGTTTCGGTAAATGGGACGACAATAGGGTAAGAGTGAGGTTTGGAGCACCTTAGAACCTTGTTTAAACCCCAGTCTTTTTTGCCACTGACTTTTCCAAGCGGATAGCCCTATTGTCCACCCTTTTATGTTTGTGATGTCATATACAATGCCGTTATTTATCCTTCTAGTTGTCATTTGTTTCTATGCATATTTTTGATCGACTGTGGTCCTTGAATGATACATCTCCTGTGTGACTTTTATATCTACTTTTACTGTAAATTAGGACAGTATCCATTGTTTATTGTTTATGTTGGAATGCTATGTGACCGGAACACATGTACACATACACTTTTTGTCTCAATCCGAGACAGCAATATTCTTTTTATATTTATCGTATTCGGCGAGTTCCAAATTTCTCTTTTTAGACCCTTTTTTATGTAAACACACACTATAGTTATGAGAATTATCTGAATATTGTATGTGAAAACAGATTACGAAATGTATTCACATTACATTTATCTTCACATAGGTTAAGACGTAAACCAGGCCTGGAATTCACCAACCATTCTTCACACTATTCTAAGACTTGAGCCCAAGTATTCAAATTTTGTTCACACATATTCCCAAGACCTTCAAAGATAAACACTCGTAGGAAGTTGCTATGTATTAGTATGAATCATATGTATATATATATATATATACATACAAAGCAGCTTGTCATGAACGTTTATCCTTTAAACTGTTAGAAATATTCATGATTTTAATTTACATACTTGGGCAAATAAGAATATTCTCAAGAATGGTTGGTGAATTCCAGGCCAGGTCGTTATGTAAGTAATGGATTTTAAAGAAATTAGGACAAGTAAACTATGTATTTCAACAGTAATTGAAGACGAATTTAAATTTGTTTTCGTTTGTACAGCGTATTATCAAAAAAAGATATCAATAAAAATACATCCCCACATGCATTGATATTTTATTTCAATTTATACATGCCATTTCCTCGGATTAGTTGTGTGATTGATATGACTGATAACTAAATATATGCATATGTATTGATAAACAATGAATTATATCTCAGTGTAAAATATGTGTAAACCTTTCAAGTGATTATAGTTTATTTATTACAATTTATGTATGTAATGATGAGAAACGTTAGAACTTTATATCAATAATATATGAAGGATATTTTTTTGTTTGGAGTGAATATAGGATTTATATTCATGTAGAAGTGAGATAACATATTTTCGCTATTGCTTTATCACGAGTGAAAGTATCCGAGTTTCCTCACTTCGAGATAGAATTAAATCCTATATTCACGACAAACCTACAAATATTCTATTTATTATATACTAACAACCTTGAAACTTATGCAGAAAAAAACATCATGCGCCATCATTAACGTCAACAACGTCAACAGCGGCATTACGTCATTTTCGGTATTTCACATGTGAAATATAAACAATCAAAATAAATAGAGAATAATAAATGGGTATTTTCATAGCACACCCTATATCAGTCCTGAGACGCCATATAAGCCCGAGAGCATTAGCCCGAGGGCTGATATGGGTCGAGGACCTGATATAGGATGTGATATGAAAATACACATTTTTTAATTCTATTTATCATATACTTCAGCAATGACTTTGTTGAACTGTCAAATTCAACTAATTTACTACGCTTTTTTCCAGGGACAATACAATAATATTATTAATAGATGTAATCCCATTTTGATGTGTTCATGCATGTCTGTCGCGTAAACTTGCGTAGATCTAAACGACATTTTTTTTAGAAATTTGATTTGAAATGAATGCCATTGACTTTGAAATTGTCTAATTCAGAAAATGAATGGTCACAAGTGGTTATTTTATCCACGGATGGTTCTAATAGTTTATTATAAAGTTGTTAAACTATCTTTATGGTCCGTGTATTATGCCTTATTTTTTTCTTTATTTTATTTTTTATCTATCTATCATCTATTTTATTTCATCTTATATGCATTACTAGTCAAGTCATTTCCGTAGAGTTATGGTCAAAGATGACAGCTCAACGTACACATGTAGATGTACCGCCAATAATCTGGCACGAAAACAGGATGACAAACAGACGACAAACGATACGAGTGACACATCGTATACAATCGTAACTAATAGGTTATTTCCGTATCACTCCGCTGTAAGAATCATAAAGAATATTCGGTTATTTCCGTGATATGACATTTTTTAACCCTTTATTTCATGGCTTTATTGCCCGGCAACGATATCCTGATGGATATGACTAGCTAGGTCTATGTCGTATCGTATATTCAAAAACGACATATTTATAGGGAAGTATGTGGTAAAAGGTTTTATTTCACTGGAAAGCATATAATAAATATTGATATCTGTAATATTTTTCGGGATGGGCAACTAATATTGTCACAACCGTTTGCTCGACATGTTTTTAAATATATATATAAAAATCGAACAGGAAAAGCAGCATTCAAGGACGACAGTCAACCACAAACAGACATAGAAACAAAGAACCAATTTAAAGATGAATAAAAGGCTAAATAAGACATTACAAACACAAAAAGGTTGACAATAGGGCTACCGCCTTGGAACGGTCAGTGGCAAAAAAGGCCGCTGGGGGTTTAAACCAGGTTCTAGGGTGTAAGTCTACATTGGCATAAGACACAAACACTCATTCCAAACAAACAACAATCACAAGAAAACATAGAAGCAAAATAATGTGAGACACAAACAAAAACAGGCTGACAGTAGGGGAACCGCCTTGGTCAGTGGCTAAACGACCACACGTTTCTAGGCTTCAACTAACCTTTAATATTCGTACAACGCTACTCCATCAGGGCTACTGTTAAAATAAATGTAAAAACAACTTTGCAAAATGGTGCTATCGTAACTCTGATCTACTTCTAAATATGAACGTAATTAATCTCTTCTTCGACAAGGACTAAGACTTCTATGGTGACGGGTGACGTGCAGTAGGGGAGCAGACAAGTCATTTCACGTGCTTGAACCGCATAACTCAAACATAAATAATTGGTGTTGGAGGCAACGTAGTTCCCATTTTGCAAGCACGTGCAGATGCGCGGATTTTATAGTACTCTTTTTAGAAACACTAGTTTAAAGCTTATACTAGATGGCAAAGAAAACAAATCATATCAGAAGTCAGTTATTATGTCGGAGATTCATCAAACAATCGTGTTGACAGGTTTTATTGAGACATCATAGTCGGAAATCGCGGTACAAATGCGAAGATCGAAAAAAACTAGTTTTTGTTTTCTTCTAAATTGCCAATGTTTCAAAACGGGTACACAAATTGCATATTCTTAAATATTGTTGAAATTGCCAGGAGTCGAAGATCATTACCTGATCTACCTTTTTTGAAAATTTCTTATTTTTTCGTGAATATACATTTTGCGTGCCCGTTTTGAAAGTTGGTACCTGCATTTCACTCTTTCAGAGGCTACTCAAAATGGCGGACATTTTTTTTTTGACGTTGCCGAAAGATGACGTACTACTTTTCGTTGTCAAGCGTGGTTGCGATATTTGAAAGATGTAGGAAAATATCAAGGCTGCTCCCCTACTGGTGATTGGTCATAATCACTTTCATACAATCGTTATTAATCTTGTTAAAAGGTTTATCAAAAGATAATTTTGCAACGCACTGCATGTTTAATGGTTGATCCATTTACAGTTCGTCACTATGCTTTCTTATTTGATCGTGCGATGGCCGGAGAGATTGTGGACCCTATGATAACGGCTACTTTAATCCTCAAAGAACGGTAGTGTTTGATGATTGTTTTAAATCTTGTCTTGTCGTACCCATAATGCTTTGTTCTCTGTTTCCTCTTACTTCTGCCAAGACATTGAGTACTTCAGTGCACTGAGGATTTCTAGGATTATTTGATATTCATACATACTCATCTTTTTTTAATTCTTATATTGTGGATTCGTACGGATGGTGTACAGTACAGTACTGATTCTACCCAGGAAAAGTGGGTGGTCTGCCTCCACCACAAAAATTCTACCGTCATATATAACCTTACACGTGTTGAAAATGACGCAAAACAGCATACACATAAACAAACAAATGTATTCTTAAATTGCCTATTCATGCTACCTTGGTAGGAAATGAATATAACCTGGCTTGGAATTCACCAACCATTTTCCAGACTATTCTTAGACTTGAGCTCAAGTACTAAACTTTCATTCACAAATATTCCCATGACCTTAATAGATAAACAATCGTATGAAGTTGATATTCATTAGAATTGGTCATATTTATACAAAGCAGCTTCTATGAACGTTTATCCTTTGAACTTATAGAAATATGTGTGATGAAATTTGCATACTTGGGTTTAAGTCTAAGAATATTCTCAAGAATGGTTGGTGAATTCAAAGCCAGTGGTAGGGATTTCTATATTTACACTGTCCCGATGTACTGGGATCAAATACGGTAAGAGTAAGGTTTGGTGCTCCTTAGAATCTGTTTTAAAGCCCCAGCGGCATTTTTACCACTGACCGTTCCAAGGCGGCAGGCCTATTGTCAAGCTGTTTGTGTTTGTGATGTCACATGCCTTGCTTCGTATTAACATTGTAATTGTTTTGTTTTTTTGGTTTAATCCGTGTTTTTGGTGGGCTGTGTTCTGTGAAAACGACATTTCCTGTTCGACTTTTATTTTACTTTTAGCCTATTTTCACTGCAGTTAAACGGGACACTGTAAATAAAGAAATATCCGCCGTCTATAAAACTTGAAATCCGTAATAGACTAGGTTAGATTTATTAATAGTATACTTACTTGCCCAACTCATGATATCGCCAAACAACAACTCGTTTCGAGATTTTAGAAATGTCATGTAAACATATTTTGCTCGCTATAATAGACTATCGGACAAGTGAACTGGTCATTAACGAAATATGGACAAAATTGACGTCATATTATTTTTGGACCTTTCTGGACACCTGTAATCATAACACGATAATCATATAAGATGTTTTATTCAATACTGAGGATACTAAAACTGAACATTGTTTAATGAGTATAATTTCAACATATAACAAATTTGCAGTCAATGACAGGTTCATTGTGTCAGTCCATGACAGGTTTGCAGTCAATGACAGGTTCAGTGTGTCAGTTCATTTAACATGACATTGTGGCATTTTTATTTTAATAGCATACACCATTATATTACATATTTGTCTGTGATTTGTATAGGAAATAGTGGGAATAGAAAAGCTATATCTACTCGTTTGCTCTACTGGGAGCTCTACTGGGAAATATCTGCCCAGTGGGAGATATTTTCCAGTACGGAACATTGCTCGGCCTTTTCCGTCAGTGGCGGGAATGCCAAATGACCCTCCGATTGTTTTACGGACGTCTTCGTCAGATTCCGCCACTAGGAATTAACGATTACGGAAATTAACGAAGAGTTCCGGTTCCACTTGTTTTGTTTGTATGACGTAACGTCGTCTTGGATGACGTAACGTTGTCTTGGCGTTCTCGTGCAAACTGGTGTACAAAGGCGTGAATCATTAGAAATATTAATAAAATACCATTTTAAATTATGTAATATATAGTTTAATAACCAGTGTTTTTGAGATACTGAAAATATCTCCCTCGGTAGAGAAATGGCCCCGATATAAGAACTCGTCCTCCGCACTCGTTCTTATATCGGAGCCATTTCTCTACCTCGGGAGATATTTCCCGTAATTCAAAAACACTGGTTATTAAACTCTATGTATCCGCTAACCCATCTGAACCTTTTTTTTTTCAACAGCCAAACAAAAAATAAAATAGTCACGATCGAACATATTTGTTTATTCCAAATATAGCCTACTCTTATAATCTTGTATCCATACAATGTTAAACGTTTAGAATATAGTTCAGTTGTATCTCCGATATTGCGAAACGTCAAACACGAATCGTAGCTCTCACGACCTGATTCAGAGGCAAGCAGTCTGCGACGTTTTCGAAAATTTCCGTGTGTTTATGCCGTATCCTTCCATTAGTGAATACAGGGCAGCTTTCGTTGAATCCGCAACACCGCCTTGATTTCTTGTCAGAATCCACCCAAACTCTGCAATTTAAAGTTGTTTTGTTTTTATTTCGTCCCCAGTTAAAGCGCTTGTATCAATTGCAAATAAGATATTAAACAACAAAAAGGAATAATGAGAAAAATGGTCCTATAGGAACCGCAGCACCCACACGCAATGGCACCGTAGGGTCCGCATTGACCACAAGCAAAGAGCAAATATACCATGACAAATGTAATACACAACACAAATTAAAAAAGTCGTGTCGACGGGGTTACTAACTTGGAACGGTCAGTTGACAAAATGGAATATAATGCCATATACATCAATCTTATCACATAACATGGGAGTGTAATAACACCATTCAATATTTTCGATATTCCACTACTGGCATAACATAACGTTAATGGCGTCATGGACGTCACGTTAATGTACGTGTACTGACGTAATGTGCCGTTATAAGTTATGTGATAAATAGAATCTAACATTCGTTCTCATTCATTATTGAATTTATTAAACTCGTTAGCAAAAATGATATAATGCTCGGCAAGAGCCTCGCATTATATCATTTTGCCAACTCGTTTAATAAATTGAACACTCATGTAAGATCCTCTATATATATATGGGACACTATGACATTATTAAGCTACTATCATCACTCTATAAGAGTGTCGTTCAAATATTACGTGGACATGTTTAATTGTTAATACACGTTTATAAATCAGGTAAATCAAATTAAATGGCAATACTTGTCTACATTTGTTCTTTCATATCTGCAAATATTATTATTTGAAACTTTCAAGAAATATGTTTTTTACAACCCCACTGTAGCCGCAATGGAGCACATCATGCATGTGCTATGACGTAAATCCTTCTCGAAACGAAATACAAGGAATGAGATCGGTATCAAATGATGTACATGCTACAGGACATTCAGATGGAACACTTACTTGAAGTATCCAAAGTAACACTTATTTGCAATACCTGGTAATACAAACCTATGCTTTGCATGTATAGCACATTTAATGCACTACACATTTGTTCTGTTTTATTGTTATGTTGTTAACCTCATAATGATATCTCCAAGATATATTTACTGAATTTCACAGAAAATTATTACCAGATTATTTATCATGTTGTCGGAAATTTAAAAAAAATCAACAAAAA